>CM040117.1:200876394-201315732 GCA_022559845.1 Amorphophallus konjac
TCATCCCTCGCTTGCGCCACCCGCGAGTGGGGGGCATTTGTGGACGTCGAAAAATGTCGATGATGATCATACGGCATGCACGTCTCGACACTCGAGAGCAAGCCGAAGATGAAAATGCCAAATAAACCTCATGCCTCGCCCGATCAAGATGAGGACTCGCTTGGTGGTCCGCTAGCCAATGAGGGAGCCCCTCGGGCGGAAGATACGGCCACAACTCTATAGCCGGTCGTGCCGAGAGCCGAATCGAAGAAGAGTCGAGGACTCCGACACAGCCCGACGTGCACCGAAAGTCACGCAGAGTCTGGGACCGAGCCCCAAAGGCTGCGAATGGAACATTGTAGAGGTCATACATAGCAACTGGAACCTTCCGGGAATGTCGACATTCACATAGAATGGCCGCGACTTCGAGAAGAATCCGTTCAGTGCTTAAAACGGCACGAGGGGGCTTTAAAACGGCGCGCCCCCCCTTTAAAATGGCGCGCCCCTTTTTCCTTTTTTGGCTACACGGCGCGCCCCAAAGGCCCCTTTGATGCCTAAAACGGCGCCCCTTTGAATGTGGCACCGTTTTAACCCCTCTTCCTTTGTTTGGCTACACGACGCGCCCCTTTCTTTGTTTAGCTACACGGCGCGCTCGAGGCCTCCCCCTTTGATGCTTAAAACGGCGCCCCTTTGAATATGGCGCCGTTTTAACCTCTTACTTCTATTCTCTGAAGCGCTTCCGACGTGCAGTGAAGCCATCCCGTCATCAATACGGTCCCCTGTTTCCTGCGAACAGCACGTCGACGAACTGCTTAAAATGGCAAAAGGTCTGCTTCGATCCGTTGGGCATCCAAGCATGTTCTTCAAATGGAAACTCTCGAGCCCTGCACCGTCGAACGCCCACTTCGTCCGTCGGCCGGCCATGCTCCTGCAAATGATGAAAACGGCGTGTCTCGCGGTGGATATGCCAGCAGAGGAGGAGGCCATGCCTCTACCCCCCTCTCGGTCACACTGTAGCCTCGGCGGAGGTGACGTCCACGACAACGGCACTCGACACGGTGATACGGCAGAGGCATTGCAGGCGAAGCAAGATGGAAAGAAGAAGAAATAAAGAGAAATAAAGGGGGGGGGCCTCTCCCTTCGACAGGGCCACTGCTCTCCCTATAAAAAGCCCACCACGAGGAACTTTGATCGGGGAAAAAGGAGGGACGCTCGACTAACGGTGAAGCCCTGCTCCGAAGTGTGAAGAGAGAGAAAGGGGAGGAAGAGTGAGAGCCAGTCGTGTGAGGGTGGGTCGTTGTCTTTCTCCTCTTCCCTTGTATTCTGCTCGGTGACGTCCAGCCCCGATGTAGCCCTTCTGTTTAAATGGAAATGAAGCATGGGGCCTTCAACCCCGATCCTCACTTATCTCCCTCATGAAACCCGATTTTTGATGCTCGCTCATCACTTCCCTTTTGCAAGTCCATATGTTTTTGTCAGATCATATATGAATAGATATGTACATATGTATCTGTAGATAGATATATACATATGCATGCATTCACTTCTCTTTACTGCTATCCCGTAGATCTCCCCTCTGCCATGTTCATGTGTCGGCTTCGGCCCTCACGCTGTGTTCGGCCACGATCGGATGACTCCTGGGTCACCGGAATCCCTTGTAGGCTTGCCCTCGAGACCTCCGGCCCCATACGGGAGAAGTCTATATGATCGCAATAACCCATGGGTCACCGGTTTCCCTTGTAGGCTAGCCCTCGGGATCTCTGACCCCAAATGGGGTAATTTTACTGGTGCCGTTGCTTATGCACACACCGGGATGTTTCGGGGCCGTCAGAGTTCTCTCCGCATGGCGCGCCCCATCTTTTCCCTCAGACCCTTCCGATCTAGGGGAGGTGCTGCCCGATTTTTGTCAGGGTCAATAACATACAAGAACACTAAGAACAATGAATAAATGTATCATAGAATTTGCCCACGGGTGAAAGAAAAGAAACGCACAATAAGCTCTGTGAATCAAACCCCCCGAATAAAACACTTAAACCTCCTGCTCACTCGCCTTAACAAACCATCAACGATGCTTAAACCTTCATCCTATTGATCTAGGGTGTCAATTGAACAATTAATCTAACTATTGATCCTTCTGTAGGCCATAGAATCAAGAACAGAAAGCAAAACAAGTCCACAGAACGAATAAGAAAACTTAAGAGATGATGTCCCGGCGTGGCCTAATCCGGCGCGGTCACTATTCCACCGCGCCGGTTTAACATCACTCTCAGAATCCCATCTCCTTTGAACGCTAAAACGGCGCGCCCCCCGTGGGAGCCTCTCTATCTGGCGTGCCCTTCTGCCTTGCTTAACCATTAAAACGGCACCCCTTGACCTCCCTTAAACCGGCGCGCCCTTCAGCCCCTTGTAGTATCCTTAAACCGGCGCGCCCTTCCCCTTGTGGCATCCTTAACCGGCGCCCCCCCCCCTTCAATATCACCTAATCCGGCGTGCTTGAAAGAAAAGAAAATGCTTAGGAATTGAAGTTAATGAATAAAACTTTAAGTTTTCCCTCCACCATAATCCAAATTTTGTTCCGGGGGCGCTGCCCCCTTGACCCCCGCGACCTGACCGGGCAGGTCAAACCCCGCGACCTGACCGTGCAGGTCGATCCGCGTACGGCAGATATCCGAATGTCTTTGTTGTTACCTTCGATGCTTCGAATATGGACTCTTGACCGAATACTGGATTGTCTGTTAGTGACTGATATATATATATATATACCGGGATCTAATCCCGCACTTTCTTAAATTCACCGCACTCGCAGCAAGTATTTGTATGATTTTGAACACCGTTTTACATACCGATGCGGAGGTTTTAAATCATGTCAACCCAACTCGCATGCTTTAATGAAAAACGATATTTAGGTCATTTGACCCCTCTTCTTGGCGATTAATCAGAGGTCTTCCCCTCTCCGAGGGGATGTAATTAACGTCGCGGCCTTTATGGAGCGGCGGGTCTCCAGTCCCGACCTGATATCCACAATCATGTGATCTGTGAGATGGAGCGTACCCCGGGCTTCGGACCACTCCAGTCTCGAAGCCCGAACACATTGTCACCTAGGTGACTGGCACGCCCTCGCACTAGATAAATCGATAAAAAGAACACCCCGATATTTCGACCAAGAATTTCAGTGCGTTCCACAGCCTCATGGGCCCTTCAATTCCCTCCATGGACCTCTGTTGTGTTCACCGGTTTAGGGGAGAGGGAGACCCTTACCCTCTCTCCGAATACATAGTAACCAAGCGGCCTACCCCCAGCCTTGAATCCCCCCTCTTTTCCTGAATGGCCTCCAAGTGTCCCAGCTTGCACACTCTGTTTAAGCCCCCAGCGATGCACCTTCCCGGCACTTGGCCGGCACACTCGTTTTGGCCCTCAACGGTACACACCATTTGTCCTCAGCGGCACACCCTCATTTGCCCTCAGCGGCACACCCTCATTTGCCCTCAGCGGCACACCCTTATGGCCCTCAGCGGCACACCCTTCAGTCCCTCAGCAGCACACTTCTTGGCCCTACTCCGAGCCCTTTCCTTCACATTTTTCGAGGCTCCGTAAAGGTGTTGTTGCCTCCGGGCACCCACCTCCAATTGTCAGGTTCCGCCACTCCATGTGGGTGCGTTCCCTTTATCTCCCTTACGCCCCGGGTTAAGGGGAGATGCTGCCAAATTTTTGTGAGAAAATGACAAAACATTAAAAGAGGCAAAATGAAGCAACAAACGAATGGAATAATCAATGAACCTCTCAACTGATCAAGCCACTACCGGCACCATGACGAGAACCGAACTGATTAACTACCCGGTAGCCCGAACGCCCAACCCGCAAGAAAAGAGGCTGAACCGAGCAAAATGGAAACAAGGGGGAAGTTTATATAAAATTACATGGAAATTAAAACAAGAAGAAAAGAAAAGCCTTAAAAATAAGAGATTGAAAACTGATTGAACCTCCACCATCACGCCCCTTGAACCCTTGGCGGTGTACCCTTAATTGCCCATGGGCACACCCTTCAGCGGCACACTCTCTCCCTTCTCCGATACACCCTCATCCACCATCCCAACGGGATCCAGTGTACAGGCTTGGCAGATGGAGCGTATAGACTTGGGCAATATACAGACTTCCTGCTGCAGGGTATAGACTTGAGGTTGGCCGATGTACAGACTTCATGTTGCAGCGTATAGACTTGGGGCTGGCCAATGTACATACTTCACGTTGCAGCGTATAGACTTTATGCTGGTGTAGACGCGCTTAAATTCACGGGTTCATCATGTGGTCTTGTCTATTAAGTGCGTGGGCGTGCCAGTCACCGAAGTGACAATTTATTCGGGCTCCGAAGAGCCCATGGTGCGCTCGGTCTGACTTCGTCAGGCGATTGTGTGGTTCGTGTCGGGACCGAATTCCGTCGTGCCATAAAGGTCACGACGTCATTTACATCCCCCACACGAGGGAATACCCTTGATTAATTGCCGAAATTAGGGGCCCCGCGGCCGAAAAGAATAATACTAATTGTGCAAGAAAAGGATAGGAGTGGATCACACTGAGGGTTGTATTCAGACCATGTAAGACCCCAAATTATTTAATTGAGCCCAATATTTCTTATTAAGCTTTTATTAGTTGAGAATAGAATTTTAATGAATTAATAATTGAATTTTTGATTTATTAATATTTAATTCGTTAGAAATAGTATAAGTGAAAATTTGACTACCTTAGAAAAATCTGTAGAAATAGTAAATATGTTAAGGTCGATGTAGATAACAACTTTTCCTTCTGGCATTAAGCCATTGTAAATCCGTGGTAAGATCTATTTAGAGTTTAAACCCAAAAGTGCACACGTTTGACCCATACCTAACCCTTAGATTAAAACACGAAATTCGACCTGAATACTCAACCAAATTAACTCAAATCAGGGGCAAATGAACGGCCATGAGCTGAGGATTAATAGCCCTCAATCAATTCGACTCAAACCTAGCCCTAAAACGTGCTGCCGACATAGTTTTGGTCAAGTCAAAGATTTCGGCGCCGTTTCTAAATACGTAGCTTGCAGCAGCAAATACTCCCAACTCCGAAGGCTCCAGAAGCTCTATGAGCTATCAAAATGAAGCCCTACAAGTCTTCTTTCATTTGGCTACTGTAGGGTTCGCTGAAGTTTCAGATCTGGGGAGATCTAGCTCGATTTGTGGAGGTGGGTCAGCAGGCCGTTGGCTTCCCTTCATCCTTCTTTGATCCATCGATTGAGGTAGGAATTCTCAACCAAATTTTGATCATGAGTATAGCAAGTTGTTTATCTCATCGAGATCTATCCATTGGGACTGAAAGCCCCAATTTTCATCAGGTGTGAAGTGAGTTATCACGGGTTTTCTAAGGTGCTGTCCAAGTGTTCTTCATTCTAGGGTTTGAGTTTTCTCTCTCCGATTTGAGGTAGGATCTAACAACCAAACTCTAATTAATTTATATGATGTAATAAGCATGTTGTTAGCTTTCATTTAACGTAGAAATCCCCAATTTTCATTGATCATGCTAGGAGAATTTCGATGTTTAGTAAGAGCATGTCTAGAACTTAATTCATATAGTGTTCCTCTAAGTTAGAGCTTGATTTCGGGCTAATTTTGAGCCCTGTAACTTGATCTTCATGTAGCATACCATACATGGTTGGATTCATAATCAAGTTAGCTTTCTTTTGACGTAAGAAGCCCCAATTTTCATTGTCTATATTGGGAGAATTGCATGATTTAGTAGAAGTATGTCAGGAATTAGGGTTTTCATGAATTTATCATATATAAGTTGAGATTCAATCAATTTCTGTGACAATTCGTGTTTCAAAATTGTAGTTTTATGACCCTAGAATGTCTATTAATATTCCTAGATCATGTGGTTTTGATTTCAACTCAATTGGACCCCATTTGGATGAGTTTATGTGGTTTCCGGAGGCAACTCACGTTGATGTTCTTGCAGGGGTCGACCCCAGGGGTCGACCCGTTTTCTGGGCAACCCTGCAGGCCCGAGGTTCGACCCCAGGGGTCGTCCCCTCCTGTTCCTGCATGGGGGTCGACCCCAGGGGTCGACCCATTGCACAGGAATGTAGGGGTCGACCCCAGGGGTCGACCCATCTAAAGGAAATGGTGGGGGTCGACCCCAGGGGTCGACCCATCCTTCAGAAATTGCTGGGGTTGACCCCAGGGGTTGACCCATTCAGCTGCCAGACCCCGTTTTTACAGGGGTCGACCCCAGGGGTCGACCCGTACACCAGAAACCCGGTTTTCATCATTTTTCGACCCGAAGATGGATCCGAATCAGTGGGGAATCAACCCATTTAACTTAGACCCAATGAAATTATATTTTTGAAGAACAATTGACATATTCATGTACCCCCCTTGATTTCAAATTTGCATTGGTCCTTTCTTGCAAACGTAGTACAAAACACGATGGTTTACCATCTCCATTACAACACTTACATTGGTTAAATAGAAACTCACATAATTAATGATTAATGGTGTAACTAAAACCCCTGATAATGCATTCTATTTCACCGCTGTGAGAGCTTGTTCTTTACCTCGACAACTTGTTCTAGCTTGTTGGCACTTTGGCTAATACAAATGATAATGGTTAATCATGATATCTTAACTTGGTGATTAAGATTAATATGTTGATTAGCTTGTTTGATTGCTGCTGTTTTACAGTAGCGCAGCACGATTAACTCTTGTTGTGACTTGGTTTCGATCTCCTTGATGATTATACTTACCTTGAAATTCTGGAAATGAATCTCTTTCCTACTTGAAGTTGTTATTGCTACTTAGTTTAAACCTTGGAATTCTGGCCATAAACTGTGGAAGTCTAGATTCGTGGGATCTTTGATCCAAAGAAATCAATGCCTGGCAAACAATTAAGGGCTCGGTCTAGTCCTGAGAAGAGCGCCCGAACACTACGTGTACCCCCGGGGAGGTGAATGACTAGGTGTGGCATTTGGCACCAGTACTTGACATGTGTTAAATCTAGGACTGTCCACTACTCTCTACATTACTTTCTACTACTTTTCACTTTCCACTCTTCACTGTTCTATACTCTACATGTTGTTACTTTACTTGCTGATTACTTGGACGTGAAAATGAAATTACATACGTGCTTGACATGACTTGAATTGTCTTGATATGGCCAACTTTTTATCGTTATCTCCTATAGAAAATTCTTGTCTTACCATTCTATTCATTATATTTCTTGACCTTGCAAGATCTTTGAATTTTGTTTCGTGATATCATCGTTATCTTTTTATTGTTTTATCATTTGTAGCATGACATTTTAAAATGTAATTAAACTGTTAATCACTTATACATGTCTGTTATTTCCTACTGAGCGTCAGCTCATAGTTGTGTTTTCCCCCTTTTCCAGGCTGTTCAGGTGACACACTTACCGTTGGGGAAGGGCAGGAGTGATGTCTTGAGTGTATCAGTTCTAGTGTGTTAGTAGTGTGTTATCTTACTTTTAGTTGTGTTTTGGAGAGCATTTAGTCTCAGTCATGTTATTGAGCGTTAGTGATTGATTATTCCAGTTGTATTAAGTTAAACTTGAGGTTATTGTATCAGTTGTGGTTTGTTAATGATCATTTAGTATTTCCATCTTGTAGCACTTGTGTATTATTTTAGATTAGTTCTCTCTCTTGCCAGCGTGTCTCTAACTGTACGTCCCGATATTTCTGCCTTGTTCGGGGCGTGACAGACCACCAACCGCTGGTCATGTCAGTCACTCGTGGACCTTTTCATATTCGGACACGGGTCCGTGATGGAAACGCAACGGGAAAATTCGGGACAAATCCGTTCGAGTGTTTGCCGAACACCCGACAACTTTAGTGATGACTCGGAGGGCGTCCGGAACGAGGAGCAAACCCGGTCTGATCAAGATGTCGGCCCGAGGCTAGGTCGAGACCGGACCATGTCGGGATGACTCCCAAGGTCCGAGCCTGGCCTGAGAGGGCGGCATTATTGTTCCTTTTGCCCCGGGTCGCGGGGAGAGATGGGGGCTGCAGTGTGGGCCCTAGCGTCTTTTATTTGAGGTTTTCTTAGTTATATGTTCTGATCTGTGATTTGATATTTATTGTTTATTTATACCTTTGAATCATTGTTAATGTGGCATATTCGGGGTCCTTTAATTAGCATAATTTTCATCAATTTATTTGCTATCGTCAATGCCCTTATCATGCTATATGTGTATATACACATGCAGTGTGCCGGCGAAGGAAAAATGGGAGTGTACCGCTGAGGGCATGGGGTGTGCCGTTGAATGGCAAAGGGGTGTACCGCTGGGGGCTGAAAAGGGCGTACCGCTGGAGGCCGAAGGGGCGTACCGCTGAGAGCAACAAGGCCAAAAAAAGGGGGGCGTACCGCTGCAGGCTCAAGGGGTGTACCGCTGGGGGCTGAAAAGGGGCCATAGCTGGAGAGTGTGTCGGTGAAGGAGGGGGGGGTGATATAAAGTCTGTACGTTCCCCAACCTCAAGTCTATACGTTGCCTATTCAACCAGCACGAAGTCTGTACATTGGATGCTCAAAGTCTGTACATTGTCCATCGTGAAGTCTATACGTTGCCAAGCCCAAAGTCTGTACGTTGTAACATGAAGTCTGTACATTGGCTGGCTCAAAGTCTATACACTGCAACACCAAGTCTATACATTACCCCTTCGGCTGCAGCTTGAAGTCTATACGTTGCCAAGACAAAAGTCCGTACGTTGTAACATGAAGTCTGTACATTGCCCCTTTGACTGCAGCTCGAAGTCTATACGTTGCCAAGCCCAAAGTCTGTACGTTATAACATGAAGTCTGTACGTTGGCTGGCCCAAAGTCTATACACTGGATCCCGTTGAGACGGTGGCTGAGGGTGTACCGGCGAAGGGGGGAAGTGTGCCGCTGAAAGGGCCATGGAGAGCGTGCCGTTAAAGGGTGTGTCCATGGGCAATTAGGGCGTACCGCTGAGGGTTCAAGGGGCTTGCCGGGGAAGGCTTTGAAGCGTACCGCTGAAGGCTGGGAGGAGTGTGCCGGCGAAGGGGTTGGATGAGTGTGCCGCTGGAAGATAACTGGGGTGCACCGTTGAAGGGCCAATCAAGGCGTGGTGGTGGAGGTCCAATCAGTTTTCAATTTCTTATTTTTAAGGCTTTTCTTTTCTTCTTGTTTTAATTTTTACGCAGTTTTATATAAACTTCTCCCTTGTTTCCGTTTTGCTCTGTTCAGCCTCCTTTCTTGCGGGTTGGGCGTCCGGGCTACCGGGTAGTTGATTAGTTCGGTTCTCGTCATGGTGCCGGCAGTGGCTTGATTAGTTGGGAGGTTCATTGATTATTCCATTCGTTTGTTGCTTCCCTCTGTCTCTTTTAATATTTTGTTATTTTCTCACAAAAATTCGGCAGCATCTCCGCTTAACCCGGGGCGTAAGGGAGATAAAGGGAACGCGCCCACACGGAGTGGCGGAACCCGACAACTGGAGGTGGGCGCCCGGAGGCAACAACACCTTTACGGAGCCTCGGAAAACGTGAAGGGAAGGGCTTGGAGTAAGGCCAAGAAGTGTACTGCTGGGGGACTGAAGGGTGTGCCGCTGAGGGCCATAAGGGTGTGCCGCTGAGGGCCAAGGTGAGGGTGCCGCTGAGGGCCAATGGGCTTGCCGCTGAGGGCCAATAGGAGCGTGCCGCTGAGGGCCAATGGGGGGGTGCCGCTGAGGGCCAATCTGTGTGTGTGTGCCGCTGAGGGCCCAAACAAGTGTGTCGGCCAAGGGCCGGAAAGGTGTATTGCTGGAGGCTCAAACAGGGCTAAGCGTGTGGGCTGGGAGACTTGAAGGCCATTCATGGCAAGAAGGGGGGGTTCAAGGCCGGGGGTAGGCTACTAATTACTGGGTGCTTGGAGAGAGGGTAAGGGTCTCCCCTTCCCCTAGGCCGGTGGACATAATAGAGGGCCATGGAGGGGAGTGAAGAGCCCATAAGGCCAAAACTCATAGGGGAGGAATCACATGGCTACGGAGGTTACGAAGAAATATCGGAGAAACGGGGAAAGCGAACAACACACCACATACACTGTGACGGCGGGAGTAAATCAATATAAATAGCAAGAAAGGTCCCCAAAAAAGGGGGGGTGATCTTTCATTCATGGGAGGCAAAAGGCCGTAGCCCTACATGTACATTACCAAAGAAGATGCCCAAGACGAGGCTATGGGTAGGGGGAAACCCAACGAAAGACAAAAGATAAGAGGGGGAGGAACAGAGTGCAGGAGGAAAGCCAACCGCCCTTAACTCTCTCCCCCATTACATCGAGCTCTCTCTCTCTTACTCTTGCTTCTTCCCGGTGGTCGTCGGAGGAAGCTCACGCCGGGGCGCCTCTTCTTCTCTTCTCCCGTCTCTTCTTCCTCTGTGCTATGGGTGTCTCTTTCCGTCTGTCCCCCTTTCCCTTCGAAAGCAGGGAGTCTTTTTATACTCCCCCGGAGGGAGCCTTCAAGTGCTCTCGAAACGGCGGGAAACAGCCTGTGTGATAATGGCATTCGACCTGCTCTGTCCTGGGTGTCAGTGGAGCAGCCTACGTGGCCTAATGATCGGTTGACACCTCAGACGGCTTCACTGCGCGCCAAGGATGCATAGGGCATGGGCTTCACGTCGTCTTGCCGTTGAAAAAGCTTCAACGCTGTGCCGCTGGCGAGTTGAAAAGGCGTGCCGCTGGGGAGCCAAAACAGCATGCCGTTGAATGGCCTGAAGGGCGTGCCGCTGAATGGCCTGAAGGGCGTGCCGCTGAGTGGCCTGAAGGGCGTGCCGCTGAGGCCTGAAGGGCGTGCCGCTGAGGCCTGCTGAGGGATGTGCCGCTGAAGACCCCCCAGGGGGGGGTGTGCTGTTGAAACCCCCCCCCCCCCAGGGGGTGTACCGCTGAAGGGGGCGTGCCGCTGGAGGGCTCTCCAGGGCGTGCCGCTGGGGCTCCGCCAGGGTGTGCCGTTGAGGCCCCTTGGGGCTGGGCGTACCGCTGAAGGGCTCCCCAGAGGGTGTGTGTACCCGGGGCCCGTTCTGAGCCTATTGTGGGCACGAGTCATGGCCCGTTTGATTCTCTTTGAGGCCCACGGGCTGTGGGGCCTTTTGTGCTTGATTTCTTCGGGGTTTCTTCACTCGGCGCCGTTGCTGACGCGAGGCCGAGCAGGATATCCTTGTATGCATTTTTTTGGTGTCCACAGCTGGTCAATGTACAGACTTTGAGCTGATGAATGCTGGCCAACGTATAGACTTTGGGCCAGCCAACGTATAGACTTCGTGCTGCAGCGTACAGACTTTGGGCTGCAATGTACAGACTTCATGCTGGCCAATGTATAGACTTTGGGCCAGCCAACGTATAGACTTCGCGCTGCAGCGTACATACTTTGGCCAGCCAACGTATAGACTTCACGCTGCAGTGTATAGACTTGGCCAATGTATAGGATTTGGGCTGCAATGTATAGACTTTGAACTGCGGCCAATGAGCAGTGTATAGACTTTGAGCTACAATGTATAGACTTTAAACTGCGGCCAATGAGCAGCATACAGACTTTGGGCCAGCCAACGTATAGACTTATGCTGCAATGTACAGACTTCATGTCGCAACGTACAGACTTTATGCTGGACGATGTATAGACTTCAAGCTGCAGCCAACGGACAATGTACAGACTTTGAGCAGCCAATGTACAGGCTTCGTGCTGGTTGAATAGGCAATGTATAGACTTGAGGCTGGGGAACGTACAGACTTTATATCACCCCATGTAGACACGCCATTCTTGACGTCTCCTGAGAAAGTCTCATATTACTATACAACGCCCCGCAACGGCTTACGCATTTTGAATCGCTCGAGTGCTTCCTCTTCTTGGGTCTTCTTCTGCCTTTTTCGGCATCCGGAATCGTCTCGTCACAGCATTCGGACGACATCAACACCAGTCAGACGCATCAGGAGGTTCCGGATCCAAGAAGGATGTCTGTCGGGCAGCCGCCGACGCACGAACTGAGGACCCGGGTGGGTCTTAATGGGGGCGTCCAGGCCCCTGGACGTCCCCATCCTTTTAATTCCTTTTTTTTATTTTTCAGGGCCCAAAACAAAATAAAAAATAATAAATTAATAGAGGCGTCCAGGCCCGTGGATGCCTCCATAAAAACAAATATAAAAAATACAAATGCCAGTTGGCATAAAAGACAAAACCAAATAAAAAATATATAATAATGGAGGCGTCCAGGCCCCTGGACGCCCCCATAAAAATAAGTATAAAAAATCAAAATGCCAGCCTTGACATAAAAGATAAAATAAAAATTAAAAAAATATATATTTTTGGAGGCGTCCAGGCCCCTGGACGTCTCCATCAACTCTGTCACGGGCGCCGGCCACCGAACGACGGTTTATCATGTGTGAAAAAATCCAAATTATGAAGACGTCCAGCCACCTGGACGCGCCCATTTCTGAATCACGAGGTGCCGCTCACAAAACCACGCGTTGTGCCAAACCGCGTGCGGTCGTCGTCGGTTTTCGGTGGACCTGTTTGAGGCGTCCGGGGCCCTGGACGCCTCCACAAAAATATTCTACAAAAATAAATAAAAATAGAATAAAATATTAGTTCGGCCCTGATGGAGGTGTCCAGGGTCCTGGACGCCTCCACCCTCCGGAGCCCTATAAATAGAGGCCCACCCCCTCTGTTCTGAGGGAGCCAAGTAGTGATCCGATAGGCTACCGGAGCCCAGAGGCTACGGAGTCATTTTCTAACCCGTGGGATCTTTTGTAGGTGGAGGTTCTGCCGGCTTCTCGGGTGCCCACGCTCGCGAGAGGAAGGTCGTCTTCATCCACCGCGCTTCCACGTCGTCCCCACGCTGCCGGAGCTCCGCCGGATTTCACCATCGGCACATCCAATAAGCCAACTCTTTCCTTTTCTTCGTAGTTCTTTTGCATTCATCATCTCGCATCCTCCATCCCCCTTTACAAGGGCGCCTCTTCTTATACACGTCTTGCATCCATCATCTCATTTTCCTCCTACTCGAGTCCGAGAGGGGTTTAAAAGATAACACCAACCAGGTGTGTGTCTTGCCATCATTTCGTCATTTTTTATCGCAAGGATTTGAATACTACACCTTCATCTTTCTGATCCACTTGTTATTTGTTTGTCGTTGTTTTGCAAGGGTAACCGAGGAAAGCCCTCTCCGTCGACCGGCCGGAAGGAGAGGAAGAAGCAACCCGCCATCTCCCGCTCTTGAGGTAGGCGCGATCACTTTCTTATTTTGGGGTCTTTTGGCCCCTGGCGATCACATATTGTTTTCGAGGCCGCGGCGAGTCACTTCCCCAATGGCCGTTTAAATTTCCGTTCTTATATTCTCTTTATATTCTGTTATATTCTGCCCATATTCTCGAGGCCGCGGCGAGTCGCTTCCCCAATGGCCGTTTAAATTCACGTTCTTATATGTTATATTCTTATCTATTCATGTTCTCGAGGCCGCGGCGAGTCACTTCCCCAATGGCCGTTTAAATTTCCGTTCTTATATTCTCTTTATATTCTGTTATATTCTGCTCATATTCTCGAGGCCGCGGCGAGTCACTTCCCCAATGGCCGTTTAAATTCCCGCTCCTTATATTCTCTTGATATTCTGTTATCTTATTATCTGCTCATATTCTCAAGGCCGCGGCGAGTCACTTCCCCAATGGCCATTTAAATTCTTGTTATTTAATTTCTGCATCATTCCCGTCCCCCCGAGGTCGTGGCGAGTCACTTCCCGCTATGGCCGTTTGAACCCCCATATCTTGCTATTATATTTGTCCCGCTCGCCCCACTGGAGCAATCTCCCGTGGTGGCCCCTTCTCTCTTTTCTCTTATTTCTGTGTTGCAGCAAGCAAAAAAAAAAAAAAGAGGAGCCCGCGCGCTCCGCGTCTTCTCCGTTCCCCGAACCGCATGACGTCGCTCACAGATTGGCGATCACGGTGGGACATCTACTGCTTCCTTTTGGATACCCTTGCAAGTTCGGCACCATCCGTACCTCTCCACCTCGGTGCCCGCGCGCGCCCCCGTTGTGCTCACGGTAGCACTGTCAGTTGTGATTGGTTGTTTGTTTATTATATGTCTGTTATTTCTGTTGTTTTCTTACTCCATATCTCTTTCAGCATTTCATTGCATGCATCCATCCCTCTTTTCTATCCTTTTTTTCTCGTTTTTTTGAGGATCACCCTTTCCCGGTGAAGGAAGGACTCTCCGTTTCGGAATTCCTCTCAACGGACTAGAATCTCCTACACTGGGACCTCCGTAAGTCCCCGACATCGAAGAATTTCCTCTTTGTTCACTGGGCTGGTTGTACCATTGAAGTTCCCCGGGGTTAGTCATTTCATTCGTGGTGAGACGAGAGACCTTAGCTGACACGGCGGTGAAACAAAAATAAACTAGGGTCCCCATTTTGTGTGAATTTCGGATCTTGCTAAAAATACAAAAAAATCATCAAAATCAAAACACAAAAAAGGGGCGTAAAGGCATCCACTTGTTTGATAATCTCTGCTACCTGCTTGCTAGTGTATGTTTTTGCGTTCTGGGAAAACTGTGAGCATGGCTCACGAGTCTTTTAAGGAGAACCACCCTAGCCATGGTTTGTCAGCCGACCCGCGAGTCTATGCTATGGACTCGGGTCCTTCTCATGAGCCCTCGCATGAGGTGCAGGTTATTGCCGGGGACACGTCCCCACCACAGGATATCACTTCCTTACTGGGCGTCCTCGCCAACACGGAGCTTACCTCTGAACAGCTCCGGGCCTTCCAGGCCATTCTAAAGGGGAAATCTGTTTCCCCCACGCCCCAGGAATCAACTCCGGCCATCGCACCTCTCCAAGAGTCCGTGCAGGTCATTCCATCTCCTTCATTGGAGCAAGCCATCCAGTCTCCCTCGCTTCAAGGACAAGCGAGCCAACAACCACCCTCATTCCAGTTACCGTCACAATCTCAAACTCCCGTTGTTCCCCACACACCGCTTCAGCCAGGGCCAACTGTCGGCGGTCCGACAGCCCCCTCTCATTCGGGGTTTCCCCCTCAAGTCTCCGGGAGACAGTTTCTCCCCCAGTGGCAAGTACCACCTTCACCTCCAGAGGAGCTCGCCCAATCGCTCCTCAATAGGTTCAATCGCATGGACGAGCAGTTCCAAAATCTGAGGAGAATGGTGGACGTGAAAGCCACCCCGGGGGTTGCTTTGCCAATCCTTCCCATCATTCATCTTCCTCCCTCCGAAATGCCCACGTACCGCAGATACAATGGTACCGGCAACCCCTTCATTCACCTCAAGGACTTCATGTATGAGTCCTCATATTGGCAGAACGATCAGAGGTCCCTGGCATACCTCTTTCGGAGATCATTGGATGGTCCCGCGCTTGAGTGGTTCTATTCTCTGGAGCCCCGCGAGGCCGAGAATTTTGAAAAGTCTAGAGAAGGTTCTTGCAGAAGTATAGGGATAGGGTCGGTCCCTCACTTTCCATTACCGACCTAGTGGCCGAAAAGATGAAACCCGACGAGGATTTTGTCCGATATGCTGATAGATGGAGGTCTCTGGCGGAAAGAATAAGGGATACCCTCTCCGAGCCCGAACAAGTGAAGATGATTGTGTCTAATGCAACCCCACAGTTCAGACACGTCCTGGCCATGAATAAACTTACTACAATGGAGGAACTCTATGAAAGGGCCCGATACATCCAAACCCAGTTAAAAGACTCCCCCATTATGAACATGTTTGAGTCGCCAAAGCCCAAAGTGATCAGAAAGACAGGCGCTGGTGTCTCGGGCGGAGCCACAGAAGGGGTCGTGACAAATGAGCAAGTGGGTGCGGTCAACAATGCCAATTATGTAGTCAACCCAAGGCCTCCACAAATGCCCCGACTTCCCATCCAACCAGGTCCTTTCCCTCTCCGTCCTCCACCCCAAAATAATCCACCCCAGGATAATATGCCTCCATTACATCAACCCCAGCAACAACAACCACGACCTCAGTAACAACAACCACCGCTTCAGTACAACCAAGTTCCACCACCGGGGAACTATGGCCCCCAACAGCAACAAAGGAGGCCGCTCGGTCCCAAGAGAGCCTACTATCCACCATTGCCAGAAATCTTAGCATACATTTTTAATGCCCTCATGGCATCAAACCAACTCGCCCTACCCAGAGAAAGGCGTGTGGCCCCCGAATGTTGATACCTCCAAATATTGCGTCTACCACAGGCAGCCGGGACACACAGTAGATTACTGCTTCCATTTCAAAGATTACATCCACGATATGAATGATGAGCATCAAATAGATTGGGATGAGATGAGACGATACGTCGCCGCTCTCAAGGCTAGGAGACCTCCTCAAAGGCCACAGCAGCAGTTACAACAGCAGCAACCACAACAACAATAGCAGCCTCAGCAGGCCCCACAACAGCAGCCCGACATGGGCATAATCCAGAATCCATTACCGGAACACCAACAGCCCAATCATCAGGTTAACCCCATCTCCTCCTTCCCGGAAGTCGGGAGAGAGCAGGTGTGGCACTAGGAGAGTACCTCCATTCTTTCTACCTCTAACCCTGTCATCATGCAACCCCCTCACCTTACCCGGGTAGCACCTCTCTCTCATCAACCCGCGTCAGTATCACCTTCACCATTTCCACTACCATTACGCCCTCTCATCCATACCCCGATCTCCTATTAACCAACACTCTCCACTATGCCTTCACACCTTCTCATCTTCTCTCACTCCCCCACTTTACCATCCACCTCTACCACATTTACCCCTATGCCTTCTAAACCCCTTATCATCCGTCAACCATACATAACCCCGTCTTTCTCCACCGTATCACCACTAATGCCTTCAAAACCACTCATTACACATCACCCACCTCAAAATCATTACCCGCTTCAAGCCCTACCCACTTCTACTTCGCCTCCACCTCCACCTTCCAGACCCCTTATCCTTCACAATCCGCGCAATATCCCCTCTACCTCCACCATGCCTCCACCTAACAAACCCCTCATCAGAATCCCTGCTCCCGTCATCACCCCTGCTTCATCAACCATTCCTCCACCACTGCCCCTCAAATCCCTGTTAAAACCCACTGCTTCCCCCACAGAGGTACAAAAGCCGCAGGCAATGGTGCTCCGGAGTGGAAGGATTTTCCACAGGGTTTTCCCCCACAACAGTCAGAATCCTGAGCAATCCCAACCAGAGAAGGATGATGGAGAACAACCAGAAAGAGCTATCCCTGGAACACAGTATGATCTATTGAAACACTTGGACAAGACGCCTGCTTGGATCTCCATCCTGGAGCTACTTCAAAAATCCACATCCCACCAGGCGGCCTTGATGGAATATCTTCAAAAAGTCATGGTTAATGAAGACCTCCCCGTGGAGAAGATTTCGACCGTCCTGACCCCAACAGACACACAACCGGCTATCATGTTCCACAACTATGAGCTCGCTCCCAAGGAAGCTCGGAAATATGCATTGTGCATTTCAATAAAAATTAATGGGGTATCCATAAACCCGTGTCTTGTGGACAATGGTGCGTCCATAAATGTGATCTCCATGAGCACTCTTCAGTTGTGTGGGGTCGACGAGGAACAAATAAGACCTTCCTCGATCACGGTCACGGCTTATGACAATAGCAAAAGGCCGCCGCAGGGGATGATTATTCTGAAGGCAGAACTAGGCCCCATGTCAATTCTCACGGAATTCCATGTCCTCGACATGGACCCCACATTCAAGGCTATACTGGGTCGCCATTACATCGAAGCCATGGACGATGTGCCTTCCACCAACCATCAGTGCATGCAGTTTCCTTACAATGGGAGAATTATTAAAGTGGTCAGCACACCTGTCCTTCACACAGTGGATGCTATTAACACCTCTCTGCCTTCTGTTTGGCCATCTCATCGGCCCATATTATCATTGCTGGACGTGCGTGATCCATCTCGCGTTCCACTAGCACCAAAGGAGCCGGTCAGGGCAACCATAACATCACGTCTCCCTTTTCACTCCAAAGGTTGGGAGATTATGAGGAACATCGGCTATCAACAGGGAAAAGGTCTGGGCGCACAGTTACAGGGTAGGCTCAAACCGTCAAAGGAAATTAGGTCGAACCACAGGTTTGGCCTAGGCTTCAAAAGACCGTTCAAGGCGGATTGGAAGCCCCTCACATGGACTCTATCTAACCACTTCAACAGAGGGCCCGTTGTTCAGATGGGAGATCACCCACGAGAAGCATATGGGGGATCACATGCTGTATATTTGGCTGAAAAATATCCGAGGATCACCAAAAAGGCAAGATCAAAGATCTGGAATGCGAGTGGAACAAATGGTTCGACATACGGGACATTTCCGTTGCACTGGAAAGGATGTTCTCGTCTCCGCAGCTTGAAGGACCACCATTGATTTCCGGAATACCAGAAAATATCACCACTCTCACCAAGGTTCCAAACTATCCTCGTCCTCGCCAGAAGGACCCTGTCATCGATGGATCTTCATCCGTCCCCAACATTGTCGTCGACGGCTCATTAGCCGCCACCTTCTCCATCCATTCGTCTCAGCCTTTGCTGATATCTTCTTCCTGGGCCAGACAGTTGTCTGATGATCTTCCCAGGTCCCCTTCTTTGCTTACGTACCTGCGCGGGCTTTTCAACCCGCACCAGGTCTTCAATCATGATCTGCTCTATGAGCCTCACAATCCTCTAGCCATAACCACTTTCCTCTCTCCTCCAATCTCTTTTCACTGCTTTGTCATTAAAAATGAAAATGAAAAAAAAAACGTCAATTTTCAAACTCCCCAACAACACATCTTCATTGAGGAAACCTCCTACATCTCCCACGGGTGCGTCCCGCCCTGCGGACCACCCGTCCAAGGTCCGATGAGCGACCTTTTCTACCCCTCCTCTGAGGGGTCTTCTCCTGTACATTCTGCACCATCCTCTTCGTCTTCCTCTTCTTCTGTAAATATTGTCAGTCAATCTAGGAATGATAGGCCAAGGGTAGTACCTAGGAAGAAATCCAAGGGTAGGCAGATCCCTCGTCGATTCCTTCTGGATTTGGCCGCTAGGTGTCATGCCCTTCTTGCCATCCCCCAGTTATTAGAAAATCCCATCCAGCTACCGGAAATAGAATGTGAGGGCGACTGTGGATTTGATGAAGGGTATGGAGTCTACGAGATCACGGATGAAGAATGCCCCACTGAAGATGAGGGTGAAGAATATGAGGATGCGGCGGGCGCATACGCTAGTGGAATGAGGAGATTCGACAAGCCGTCAACCGCCGTAGAAGAATCCACCAAAGAAGTCAACTTGGGAACTGAGGAAGACCCTAGGATCATCCTCATAAGTGACAACCTATCACCCTCTGAAGAAGAGGCATTAATTGAGGTTCTCAAAGAATATAAGGACACGTTTGCATGGAGCTACGAGGACATGCCGGGTCTAGATTCAACCTTGGTTCAACACCGTTTAACCCGAAAACCAGGGTCCGTCTCGATAAAACAAAGGTTAAGGCGTTTCCACCCTCAGATGGCTTTGAAAATAAAAGAAGAGGTCGATAAGCTCCACAAAGCCAAGTTCATTAGAGTCGTCCTTTATCCTCAATGGGTGGCGAACATTGTCCCGATCATGAAGAAAGATGGGAAAGTCAGGATTTGCATCGACTTCCGGGACCTTAACCGCGCGTGTCCAAAGGATGATTTTCCCTTACCTCACATTGATGTGTTGATTGATAACACTGCAGACTACGAAACCCTCTCGTTCATGGATGGATTTTCAGGATACAATCAAATTTGTTTGGCAGAAGAGGATCAGGAAAAGACGTCATTCACTACCCCTTGGGGACATATTGTTACGTGGTCATGCCATTCGGATTAAAGAATGCTGGAGCTACTTACCAAAGAGCGATGATGGCCATATTTCAAGACATGATGCACATATACCTGGAAGTGTATGTGGATGACTTGTTGGTGAAATCAAGGACCAGAATGGAACATCCAGAAGTTTTGGCTAAAGTCTTGCAAAGGTCAAGGGAGTTCTAATTAAAAATGAACCCGAAGAAATGTGTGTTTGGTGTGTTGTCGGGTAAATTGCTAGCGTTCATTGTGAGTAAAAGAGGGATCGAGATAGATCCCGACAAAGCCAAGGCTATCAGGGATATGCCGCCTCCCAAGAACTTGAGGGAAGTCTGAGGTTTAATCAGGACGCTGCAGTTTATTCGTCGGTTTGTGTCCCAACATTCACAAAGGTGTAGACCTCTCTACGAGTTGACCAAGCCAGGAGTAGAATTCCACTAGAATTCTAAATGTCAGAAAGCTTTTGAAGGGTTGAAGGAATATCTGGCTAGTCCACCCGTTCTCATTCCACCCAAACCAGAAAAACCTTTGATCCTTTACATCTCAGTCTTGGATGACTCCGTGGGAGCCGTCCTCGCACAAGCTGATGAAGAAGGCAAGGAACGGGCAACCTATTACTTGTCCAAACTTCTCAATCCCTGTGAGCAGAAGTACACCGTCATGGAGAAAACTTGTGCTGCTCTCATTTGGGTAGTGCAAAAATTGAAACACTACTTCTTGGCTCATGAGGTCCACTTGATTGCTCGAACTAATCCTATCAAATTCCTTCTGGAGAAAGCCGTCCTTACGGATAGGCTAGCACGCTGGCAAAGTTTTCTCTCTCAGTTCGACATCACCTACATCCAGCAAAAGGCGATTAAAGGTTAAGCCATAGCCGAGCATCTCGCTCACCATCCTCTTCCCAAGTTCGATCCCGTCCAATCAGAGTTTCCAGATGAGGAACTAATGTCCGTCAACCAATCAGATGAGCCAATGTGGACACTATATTTTGATGGATCTCTGAATTCTCAAGGGAGAGGAATTGGTGTCGCCCTCCTATCGCCTGAAGGCCTCACATTCCCATTGGCATATCAGCTCAAATTTTCAGTCACCAACAATATAGCTGAATATGAAGCTCTTCTAGCTGGCCTAGAACTCACCCATTCTTTTTGTATCACTGAGTTGCGAGTCGTAGGTGATAGTCAACTCATCCTTCGCCAGGTGCTCACTAAATATCGCACTCGCGATCTCAAACTCAAGCCATACCAAGAACTCACTGCTGCCTTTGCCAAACTATTCACAAAACTGATCTTCGTTCATGTCCCTCGTCATCAGAATATTCTCGCCGATGCCCTCGCCTCATTGGCATCATCCATAAGGTTCCCTCTAGGAAGATGGTTTAAGTCCATTTCCATCTACAAACTTCACGCCCCTGCAATCGATGATGCTTCCTACGTAAACGTCAAAGACAGGATAGCAAGGAAGATCCTACAGGAAGATATCCTTAAAAAGAGGGAGATCATGTTGGCAGAGGTTGAAGAAGAACTGGCTAATGAAGAGAAACCATGGTTCTATGAAATCGTCAAATACTGCCAAGATCAGTCCTATCCTGAAGGGGCCACCACAGAGGACAAGAAAGCCATAAGAAGGGTGGCTCAGAAATACACATTGGTTGGAGGTCTACTCTATAGGAGGAGCCTTACTGGTATTCTGTTAAGATGTCTTGGTGACGATGAGGTTTGGAAATGTGTAGAGGAGACGCACTCGGGTGTGTGCGGTGGCCACGTGAATAGTAAGATGCTCGCCAAAAAGATCATTCGCCAAGGCTTTTACTGGCCCACTATGGAAGAAGATTGTGCTGTCTATGTCCGTAGGTGTGTCAAGTGTCAACTTCACGCCGATAAATCCATTCACCATCTTCCTCACTTCATCCAATATCCTCCCCGTGGCCTTTCTCCATGTGGGCATTCGACATCATTGGTCCCCTAGGTGATCCCAATTCCCTCACCAAGCAGAAATCTTTCATCCTTACTGCGACGGAATACTTCACCAAATGGGCCGAAGCCGAAGCCTACGCGGAAATCAAGGCATCAACAGTCTGCAAGTTCATCATGAAGAACATCCTCGCCAGATTCGGCGTCTCAAGCACGATCGTCACCGACAATGGGCCACAGTTCATTTCTCAGGACCTACAGGACCTCTGCAAAAGGTATGCAATTACATTGCATCATTCATCACCTTATTACCCACAAGGTAACGGCCAAGCGGAGGCCACCAATAAAACATTGCTCAAAATCATCAAAAAAACGTACGAGTCTAGTAAGTTTTCAGACTGGCCAGAAAAACTTATAGAAGCCTTATGGGCCTATCGCACTTCAATCCGTACCCTCACCGGGCAAACTCCACTTACCCTTACTTATGGTATGTAAGCGGTAGTCCCGTATGAGACTCTAATCCCTTCTCTTAGGGTACAATTGGACGAGGAATTTCCCCTCGACGATCGTCGTAATTCACTCCTCGCCCAGTTGGAACTCTTGGATGAGAAGCGACTGGCCGCTGCCGAACACGCGCGTGTGTATCAAAATAGACTTGCTCGCTTTTACCAAAAGAAAGTCGTTAAGAGAAAATTCAAAGTCGGTGAGATGGTCGTAAAAAGAATTTTTGTCAAACCTGGAGGGCCGCGTTCTAAGCTCCAACCCAATTGGGAAGGACCATTTGTAATTCAAGCCGTGTACCCTGGCAATGCCTACAAGCTAATCAACGCCGAAGGGAACGAGTTATCCCACCCTTGGAATGGGCTTTATCTTAAAAAATACTACCCTTAGCACAAAACAAAAAAATGATGAAAAGATGAAAAACATCAAAAACAAAGAAATATTTAAAACCACTAAAAATATGGAAAAATTCAAAACGCCGATGCCTGGCAGTCACCATGTAGTTAAGTCACTGCATCTAACCTTCATGTTTGATGCGGGACGAGACACGGACACGACAAGCTCGCGATCGTCCCTAAATGAGGGAAGCGTCGGATGTGCGCGGTTGAGAAATCGGTTGTGAGCTAGGGTGGTCGGCTCTCACTTGTGCCCGGATCGGGTCACGGGACGGTCTCGCACTCTCTCGCAGCAGCAGTGATATGAAAATAAAGTGAGCTAGATATCCCTATACATGCTCTCTAGCAGCGGCATAAACAAGCATATATAGAAATAAGCGAAATGCCAAGCAAGGAGCGAATACGATACCTCCACGCGCTCGGCGTGGGGACGACGGACCCGGCCGATCTCGTACTCATGGGACAGTTAATACATAAAGATTACAGCAATGATTTAAAGCCCACTCCACGCAGGGAGGTAACGGGCGACACGAAGGAGCCTGGGAGGACCGATTTCGGGTTGACGGGCGGCTTTCCGCGTAGCTTCGGCAGCACCCGAACTAGTGATGGTGGGGCCCACGTGCTATCCGGAGGGGCCGTGTGGGACCCGATGTCACCGCTGTGGTGGGGGACACTGATGGAAGCGATCCCCGGGCTGGCGGCACACTGGAACGACGATCGGAGGCCGGGCGGCTTCGGCCGGCGCCCGTCAGGAAAACTTCCCACGGATCTGCAGCTTCTGGTTTTCAGCGCGCTGTCCGGCGAGAACGGACGCTGCGATCAGCTCCGATGACGGATTGACACGAAATTAGCACCGTTAGAAAGCTGACTCGAAGTACTTCAATGTAAGCCTAGAGATCTGGCCTGGATCTGCTCGAATCTTGACTTATAGAATTTTCAATCTCCTGTTGTACAGTAACCGAACACTCAGATCTACAGAGCTGATCTCTGATAACTACCATTGACCGTGAGGAAGACCTTGGATTCAGACTTCGACTTCTTCATGAAAGTTGTAGGATTTTGAGTTGGGAAGATGGAAAAGTTGGTTTAGACATGTTTGGATGTGTCTATAAATTTTTATGATTTTTTTACTGGAAGAAGGTCGGATCTGGGATCTGGCTGGAAGTACTGTAGCTCCGGTAGAACATGAATTTTGAAAAATAGGTAAAAGACTCAAAAAACTTTAATACAAATTGTGGTGGTAGGGAAAAATGGACAGAAACCTCAGTTAAATTGGGAGGTCAAACATAAATCAAAAAGGAGGGCGAATGGGAAGTGATCAGTGGTACTGTCACTGTAGACAGAGACAGATCTGATCTGAGTTTAGGGAATGAACGAAGTGGAAACACTATGAAACGGGGGAAGTTGGATCTGAATTATTTTTTGGAGAAGGGGATATAAGATAGAAACCAACCCTCAAAATTTCAAGTCGATTGAAACTCGTGGCTGGCTTGAGGAATTTTCGAGCTGCACCTCTATCCAGCAGGACAGAACACCGAAGACGATCCCGTGGCAGCTCGAAGGCGGCACGAACGGCGGCGGTGGCGGCACCGACGATCACCGAAGGTGGGGGAAAGGTGATACCACTCTAGAATGGAAGTTTGGGAAGAGAGAAACCAGAGGGAGAGGAGCTGGGGGCGCAGCTAGCTTCACAATTTCACAAAATTTTCTGATTTTTTCATTGATTTTCAATAGAAATTACAACCTTTTATATGCCTCCAATCTAATCCATCCTCCACCCTTGGATCTAAGGATGTGAGATGGATGGCTGGGATTGCATTCTAATAACACACAAAAAATAATAAAATAGAGCAAGTGGAAGGGGGCGCCCATTTGACTAGAAGAAGGGGGTTGAATGGGGTAGGTGGGATGGGTGTAGAATGTTGACATTCTTAACCCTTTGTCTACCCATGTGGCATATGACTAGTCCACTCATCTAGAAGGCCACCTAGGCTGGTTGACCAGCCCCACATGGTCTAGGTGGACCAATGGGAAAGGGCTGAGGGCCCCCTTGCTGGTCCCATGGGCAAATTACATAGAAACCCACATAATCTACGGGAGTGACGCATTGGCCGATAAAGCCGTACAATTGCACGTATACTTTCCCGTGGATATAAAAATAAACTAAAGGATATAAATGCAATATGAAAAGTACTTGCTCGGTGTCGATTCCCATCAACTCTCCCCGGGTGGGAGGAACTCGACCCCGTTGAGTAGGGGTAGGGAGGCTCGAGTACTCCGGCGGATCCGTCACCGTGCCAAGTAACGCGGGTACGCTCCACTCCAAGTGACCGTCACCTGCTCATTCCATATATACTCGATATGCGAACTGCTATGGGCTAAAGGTGGTCACTCCGAAGGGCACTCTCAAAGGAAGGAAATAGCTCGAAGACTTACTAGGAATCATCGCTGAGTCCCTATAGGTGATTGATCTTGGTATAGAAGTAAAACCGATCCCATACTCATCAAGTGAATCGACTCGCTTCACACTCATAAGAGAACGACAACGAGCTTGCACAAGACACATGTAGACTCACCATGCACGGACACACGAATGCAAACCATGCAAACAACCGACTCAAAACACACCACACAGACAAACCACACAAAGAAAGCACACTGACTCATGCACGACTCTAGACTAAAGTGGTAGCATCAAACCCACTAGGTGGCGACATCCTGGGCGGCCGAAGGGTCGCCCAGCTCTTCCCCCATGGCATAGTATTCATCGGCCAGTGCCTCATCGGCCTCGTAATCGACATGCTCAAGCTCGGGAGGTGCGGATCCTCCAACACCTAAGGCTAGGGTGGTGTTAGCGGGACATTCACTAGCAATGTGGCCATACCCGTGACAGTGGAAACACTATATTCGCGATCGACTACTCTCCCCGATAAGAGGGGCCTTACCCTTATCATCCCGCCGGGTAGGGGGTGTAGGCAACAATGGGGGAGGTGTAGGTGCCTTGGACAAGAGTGGAGGGGGTGCCGGTGCCAGAGGACGGGCTATAGGAGCTGGGGGACGGGCAAAGGGTGCCGGTGGTTGGGGTGAAGGTAGATCCCATGGTGGGGGAGGTCGAGGTCTAGGAGCAAAGTGCTCCTGACGGGCGGGCTCCTGTGGACGCGCCAAGGGTCCCCTCGGGTATGAACCTAAGGAGCCACGTGTGTCACTACGGGGAGGAGCGGGGCTCCATCGGGGAATAGACTCGAACTCTCCCTCGAATTGCTCCATCTCGAGAGCAACTTGATAAGCATCCTCCAGCTTGTCCACCTTGCGGCGGAGAAGCTCATACCGTAGGTGTGGGCGTAGACCACGCCGAAACCGAGAGACGGTAAGGGAATCCTCCTCCGTGGCATCACATCGCAAGTAGTATTCATCAAATTCTGCGATGTAATCCGAGACGGACCGGTCTCCTTGGATGAGACTTTGCCACCTCTCTATAAGACGCTGGCGGTAGGAGGTGGGGAGGTACTTCTTCCTAAGCTTCTCCCTCATCTCGGTCCACGTATCAATCGGGGGTTTTTGACGATGAAACAATAGGTTCTCCATGTTCCTCCAATAGGTTTGTGCTTGGCCTAAAAGTTTCATCCTGGCGTATTTGACTTTTCGTTGGTCCGACATCTCAAACCACTCAAAATATCGGTCCATACCAGCCTCCCAATCAAGATAGACCTTTGGGTCTAAGGACCCGTCAAAGGTGGGAGGGTCGACCCGAACGGTCCGAATGGCCCGTTCATCCATGTCTTGGTCGTGGGTACGCCGAGTAGGGCGGTGATCATGACCATGTCCCCGTTGCTCATTATCGGACCCGTAGTCATGCACCTCGGGGGCTTCGCGCCTCCTAACAGCTACCCCTTGAACCCTTGGAGTCGCGGGTTGGTGATCCGGCTCCGGTTGACCTTGGGTAGGTGGGATGGGTGCCTGGGCTGGTCCTTTCTCTAGTGCGACAACTCTCCCGACCAATCCTTGAACGGACTGGTTTGACCCAGCGGCCCTATCCTCTACGGCTTTCATCCTCTCTTCTAGGAGGGTGCCTAGACCGTTCACTCGGGTGCTTACTCCTTCCATCCTATCCATTCGGGTACTTAAATCACCCATTTGTGTGTCAAACCCATCAAGACGTGTATGCAATCCTTGCACTTGTCCCATAAGATTTTGGAACATTTCGAGCACAGCTGACGCATCGAGACTAGTGGCTCGGGGATCCGCCATAGGTGGGGGTGGGGGTGAGTACTGAGTACCCCTACGAGTGGGCATGCAAACACACCGACTAGACGACGCCGACTAAAGCAAACACACACTAATATGATGCACCTAGACGTAACCAAAACTCGGCATGTGGCGGAGTTAATCGATCCGAAGATCACTCGCGCAAGTGTGCGATCTTCCCGATAGGCGTAACCTAACGTTCGGACAACACCTTTTGATATACCGAGTAAAGGGATGCAAATGCAAAAAGACACTTTTTTTGTTTGTTTTAAAACAATGATGACCCTAAACACGACTTAGACCGACTAATGACTAGATGTAAATGACACTTTTTTTTGACACCCTAGACTCAAACTCGCTCTAATACCAAATTGATGCGGGACGAGACACGGACACAACAAGCTCGCGATCGTCCCTAAATGAGGGAAGCGTCGGATGTGCGCGGTTGAGAAACCGGTTGTGAGCTAGGGTGGTCGGCTCTCACTTGTGCCCGGATCGGGTCACGGGACGGTCTCACACTCTCTCGCAGCAGCAGTGATATGAAAATAAAGCGAGCTAGATATCCCTACACATGCTCTCTAGCAGCGGCATAAACAAGCATATATAGAAATAAGCGAAATGCCAAGCAAGGAGCGAATACGATACCTCCACGCGCTCGGCGTGGGGACGACGGACCTGGCCGATCTCGTACTCCTGGGACAGTTAATACATAAAGATTACAGCAATGATTTAAAGCCCACTCCACGCAGGGAGGTAACGGGCGACACGAAGGAGCCCGGGAGGACCGATTTCGGGTTGACGGGCGGCTTTCCGCGTAGCTTCGGCAGCACCTGAACTAGTGACGGTGGGGCCCACGTGCTGTCCGGAGGGGCCGTGTGGGACCCGGTGTCACCGCTGTGGTGGGGGACACTGATGGAAGTGATCTCCGGGCTGGTGGCATGCTGGAACGACGATCGGAGGCCGGGCGGCTCCGGCCGGCGCCCGTCGGGAAAACTTCCCACGGATCTGCAGCTTCTGGCTTTCAGCGCGCTGTCAGGCGAGAACGGACGCTACGATCAGCTCCGATGACGGATTGACACGAAATTAGCGCCGTTGGAAAGATGACTCGAAGTACTTCAATGTAAGCCTAGAGATCTGGCCTGGATCTGCTCGGATCTTGACTTATGGAATTTTCAATATCCAATTGTACAGTAGCCGAACACCCAGATCTACAGAGCTGATTTCTGATTACTGCCATTGACCGCGAGGAAGACCTTGGATTCAGACTTCGACTTCTTCATAAAAGTTGTAGGATGTTGAGTTGGGAAGATGGAAAAATTTATTTGGACACGTTTGGATGTGTCTATGAATTTCTATGATTTGTTTACTGGAAGAAGGTCAGATATGGGATCTGGCTGGAAGTACTGTAGCTCCGGTAGAACATGAATTTTGAAAAATAGGTAAAAGACTTAAAAAAATTTAATAAAAATTGTGGTGGTAGGGAAAAATGGAAAAAAACCCCAGTTAATTTGGGAGATCAAAAATAAATCAAAAAAGAGGGCTAATTGGAAGTGATCAGTGGTAGTGTCACTGTAGATAGAGACAGATCTGATCTGAGTTTGGGAAATGAACGAAATGGAAACACTATGAAACGGGGGAATTTGGATCTGAATTATTTTTTGGAGAAGGGGATATAAGATAAGAACCAACCCTCAAAATTTCAAGTCGATTGGAACTAGTGGCTGGCTTGACAAATTTTCGAGCTGCACCTCTATCCAGCAGGACAGAACACCGAAGACGATCCCGTGGCGGCTCGAAGGCGGCACGAACGGCGGCGGCGGCGGCACCGACGATCACCGGAGGTGGGGGAAAGGTGATACCACTCTAGAATGGAGGTTTGGGAAGAGATAAACCAGAGGGAGAGGAGCTGGGGGCGTAGCTAGCTTCACAATTTCACAAAATTTTCTGATTTTTTCATTGATTTTCAATAGAAATTACAACCTTTTATATGCCTCCAATCTAATCCATCCTCCACCCTTGGATCTAGGGATGTAAGATGGATGGCTGGGATTGCATTCTAATAACACACAAAAAATAATAAAATACAGCAAGTGGAAGGGGGCGCCCATTTGACTAGAAGAAGGGGGTTGAATGGGGTAGGTGGGATGGGTGTAGAATGTTGACATTCTTAACCCTTTGTCTACCCATGTGGCATATGACTAGTCCACTCATCTAGAAGGCCACCTAGGCTGGTTGACAAACCCTACATGGTCTAGGTGGACCAATGAAAAAGGGCTGAGGGCCCCCTTGCTGGTCCCATGGGCAAATTACATAGAAACCCACATAATCTACGGGAGTGACGCATTGGCCGATAAAGCCGTACAATTGCGCGTATACTTTCCCGTGGATATAAAAATAAACTAAAGGATATAAATGTAATATGAAAAGTACTTGCTCGGTGTCGATTCCCATCAATGTTAGGATAGGGCCCATTTAGGCTTGGTAGGCACGGGGTCTTGGTTTGCCAGAACCGTGGAGATCCCTCTCCGGCCACGTCGGCCTATGCTCGCTCGAAGGAAGCCAACATGTGCTCACTTATGTATTTTATTCAAAAAAAAAAGTCCGTAGAATCACCTACGGTGGGGCCCCACCCAGAAGATCTCCGGAAGTTGCAATCGTTATTCTTTTCTCTTCGACCAAATGAGACAGTCGGCGCCCTTAAAACGCTGAGCATGAGAAACCGAAACTCAAACCCTAAAGGCAAAAGTAGGATCCAATTCCTCGAGCATCGATCAGAGCACGAGAAGAGGGCAGTGTCCCCGCAGGCATACGAAAGGGAGCCCACAAACGTCAAATGACTATATCTCCCTCACAAAAAGAAATACAAAATCAAAATCAAGAGCCTGGTCGTGACCGTGCCTGATACGATAAATGGAACCCCTCAAAGCAAAAGTATGAATTCACAAAAGGGGCCGTGGAATGTAAATGCTCAAGATTTGGTCCGAAGTTGTCCGAAAGGAAAGAGTTAATGGGCCCTTATTCGCTCACCGGGTTAATGGTTTTGCCGATCCTCTCAGGAGGTTAATCCCCTACACTCTTCCTTCTCCCTCTAAATATGAAGGTTCGATGAAATTTCTGAAGGGTGAAAACTGCCCAGGGTCTGCGACCTTATTTTAATATACACATTCGGTTGCCTACTTTAAAAAGTAAAAGCTATCGCTGCGAAGGAGTCTCTGTGTTTCTGGCTGGTCAAGACCCATGTTTACCGCCTTGATGTCTTCTTGCTTAACCTTGGGCTTAGGCCAATGCAAGCGCGTCACCTATGGGTGCGACGGCGTCTGATTCCGGGTCAGCGTCGCGCGGTTGGTCGTTAGGGTTCCAGGGTGTTCCATCATATACCATCTAGAGTTGTGAGGAAATAGACCAGGGTCGGGTAAATCTCTTACCTCAAACACCTTTTGGGTGAATCCCTGTGGTCGGAAGCGACTGGGAGCCTAAGCATGGCATGACGGTATTGTCATCAGGGTAAGTCTTAGCCGGTGGGATCATCATTCGAGGGGTCTAGAGGTCCAAATCAACCTAGATGTGCACTTAGGATACCTGGGAGGTTAGTAAGAAATCCCTGTTCTCACGTAGGTTAGGTGCCATCTGGGTGCTTGCCAGGCGTTAGCAAGAAAAAATTGAAATGATAAAAACAACAAAAAATGGAAAAGAGAAAATGTACATATTTGCAAATAAAAAAAATCTTTTTTATGATAAAATCAATCAAAAAATGCCAAATATAAAAAAGAAAATAAATCAATTTTGCTTGATTGCATTTGCGTACAGCATCTCACTTTTAATATCGCTTGCATTCGTGTGCTTGCCTGTCGCATTTATCATCATCATATATTGCCTTTATTAAAAAAGGCTTGGCCCCTTGACCAGTTATCAAGGACAGTCAGTGACCATTTGCTTATTGAGCAAGGGGCCAAGTCAGAACAGAAATTCTGATTTGTTTGTTTCAGTGATATGCACAGGGATTTAGGCAACTGAAGCAAAGGTGAAAACCAAACAAACCGAACCTTGTATTTTATTCCAAAAAACAAAAAAAAATTTTACATCAAGTTCCGCCCTCTCTCTCTGCATTACTCATCCCACTACTCTCCGGGCAAAACACTCTCAAAGGTGCTACCCAACTACGAAAAGCGGTACTCCTACCGCTCTGTACTCCCCTTCCTATTCCCACATCCTAGCGTTGATCCACGGAAGTAGCAGAGAAGCTACCAACACGAAAGCCACGCTCTCGTGCTCTTCGGTAGCGCTCCTCACCATCTCTCAGCCACTGTTCAGCAAGACCAAGGCTGATTCAGAGTTCGAATAGTTGGGCCTCCATGGCCCTTCGTTCCTCCCTTTCAGTCAATCTGTTGGCTCTTTCTCTCTCTGCGTCTCTTTCTTTCTCTGCACGTTCTCTCTCGCGGTCTTCCCTCTCCAACTGGAGAGTGATCCTCAATTCCACGGCATCCCTAGAGGAGTCGTCATCAAGATGACGCCGCAGTTCCTTCTCTAGTTCTGCTATCCTGGCCTCCTTCTGCGCAGCTTGGGCAAGCGCTTCTTCCGTCTCCTTTTCCTGCCGAGTGTACCATCTCAGATACGCGATAAGGCGTAAACAAAGAGAACTCAACACTAAAACTTTTACCTATATACAGAGCATCCCTTCTGCCTCCGCGGCACGCTGCGTGGCGTGAGCAAGTTGCTCATGGAGCGAATCAAGTTCTGAGGTAGGAATCCACAAGCCGGAAGAAGCACCACCTACTCCCATCGCTGGGGAAGCCGCGCCAATCTGGGCATGCTGCGACCGTGTGAGTTAGCAGTCAACATCTGGAATATGCGGTTCTAATTAGAAACGCATTGTACACCTACCAAGGCGCTCGTAGCTCCGCGGGCATCGCCCAACCGTTGCTCCATCTCTGCCAAGCAAGTTCGTAAATTCGCTATCATGGTATCACGGATATCCTGCAGCCATACAAGTCAGCATTTCCACCAGAAAACTAAAAAAAAGGAGAAAGAAGAAAAGAGAAAAAGGGGAAACCTACCTCTGCAAGTCCCCGGGGTTGGAGCCGCTCTGCGTACTTTGCCCTATATAGACGCAAGTAGTCCGCGCTATCCCGCTCATGTGATTCTACAATCGTGCCACCCCGTTGCCAGTCTTCGCACTGTTCAGGGAACCGCACGTGCCAGTCAATGCAGGTCGCCGGTCCACGCATCTTTCTCCCGACACGAGGTGGCGCAGCCGTATCCACCCATTCCTGAGCTAGTCCTAAAGTTCTAATAACCAATCGTAGCCGAAGCGGCTCGATTTCATTCAGGCAGTGCACCCACAGTTCCCTTCCAAACCGGGCATGACTTGCTAGAACCCACAGCTGGTCGGCGTCGACCATGTCTGAGTAGGGTCTCCAGTTTACCATCGCTGCAGGGAACTCCTGTAGCTCCCGCCTTAGCATCATCAGTTGGTAGGTTAGGGGTGCCGCACTCATGATGGGTTCACACCGCCTGGCTAGCGGCACCATCACAGGACGCCAATGCCGAGCTCTCCCCATGGGAAGGTAATAATAGCTCCACAGCTGCTTGGCGCAGGTCATCAGTACCTTGTAAAAATGCGAAAAAAAATACAAAACAAGTAAAACCAAAAATACCTGGATGAATGGTGTGAAACCACTCACAGTCATCTCACGGTCCGCTTCTTGGAACAGACCTGCAAACAAGTGCGTCAGCATGGCAGCTCCCCATGCATAATACCCTACTCTTTCAAGGTCTGACAGCAGCTCCAGGAAGCAACATTGGATACCGTCCCCTTTCAAGCTCAGTACCAATCTCCCCAAAAGGAAGAGGAGAAATCTCCTCAAATCTATGTTGCATCTTTCCCAATTGCCGAAATCTACACAGTACACGGCCCGGCATCCTATTTCCATCCTTTCCATGAACTCTTCTGAGGATTCGTCGTCCCGCCGATGAGTGTCGGTGAGCCCTAATGCATCCATGAGGGACGCCCTGGCTACCGACCTATTTTTCCGACCATCTAGGTCCAAACCCAGTAACTTCTGGGCACCTTCTCGGTAGTCCGCGTAAGTGACTCCGGTCACTACCTCGCCATCCACCTTGAGGCTCGTAATTCAGACCACATCTTCTAGGCTGGGCATCATGTGCCCCCAGGGCATCAGGAATGCCCGACTCACTAGGTCCCATCTCTCGCACAAGGCTTGGATCAGAACTAGGTCGAGCTTGATCGGCTCGATCCGAAGGAAGGTACCAAATCCCATCACGTCTAGCCTCGCCTTCTGAAAATCTGGGAGGCCCCTGTACGCTGCTACTACCAACTCCCATGAGATTTGTGATTTCATCACAACCTACACATACAAGGAATGGAGGGGAGATTTGGTCAGAAGAAAGGAAGAAAGAATGCGAAAAGGGCAGGAAAGCTCAGCTTACAAGTTGTGATTGGGCCCTTTCGCTGAAGTGCCCTTCGACGTCCGAAAGCCTCCTGGAACTACTACCGCTGAACCTGCTTCTCTTCGAGGAGTGGGAAGATTCGCCCTCCATCCAACTCTCGGAATTTTGAACTCCTCCTCTCCCGTGAGAACTTGTGCTCCTCGAGTTAGCTCTTGATATACCTGGGAAGATAAAAGGGACAAGAATTTATAGAAATGGAAGGAGTGCGGGCCAAGATTGCCTCCATCACCTGTTAATGACAGCCCTCGTGATGAGGCACCTACCATGTGGTCCCGTGTGTCACTTCCCCGCTCGCACAGGGTGATTGATTAGACGAAGATATGACGACTAGCCCCCTATGTTGTCTAGGGATACCCTATCATGTTTTGGAGGATGTCCGCAAAATTTGACACAGCATCCAGGAAAAGGAACTAGGGCCGTCATTTTTTGACTTCGACGGTAGATTTCCGTGGAAAATGGTCACAACAAGACGCGATTCTCCGCTTGGGGTGGAGTCTCGGCAGGCCCATCACACGGGAACAGTGCAAAGGAGAAGAAGTGTAGGGAAGAAGGAACGCACAAGAGAACAAACAAGCAGCAGCAAATCAAATCACTCCATTCATAATTCTACATAAGCTGTCAAAACATCATAAACATAAGGAGGAGGCGAGCCCACCAGCTCGCCGATCCTCACCATCACTCATCTCTCTGGGCACTCTCCTCCTCTCCCCTGAGGTGCTGGTCCCTCAGAAGCCTCCTGGATCCTCGTGCAGCAGCACCTGCCTCGCCTCTTGGCGCCTGCTCAGCAGTAGTGACTCGTTGTTCCTCCCCTAGCGTGGCGAAGAAGCCACTAGCAGCAAAGCGACCGGATTGGCGGAGTCGCTCCCCGAACTCTCGCGCTCTCTCGTAGCGCGTCTCCATCCCTCCTAGCCTCTGCACGACGGCCTGAAGGCCCAGCTGGAGCTCCCTCACCTGGGCCTCCAAGGCCCTCCTCTCGGTCTGATCCCGCTGTCGCTCGGACCTTCTCTCGGCTTTCTCTCTCTCTGCCTCTCTCCTCATCATCTGTAGAAGAACCCTTAACTCCAGGATGTCTGGAGAAAGTCTCTCCTCACCACGATGCCGCAGCTCCGCTACAGTTGCCACCGAGACATCATGCTCCTCTTCCGCCCGGGTCGCGCGAGCCACCGCACCGGCAAGTTACTCCCGGAGGGAGGCAATCTCGAGAAAAGGGGCCGAGGAACTGGAAGATGCGCCACCAATCATCCCCGCCGTCGCTGTCTGCTGGGCACGCTGGAACAAAATAAACAACGGCCGTCAGTGAAACTCCAAATCTGAAGATAAAAGTGTGGCACCTAACTTACCAGGAGCGACAGCTCATGTTGAGCGACGGCCAGCTGCCGCCTAGTCTCTGACAGTTGTGCGTGCAAACCGCCGATGCCACGCGCGTCCCCAGCTTGGGGAAGCCCCGCATAACTCTCTCTCTACCGCCGCAGGAAGTCGGCGCTGTCCTGTACCAGTACACCCCCTTGCTGTCCAGGGAGACGTACGGGCCAGTCCTCGAGCCTCGCCTTGCCGTGACTCTCCCTCCTGACGCGGCTCGGCTCGTCCGCACTCGCCCACTCATCGGCCAGGCCCAGGGTCCTCGCCATGTCCTGCATCAAAAGGGGTCCCACATCAGCCAAAAAGAATGCGTCCCCTGTCTAGGACGCGTCCATCATTTAAGTGCAACACTCGCCGAACCCTTTCCCCCCTCGTACGGCTTGCTTCAAAACTTAAAATGGATCAAAGAGGGGGAAAACCAAGCACTCACCGAGCTGTGTTCACCTCTTTCCGTGACATCGGGCCCCCCGGGTCCCTCGGGGGCCCAAAGCAGCCCTTCCTCCTCCATGGACGTCGTTCTGTGCTCTGGCGCGTCCCTCCTTGGGCGAGGGGTCCCGCATCCCTCTCCATCTTCGCCGTGGTCTAGACCACCGAACTCTATCGATCAAAAGAGGAAGGAGATGAAAAGGGGGACGAGCGAGTTTCGGCGGAAGGCGGGATCGTTTGCAAGGAAGGCACGGAGAAGAAAGGCCACCCGCCGCTTTAAATTTGAATTCGAGGATTAAGACGCGTCCTCGCGCTTGGACGCGCCTAAAAGAAAGCAAAAAAAAGGGGGGGAATAAAAACCCTCCATGCAAAGTAGTTCCCTCCTGTCCAGGGCAAAGTCCCTTGAAGCGTGAACAACGTGGTGTGAAAGAAAGTGCAGGAAGGAAAAGGGGACACGACAAAAGGAACCACATGAAATCTATTTCATACAAACAGTCAAAAGTACATCATACAGTGAGGAGGGTGGAGTGTACAAATAACTCTCTAACTCTCACCACCACCCTCCTGGTCATCTCTCTCCTCCCTCCTCTGACGGGGATCCCTAGGGGGCCTCTGCGACCTCTGCGAACCCTGAGAAGCCGTGCTCGCCTCTCCAGGTGGCACCATGCCAGCCTCCAAGGTGCGGCGACACTGCTCGACCGAAGAGAATAGAAAGCTGCCCACAGAAAAGGAACCAGACTGACGAAGTCGCGCCCCGCGCTCCTTCGCCCTCGGATACCGCTCCTCACTCTCCCGAAGTCTCCCCTCCGCCGTGCCAAGACTCAATCGGAGCTCCGACACCTGGGCCACCAGAGCTCTCCTCTCGTCCCAATCTCGATATCGCTCTGCCATCCTGTACTCCCTTTCCTTCTCTATGGTCTCCCTATCCCTCTCCCTCTCTCTCTCTAGGGTCTCCCTATCCCTCTCCCTCTCTCTCTCTAAGGTCTCCATATCCCTCTCCCTCTCTCTCTCTAAGGTCTCCCTATCCCTCTCCCTCTCTCTCTCCACGTCCTCTCTCTCCCTCTCCCTCTCCTCTCTCTCCCTCATCGCCTCTCTCCTCGATAGCTCGAGGGCGATCCGTAAATCCAGCAAGTCACGAGGGAGCTCCTCAGCCTCCCGTCGCCACTCCTCCTCTAGCTCCACAATCCGGGCGTCACGCTCTGCCACCCAGGCATCGCGCTCCTGCTCAGCACGAACAGCACGGACCAGGGCCTCTCGAATCTCGGCCACCTGTCAAAGCACGCATGCACCATAAGAGAACAGTGATAGAAGGAAAGCAGCCAGAAGGAGAGTCAAGGCCAAGCAAGCACTCACTCGAGCCTCGCGGTCACGCTCAGCCTCCTCAGCCCGAGCCACCGCATACGCCAGCTGCTCCTGGAGGGCGGAAACCTCCGGAGGAGGGCCCCGCGAACTGGAACCCGCTCCACCAGCCATCCCGGCTGCCGCTGTCTGGTGGGCCCGCTGAAACACGGGGCAAACGTCAGTCAAAGGCTAAGCATCAAAAATCCAGGTCACAAAAAAATGCATTGCATAGACTCACCAGGATCTCCAACTCCTGTCGGATGGCCACCAACTGTCGCCTGGCATCCGCCAACTGGGCCCGCAGGTTGGCAACCATGTTGTCACGAGCATCCTGCATTACACATAAGTTAGTGCCAAATACATATACATATAGAAGGGTGGAGCATTTTCATTTCACTTACCCCTGCCATACCACCCAAGGAGAGGCGGTCCCCGTACGTAGCTCGATACCGTCTCATGTAATCTGTGTTGTCCTGTACATGGGACACCACTGGGACCCCGCCCTGCTGCCAGTCCTGGTACGATGCTGGGAAGCACGTGCGCCAGTCCACGATCTTCACCTTCCCCTTGGTCTTCCGCCCGATACGGGCCGGCCCATCTACATCAACCCACTCCTGGGCTAGCCCCAACGTCCTCATAACCAGCCTCAGCCGAAGAGGCTCGATCTCGTTCAGGCAATGGACCCACACGTCCCGCCCGAAACGAGGAAGACCCGCTACAACCCAGGGCTGGCCAGCTTCGCCCATGCCCAGGTAGGGCCTCCACACCACCTGCATCACCATACATACATCATGTTAGTTACCATTTAGTCACATGCATAGAAAACACACAAAAAAATCATACGTATCATACCATGGCCTCGGGATACTCGCTCAGCTCCCGACGAAGCGACGCCATCTGGTAGCCGTAGGGTGCTGCAACCACGACCGGCCTCCACTGCCGCGCCAGAGGCACGGCCCTCCTGTTCCCGTGCCTAGCCCTCCCCATCGGGAAATAGTAATAGCTCCACACCTGCATCCATCATACATCATTAGTACAATAATTGCATATTTAACTGTGGGAATGCATAAATAAAATGTTTGCCTGGAGAAAAGGTGCGAAGCCACTGACTGTCGTCTCCTTCTCCGAAGTCTGGGAGAGATCGGCAATCAAATGGGCAAGCAGAGCCGCCCCCCACGCATAGTGCCCCACTCTGTCAAGGTCCGCCAGGATCCCGAGGAAGCGGCAGTGGATGCCATCCCCTTTCGTCCCCAGCAGAAGGCGGCCCAGGAAGAAGAAGAGAAACCTCCGGAGGTCTAGATCCACCAGCTCCCGCTCGCTCGGGTCCTGGGTGAAAGCTACACGGGCATCTCCCTCCAGACGTGCCAGAAACTCCGCTCCAGTCTCGCTGACCTGCTGGCGGGGGTCGACGTATCCGAGCGCCTCCATGATCTCCACTCGGCCAACTACCCTGCAGTCCCTGTCAGTCACGCTCGTCTCTAACCACAGCAGGTCTAGGACACTCTCTCGGTAGTCGGGGTAGGTGACCCGCTGACTGCCTCTCCGTCAACCCGTAGCCCGGTGATCCGAGCCACCTCCTCTAGTGTCGGCACCATGTGCCCCCAGAGCATCAGAAACGCCCGGCTCGGCGCGTGCCACCGCTCCCTCAATGCCTGGATAAGAGGAAGGTCGAGCCGGAAGGGCTCGATCCTAAGGAAAGCTCCAAAGCCCATGGCGTCCACACGCGCCCTCTGGAAGTCCGGCAGCCCACGGTATGCTGCCACCACTAGGGACCAGCTGATCCATCCTTTCATCACGCCCTGCACACCACAAAACCAATAAAAAATACATCAGCATCATGAATAATATTAAGCAATAACACTATATATTCTACTTATTTATTTTATGTTATCTTATCTTTAAAATTTTTAGGGAGGCGTCCAGCACCCTGGACGCCTCCTCTCTATTTTCCCTATTTTCTTTATTGAAAAACCCAAAACAAAAAATATATTAATAATATATATATTATTATGGAGGCGTCCCAGGTCCTGGACGCCTCCTTATTTTTAAATTATATTTTATTATTTACATAAATAAACAAATAAATAAAAAGAAAAAGAAAATGTGGAGGCGTCCAGGGGGCCTGGACGCCTCCTTTCCACCACTACCCGGCCATCTCTCACAGCCTCTCGCCCGTCCGTTTAGCCTATTGAACCACAGAGTGAGAGTTCCGAAGGGCTTACCGGGTCGTGATCGTCCTCTCCCACGTCGCCAGCACCCGCAGCAGCCTCCACGACCAAAGGAGGAGCCTCCTCCTCCACGGCAATCTCCTCCGCCGCAGTAGCCTCCTCGGCATCATACCTCAGCCTCCTCGGACGACGAGCCCGTCGTTTACGCTTCTCTCCACCTTGGCTTGGGCCTCCCTGCTCCATTGGAACGAAGAATGGGTCGTTTGAAGTGGCTGGACGGTCAGGATGAATAGTATAAATGACTAGGGGGAGCCCCCCTATATATAGATTTGCCTTAAATTGGGGCGTCCAGGCGCCTGGACGCCCCCACACTTTTTATTTTTTTCAAAATTCAAAAAAATTAGGGGCGTCCAGGCGCCTGGACGCCCCCACAAATAAAAAAGATAAAAAATCAAAAATAGGGGCGTCCAGGACCCTGGACGCCCCAAAAAAAAACTGTCAAACAAAATAAAAATAAAAATTAGGGGCGTCCAGGCCCCTGGACGCCCCAATAATAAAAAATTTTCAAAAAAAATATAATAAAAAAATTAAGAAAAAAAAGATAAGAGTATGTATATAATCCAAACAAAAGAAGAAAAAAACACAACGAAAAAGAAAAATCATAAAAAAGATAATGAAGGGGACGGGGGTCCCAAAACATCCATGTCAGATTTTATTCTATCAGAAAAGTAGAATGAGTTACATCAGGGGCTTAGGCGCCTTAGGCCTTAACTTCCCCAGTTCGGTTACATAAGCCCTCCACGGCTCGCATTCTTCCACAACGTGCGCTAAGGCCTTTCCCGCAACACTTGTCTTCCAAGGAGCTTTAATGGCCTTCGCTTCCTTCGCGTCCGCTTCAGTGCCCAACTCCCTCTTCTTCAAAAGAACGATGCCAGTCCGTGGCGGGAACGAATGGCGTGGGATGCCAATCTGGAGGCAGCACCGATGCGCATTATAAAGGACGAACTCGGTCGCGCCGATCAGTTGAAGATCAACTTCGGGAGAAGGCCTCATGAGGAGATCTAGCGAAAGCAAACATGCCGGTGCGCAAGTAAAGAAGCCTTGTGTCACGGTGCGGAAGTGAGACCGCCAGTCTTCACGTTTCTTCAGCCACGGAACGTGATTCACTACAGTACCACCGAAGCCTAACACGTCGGCTATGTGATGAAGTGGGCTTTGTTGGAAAAGCTTCGAGGCCGTTGGCCATCCCTCGCGATGGTCGAATTTGAAGTGAAAATCAAGCCAGCAATTCAAGACAAGTGCGCAACCAAAAGGAGGCTTACCCATGCTCGAGGCAGTAAGGCCGCTATAAAGATAGGCAAGGATGGTGGGTCCCACCCTCTTTCCACTCCAGATTCCGTGAATGGCACTTAGTTGATCCTCCTCCACTATGTTGTCAGTATGAGGAAACAAGAGAGCACCCGCCAGACAGATAGTGAACCCCTTCATGATTCCCTCCAAATAGTCATCGTCTGGTGACCCTCTCAGGGCGTCCATGACCCACTCCGCGAGCTTTTGGAGATCGATCCCCTTTTGAGTACGGACCTTTCGGGCTGCATCGGGTGGCATGAAGCTTCCAAGGACGCTTTCAGAAGTCCCCCGTGTCAGCATCCGCATAGCCTTCACCTTCCCGTCACTCTTGAATTTCTTCAATCCGAGCATAAGTTCCACCTCCTCGAGGAGGATGGTCACCTCGAAGGTCGGGAAGATAAAAGTGTGGGTCTGGGGATGCCAGATCTCCACTAGTGCGCCCATACCCGCCCAGTCCATACGGATCTTCTCATAGTGTTTGGCGTGAATAAGGAGCCCCTGCAGATGCCACTTCGAGAGTATGGCCCTCATGCCGATGGAGATGTTGGAAGTTAGCTTTGAAAGCCATGGCAGTTTGGAAAACTTCCTCGGGCCTGGGAAGAGTGGATATGGCTGGAAGAGAAAAGAAAAAATAAGAAAGGAAGGAAGTAAGGAAAAGGTTCACGCGGAGAAATTTGAAAAGAATCAGCTTACCATATGCGACATGATCGTCCCACTCAGATGACCCTCGAGGTCGGAGAGTCGCCTAATCTCGCTGCTAGGCCTGCTAGTCTTCGTAACGCGGGAAGACTCTCCTTCCATCCTGAAATCTCTAGATTCTCCTCTCCTTCCTCTCCTGAGCTTCCAAAACCCACCTTGGTGAATTTGAATGAACTAGCCTAAGGGGAGTTCTTATAGGAAGGGTAGGGCGCTATAAGACATATCATGTCACATCAGCGGTCAATGTCAAGATTTTGGCTAGATCTCCTTTCCATTGTGGTGCGATTCTGTCACGATTCTGTTACTTTCTGATGTTATTAATCCATGCTGGCTTATGCAGGTTTTACTAACGGACGTCTTTGTCCTATCTCATGTCCCACCTTTCATTGGTTGGTTCCACCTTGTCATGCATCGTAGTATATGATACCTACGCTACTAGAACAAGTCAAGGACCTTGCGGCCCGAACGAATCTGGGATTTGAGTTCCCCTTCAACAAAAATAGTGATGATCCCGGAAGAATCTGGGTTGTAAGGATAGGCCGTTAATTTGCGGTAGCATGGGGACGACGGTTCCATTCAGTGAGCTGCTGCGTGGATAAACGGGCCCCAGCCCAGTATCGGCTCACCGGATAGGTATCCTGACCCGTTCTTAACAAGTTGACAATATTATCCTTGGCTATTTTCTATTTTAGTTTGTTTTAAATTTTTCTTTAAACCCAGCATGCATTCATATAGGACTTTGATTTATTACGGAAGATCATTCAAGTGATTCGATTGCGAAAGCCGCTGTGTTTCAATTCTTACAAATATGAGATATTCCACTCCGAATGAAATACTAAGTTTCTTTGAGATAGCCCTACGATGCTCTTCGAAAGGAGACCCTTGTTTGGACAGACCCTCAGATATTCCTTTACTTTTGACCTTGTTTGACCCACCTTGGCCGCAGCACTTCCACATTGCCTGGTAACTGCTCCACAAAGGTGAAACCTCCGGTTTATGACCCAGGTACTTCCACACCGAGAAGTTGGTCTCTTTTTCGTGCCTGAGCGCACGTCTCACCCTCCCTTATTTGATCTCCGTCCAAGCAATCGTCAATATTTGAAAGACCTTCTGCAAGGTCGCCTCATTGAAACTTCAGGAAAGATTCCAAACAGTAACGTCAAAAGCGTGTCTCATCACACCTTGGCATCAACTTATCAGTCCGCTCCCACTTCATTTCACTCCACTTCGATACCATTCCATTACGTGTCGCTCCCTTGCAAAGCAGACGCCAAGGCGGGGCAGCTGTAGACACGCCATTCTTGACGTCTCCTGAGAAAGTCTCATATTACTATACAACGCCCCGCAACGGCTTACGCATTTTGAATCGCTCGAGTGCTTCCTCTTCTTGGGTCTTCTTCTGCCTTTTTCGGCATCCGGAATCGTCTCGTCACAGCATTCAGACGACATCAACACTAGTCAGACGCATCAGGAGGTTCCGGATCCAAGAAGGATGTCTGCCGGGCAGCCGCCGACGCACGAACTGAGGACCCGGGTGGGTCTTAATGAGGGCATCCAGGCCCCTGGACGTCCCCATCCTTTTAATTCCTTTTTTTTATTTTTCAGGGCCCAAAACAAAATAAAAAATAATAAATTAATAGAGGCGTCCAGGCCCCTAGACGCCTCCATAAAAATAAATATAAAAAATACAAATGCCAGTTGGCATAAAAGACAAAACCAAATAAAAAATATATAATAATGGAGGCATCCAGGCCCCTGGACGCCCCCATAAAAACAAGTATAAAAAAATCAAAATGCCAGCCTTGGCATAAAAGACAAAATAAAAATAAAAAATATATATTTTTGGAGGCGTCCAGGCCCTTGGACGCCTCCATCAACTCCGTCACGGGCGCCGGCCACCGAACGACGGTTTGTCGTGTGTGAAAAAATCCAAATTATGAAGACGTCCAGCCACCTGGACGCGCCCATTTCTGAATCACGAGGCGCCGCTCATAAAACCACGCGTTGTGCCAAACCACGTGCGGCCGTCGTCGATTTTCGGTGGACCTGTTTGAGGCGTCCGGGGCCCTGGACGCCTCCACAAAAATATTCTAAAAAAAATAAATAAAAATAGAATAAAATATTAGTTCGGCCCTGATGGAGGTGTCCAGGGTCTTGGACGCCTCCACCCTCCGGAGCCCTATAAATAGAGGCCCACCCCCTCAGTTCTGAGGGAGCCAAGTAGTCATCCGATAGGCTGCCAGAGCCCAGAGGCTACAGAGTCATTTTCTAACCCGTGGGGTCTTTTGTAGGTGGAGGTTCTGCCGACTTCTCGGGTGCCCACGCTCGCGAGAGGAAGGTCGTCTTCAACCACCGCGCTTCCACGTCGTCGCCACGCTGCCGGAGCTCCGCCGGATTTCACCATCGGCACATCCAATATACCAACTCTTTCCTTTTCTTCGTAGTTCTTTTGCATTCATCATCTCGCATCCTCCATCCCCCTTTACAAGGGCGCCTCTTCTTATACACTTCTTGCATCCATCATCTCATTTTCCTCCTACTCGAGTCCGAGAGGGGTTTAAAAGATAACACCAACCAGGTGTGTGTCTTGCCATCATTTCGTCATTTTTTATCGTAAGGATTTGAATACTACACCTTCATCTTTCTGATCCACTTGTTATTTGTTTGTCGTTGTTTTGCAAGGGTAACCGAGGAAAGCCCTCTCCTTCGGCCGGCCGGATGGAGAGGAAGAAGCAACCCGCCATCTCCCGCTCTTGAGGTAGGCGCGATCACTTTCTTATTTTGGGGTCTTTTGGCCCCTGGCGATCATATATTGTTTTCGAGGCCGCGAAGAGTCACTTCCCCAATGGCCGTTTAAATTTCCGTTCTTATATTCTCTTTATATTCTGTTATATTCTGCCTATATTCTCGAGGCCGCGGCGAGTCACTTCCCCAATGGCCGTTTAAATTCACGTTCTTATATGTTATATTCTTATCTATTCATGTTCTCGAGGCCGCGGCGAGTCACTTCCCCAATGGCCGTTTAAATTTTCGTTCTTATATTCTCTTTATATTCTGTTATATTCTGCTCATATTCTCGAGGCCGCGGCGAGTCACTTCCCCAATGGCCGTTTAAATTCCCGCTCCTTATATTCTCTTGATATTCTGTTATCTTATTATCTGCTCATATTCTTGAGGCCGCGGCGAGTCACTTCCCCAATGGCCGTTTAAATTCATGTTATTTAATTTCTGCATCATTCCCGTCACCCCGAGGTCGAGGTGAGTCACTTCCCGCTATGGCCGTTTGAACCCCCATATCTTGCTATTATATTTGTCCCGCTCGCCCCGCCGGAGCAATCTCCCGTGGTGGCCCCTTCTCTCTTTTCTCTTATTTCTGTGTTGCAGCAAGCAAATAAAAAAAAAAGAGGAGCCCGCACGCTCCGCGTCTTCTCCGTTCCCCGAACCACGTGACGTCGCTCACACCCCCCTCTTTCACCGACACACTCTCTAGCTATGGCCCCTTTTCAGCCTCCAGCGGTACACCCCTTGAGCCTACAGCGGTACGCCCCCCTTTTGGCTTTGTTACTCTCAGCGGTACGCCCCTTTGGCCTCCAGCGGTACGCTCTTTTCAGCCCCCAGCGGTACACCCTTTTCAGCCCCCAGCGGTACACCCCTTCGCCACTCAACGGCACACCCCATGCCCTCAGCGGTACATGTGAGCGACGTCACGCGGTTCGGGGAGCGGAGAGGACGCGGAGCGCACGGGCTCCTCTTTTTGTTTGCTGCAACACAGAAATAAGAGAAAAGGGAGAAGGGGCCACTACGGGAGATTGCTCCGGCGGGGTGAGCGGGACAAATATAATATAGCAAGATATGGGGGTTTAAACGGCCATAGCGGGAAGTGACTCGCCGCGACCTCGGGGGGACGGGAATGATGTAGAAATTAAATAACAAGAATTGAAACGGCCATTGGGGAAGTGACTCGCCGTGGCCTCGAGAATATGAGTAGAATATAACAGAATATAAAGAGAATATAAGAACAGAAATTTAAACGGCCATTGGGGAAGTGACTCGCCGCGGCCTCGAGAACATGAATTGATAAGAATATAACATATAAGAACGGGAATTTAAACGGCCATTGGGGAAGTGACTCGCCGCGGCCTCGAGAATATGAGCAGAATATAACAGAATATAAAGAGAATATAAGAATGGAAATTTAAACGGCCATTGGGGAAGTGACTCGCCGCGGCCTCGAAAACAAGATGTGATCGTCAGGGGCCAAAAGACCCCAAAATAAGAAAGTGATCGCGCCTACCTCAAGAGCGGGAGATGGCGGGTTACTTCTTCCTCTCCCTCCGGCCGGCCGACGGAGAGGGCTTTCCTCGGTTACCCTTGCAAAATAATGACAAATAAATAACAAGTGGATTAGAAAGACAAAGGTGTAGTATTCAAATCCTTACGATAAAAATAACGAAATGATGGTAAGACACACACCTGGTTGGAGTTATCTTTTAAACCCCTCTCGAACTCGAGTAGGAGGAAAATGAGATGATGGATGCAAGAAGTATATAAGAAGAGGCGCCCTTATGAAGGGGGATAGAGGATGCGAGATGATGAATGCAAAAGAACTACGAAGAAAAGGAAAGAATTGGCTTATTGGATGCGCCGAAGGTGAAATCCGGCGGAGCTCCGACAGCGTGGGGACGACGTGGAAGCACGGTGGATGAAGACGACCTTCCTCTCGCGAGCGTGGGCACCCGAGAAGCCGGCAGAACCTCCACCTACAAAAGACCCCACGGGTTAGAAATGACTCCGGTAGCCTCTGGGCTCCGGCAGCCTATCAGATCTCTTCGAAGCTCCTCTAGAACTGAGGGGGTGGGCCTCTATTTTTAGGGCTCCGGAGGGTGGAGGCGTCCAGGACCCTGGACACCTCCATCAGGGCCGAACTAATATTTTATTCTATGTTTATTTATTTTTTTGGAATATTTTTGTGGAGGCGTCCAGGGCCCCGGACGCCTCCAACAGGTCCACCGAAAACCGACGACGGTCGCACGCGGTTTGGCACAACGCGTGGTTTTGTTTGCGGCGTCTCGTGATTCAAAAATGGGCGCGTCCAGTTGTCTGGACGTCTCCATAATTTGGATTTTTTCACACACGACTAACCGTCGTTCGGTGGCCGGCGCCCGTGAGGGAGTTGATGGAGGCGTCCAGGGGCCTGGACGCCTCTAAAAAAAATATTATTTTTATTTTTGTTTTGTCTTTTATGCCAAGGCTGGCATTTTAATTTTTTATACTTATTTTTATGGAGGCATCCAGGGGCCTGGACACCTCCATTAATATATATTTTTTGTTTGGTTTTATCTTTTATGCCAACTGGCATTTTATATTTTTTATATTTGTTTTTATGGAGGTGTCCAGGGGCCTGAACGCCTCCATTAATTTATTATTTTTTATTTGATTTTGGGCCTTAAGAAAATAAAATAAAATAAAATAAAAATATGGGGGCGTCCAGGGGGCTGGACGCCCCCATTAAGACCCACCCGGGTCCTCAATCGGCGGCCGCCCAGCAGACACCTTCTTGGTTCCGGAACCTCTTGATGCGTCTGACTGGTGTTGATGCCGTCCGAATGCCGTGACGAGACAATTCCGGATGCCGAAAAAGGCAGAAGAAGACCCAAGAAAAGGAAGCACTCGAGTGATTCAAAATGCGTAAGCCGTTGCGGGGCGTTGTATAGTAATATGAGACTTTCTCAGGAGACGTCAAGAATGGAGTGTCTACATCTGCCCTGCCTTGGCGTCTGCTTTGCACGGGAGCGACACGTAATGGAATGGTATCGAAGTGGAGTGAAATGAAGTGGGAGCGGACTGATAAGTTGATGCCAAGGTGTGATGAGACACGCTTTTGACGTTACTGTTTGGAATCTTTCCTGAAGTTTCAATGAGGCGACCTTGCAGAAGGTCTTTCAAATATTGACGATTACTTGGATGGAGATCAAATAAGGGAGGGTGAGATGTGCGCTCAGGCACGAAACAAAAAGAGACCAACTTCTCGGTGTGGAAGTACCTGGGTCCTAAACCTACAGGTTTCACCTTTGGTGAGCGGTTACCAGCCAATGTGGAAGTTCTGCGGCCAAGGTGGGTCAAGCAAGGTAAAAAGGAATATCTGAGGGTCTGTCCAAACAAAGGCCTCCTTTGGAAGGGCAACATAGGGCCGTTTCAAGGAAACTCAATATTTCATTCGGAGTGGAATATCTCATATTTTTAAGAATTGGAGCACAACGGCTTTCGCAATCGAATCACTTGAATGATCTTCCGCAATAAATCAAAGTCCTATATGAATGCATGATGGGTTTAAAGAAAAATTTAAAATAAACTAAAATAGAAAATAGCCAAGGATAATATTATCAACTTGTTAAGAACGGGACAGGATACCGACCCGGTGAGCCGATACTGGGCTGGGGCCCATTTATCCGCGCACCAACTCACTGAATGGAACCGTCGTCCCCATGCTACCACAAATTAACGGCCTATCCATACAACCCAAATTCCCCTGGGATCATCACCGTTTTTGTTGAAGGGGAACTCAGATCTAAGATTCGTTCGGGTCGCAAGGTCCTTGACATGTTCTAGTAGCATATGTATCATATACTACGATGCATGACATGCTGGGACCAACCAATGAAAGGTGGGACATGAGATAGGACAAAGACGTCCGTTAGTAAAACCTGCACAAGCCAGCATGGTTAGCAACATCAGAAAGTAGCAAAATCATAGCAGAATCGCACCACAGTACAAAGGAGATCCAGACAAAATCTTGACAATGACCACTGATGTGACATGTTTCGTCCGGTAGCGCCCTTCCCTTCCTATAAGAACTCCCCTTAGGCTAGTTCATTCAAATGCACCAAGGTGGGTTTTGGAAGCTCAGGAGAGGAAGGAGAGGAGAATCTAGAGATTTCAGGATGGAAGGAGAGTCTTCCCGTGCTATGAAGAGGAGCAGGCCTAGCAGCGAGATCAGGCGACTCTCCGACCTCGAGGGTCATCTGAGTGGGACGATCATGTCGCATGTGGTAAGCTGATTCATTTCAAATTTCTCCACGTGAACCTTCTTCTTACTTCCTTCATTTCTTCTTTCTTTTCTCTTCCAGCCATATCCACTCTTCCCAGGCCCGAGGAAGTTTTCCAAACTGCCATGGCTTTCAAAGCTAACTTCCAACATCTCTATTGGCATGAGGGCCATACTCTCGAAGTGGCATCTGCAGGGGCTCCTTATTCACGCCAAACACTACGAGAAGATTCGTATGGACTGGGCGGCTATGGGTGCACTAGTGGAGATCTGGCATCCCCAGACCCACACTTTTATCTTCTCGACCTTTGAGGTGACCATCCTCCTCGAGGAGGTGGAACTTTTGCTCGGATTGAAGAAATTCAAGAGTGACGGGAAGGTGAAGGCTATGCGAATGCTAACACGGAGGACTTCCGAAAGCGTCCTTGGAAGCTTCATGCTGCCCGACGCAGCCCGAAAGGTCCGTACTCAAAAGGGGATCGATCTCCAAAAGCTCGCGGAGTGGGTCATGGACGCCCTGAGAGGGTCACCAGACGATGACTACTTAGAAGGAATCATGAAGGGGTTCACTATCTGTCTGGCGGGTGCTCTTTTGTTTCCTCATACCGACAACATGGTGGAGGAAGACCAACTGGGTGCTATCTGTGGAATCTGGATTGGAAAGAGGGTGGGACCCGCCGTTCTTACCTATCTTTACAGCGGCCTTACTGCCTCGAGCATGGGTAAGCCTCCTTTTGGTTGCGCAGTTGTCTTGAATTGCTGGCTTGATTTGCACTTCAAATTCGACCATCGCGAGGGAATGCCAACTGCTTCGAAACTCTTCCAACAAAGCCCTCTTCATCACATAGCCGACGTGTTAGGCTTCGGTGATACTGTAGTGAACCGCGTTCCGTGGCTGAAGAAACGTGAAGACTGGCTGTCTCACTTCCGCACCGTGACACAAGGCTTCTTTACTTGCGCACCGGCATGTTTGCTTTCGCTAGATCTCCTCATGAGGCCTTCTCCCGAAGTTGATCTTCAACTGATCGGCGCGACCGAGTTCGTCCTTTATAATGCGCATCGGTGCTGCCTCCAGATTGGTACCCCACGCCATTCGTTCCCGCCACCGACTGGCATCGTTCCTTTGAAGAAGAGGGAGTTGGGCACTGAAGCGGACGCGAAGGAAGCGAAGGCCATTAAAGCTCCCTGGAAGACAAGTGTTGCGGGAAAGGCCTTAGCGCACGTGGTGGAAGAATGCGAGCCGTGGAGGGATTATGTAACCGAACTGGGGAAGTTAAGGCCTAAGGCGCCTAAACCCCTAATGTAGCTCATTCTGCTCTTCTGATGGAATAAAATCTGGCATGGATGTTTTGGGACCCCCGTCCCCTTAATTATTATTTTTTTTGATTTTCATTTTTCTTGTATTTTTATTTTGGTTTGATTATATATACACTTATCTAAGATACTTTTATATACATATATATATATATATATATATATATATATATATATATATATATATTTTAAAAAAAAATTATGATGGGGGCGTCTAGGGACCTGGACGCCCCTAATTTTTATTTTTATTTTGGCAGTTTATTTTTGGGGGCGTCCAGGGTGCTGGACGCCCCTAATTTTGAATTTTGGATTTTTTTTTATTTTTTTTTATTTTTGGGGGCGTCCAGGCGCCTGGACGCCCCAATTAAAAGTAAATCTATATATAGGGGGGGCTCCCCCCTACTCACTTACACTGTTCATCCTGACCGTCCAGCCACTCCAAACGACCCATTCTTAGTCCCAATGGCGCAGGGAGGCCCGAGTCAGGGTGGAGAGAAGCGGAAACGACGGGCTCGTCGTCCGAGGAGGCTGAGGGATGATGCCAAGGAGGCTGCTGCGGCGGAGGAGATCGCCGTGGAGGAAGAGGCTCCTCCTTTGGCCGTGGAGGCTGCTGCGGGCACTGGCGACGCGGGAGAGGACGATCACGACCCGGTAAGCCCTTCAGAACTCTCACTCTGTGGTTCAATAGGCTAAACGGACGGGCGAGAGGCAGTGAGAGAAGGCCGGGTAGTGGGGGAAAGGAGGCGTCCAGGGGCCTGGACGCCTCCACATTTTCTTTTTCTTTTTGTTTATTTGTTTATTTACGTAAATAATAAAATATGATTTAAAAATAAGGAGGCGTCCAAGACCTAGGACGCCTCCATAATAATATATATATTATTAATATTTTTTTTGTTTTGGGTTTTTTCTATAAAGAAAATAAAAAAAATAGAGAGGAGGCGCCCAAAACATTGGACGCCTCCATAAAAATCCTAATTTTTTTAAAGATAAGATAACATAAAATAAATAAGTAGAATATATAGTGTTATTGCTTAATATTATTCATGATGCCGATGTATTTTTTATTGGTTTTGTGGTGTGCAGGGTGTGATGAAGGGCCGGATCAGCTGGTCCCTGGTGGTGGCAGCATACCGCGGTCTGTCGGATTTCCAGAGGGCGCGTGTGGACGCCATGGGCTTTGGAGCTTTCCTTAGGATCGAGCCCTTCCGGCTCGACCTTCCTCTTATCCAGGCATTGAGGGAGCGGTGGCACGCACCAAGCCGGGCGTTTCTGATGCCCTGGGGGCACATGGTGCCGATGCTTGAAGACGTAGTTTGGATCACCGAGCTGCGAGTTGACGGAGAGGCAGTCAGCGGGGTCACCAACCCCGACTACCGAGAGAGTGTCCTGGACCTGCTGTGGTTAGAGACGAGCGTGACTGATAGAGACAGCAGGGTAGTCGGCCGAGTGGAGATCATGGAGGCGCTCGGATTCGTCGACCTGCACCAGCGGGTCAGCGAGACTGGAGCGGAGTTTCTGGCACGACTGGAGGGAGATGCCCATGCAGCTTTCACCCAGGACCCGAGCGAGCGGGAGCTGGTGGATCTAGACCTGCGGAGGTTTCTTTTCTTCTTCCTGGGCCGCCTTCTACTGGGGACGAAGGGGGATGGCATCCACTGCCGCTTCCCCGGGATCCTGGCGGACCTTGACAGAGTGGGGCACTACGTGTGGGGGGTGGCTCTGCTTGCCCATTTGATTGCCGATCTCTCCCAGACTTCGAAGAAGGAGACGACAGTCAGTGGCTTCGCACCTTTTCTCCAGGTAAACATTTTATTTATGCATTCCCATAGTTAAATATGCAATTATTGTACTAATGATGTATGATGGATGCAGGTGTGGAGCTATTACTATTTCCCGATGGGGAGGGCTACGCATGGGAACATGAGGGTCGTGCCTCTGGCGCGACAGTGGAGGCCGGTCGTGGTTGCAACACCCCACGGCTACCAGATGGCATCGCTTCATCGGGAGCTGAGCGAGTATCCCGAGGCCATGGTATGATGCGTATGCTTTTTTTTGTGTTTTTATGCATGTGACTCAATGGTAACTATCATGATGTATGCATGGTGATGCAGGTGGTGTGGAGACCCTACCTGGGCATGGGCGATGCTGGCCAGCCCTGGGTTGTACCGGGTCTTCCTCGTTTCGGGCGGGACGTGTGGGTCCATTGCCTGAACGAGATCGAGCCGCTTCGGCTGAGGCTGGTTATGAGGACGTTGGGGCTGGCCCAAGAGTGGGTCGATGTAGATGGGCCGGCCCGCATCGGGCGGAAGACCAAGGGGAAGGCGAAGATCGTGGACTGGCGCACGCCCTTCCCAGCACAGTACCAGTACTGGCAGCAAGGCGGGGTCCCAGTGGTGTCCCACGTATAGGACAACATAGACTATATGAGACGGTACCGAGCTACGTACGGGGACCGCCTCTCCTTGGGTGGTATGGCAGGGGTAAGTGAAATGAAGCTGCTTCACCTTTCTGTATGTATATGCATGTGGTACTAACTTATGTGTAATGCAGGATGCTCATGACAATATGATCGCCGACCTGCGGGCCCAGTTGGCGGACGCCAGGCGGCAGTTGGTGGCCATCCGACAGGAGTTGGAGATCCTGGTGAGTATATGCAATGCATTTTTTTGGTGACCTGGATTTTTGATGCTTAGCCTTTGACAGGATATTTGCCCCATGTTTCAGCGGGCCCACCAGACAGCGGCAGTCGGGACGGCTGGTGGAGCTGGTTCCAGTTCGCGGGGCCCACCTCCGGAGGTTTCTGCCCTCCAGGAGCAGCTGGCGTATGCGGTGGCTCAGGCTGAGGAGGCCGAGTGTGACCGCGATGCTCGAGTGAGTGCTTGCTTGGCCCTGACCCTCTTCTAGCTGCTTTCCTTCTATCACTGTTCTCTTACGGTGCATGCGTGCTTTGACAGGTGGCTGAGATTCGGGAGGCCCTAGCGCGTGCTGTTCGTGCCGAGCAGGAGTGCGACGCTCGGGTGGCGGAGCGTGACGCCCGGATTGTGGAGCTGGAGGAGGAGCATCGACGGGAGACTGAGGAGCTCCCTCGTGACGTGCTAGATCTGCGGATCGCCCTCGAGCTATCGAGGAGGGAGGCGGTGAGAGAGAGAGAGGAAAGGGAGAGAGAGAGGGAGGAGCGACAGCGGGATCAGACCGAGAGGAGGGCTCTAGAGGCCCAGCTGCTGGAGCTCCGATTGAGTCTCGGCATGGCAGAGGGGAGGCTTCGGGAGAGCAAGGAGAGGTACCAGAGGGCGAAGGAATGCGGGGCGCGACTTCGTCAGTCCAGTTCTTTTTCCATGAGTAGCTATCTGGTTTCTTCGGCTGAGGAGCGTCGTCGCGCCTTCGAGGCTGGAGTGCCGCCGCAGGGCGAGGCGAGCACGGCTTCTCAGGGTTCGCAGAGGTCGCAGAGGCCCCCTAGGGATCCCCATCAGAGGAGGGAGGAGAGAGATGACCAGGAGGGTGGCAGCGAGAGTTAGAGAGTTGCTTGTACACGTCACCCTTCTCACTGTATGATGTACTTTCGGCTATTATATGAAATGAAAATGGCTTTCTTGTGTTGTGTGTACTTTTGTCTCTCCCACACTTCCTTCTTTGCACTGAGTTGTCCTTCGAGGCACGCTCCACGAGACCTTACCCTGAACAGCGGGAACTACACTTTGCACGGGGCGATTTTGTTTCCTTTCTCCCCTTTTGGGCGCGTCCAGGCGCGAGGACGCGTCTTAATCCTTGAATTCAAATTTAAAGCGACGGGTGGCTTTTCTTCTCCCGTGCCTTACCCGCAAACGAGCCTGCCTTCTGCCGAAACTCGCTTGCCCCCTTTTTCGTCTTCCTCCTCTTTTGATCGATGGAGTTCGGTGGGCCCGACCATGGTGAAGGTGGAGAGGGACGCGGGACCCCTCGCCCAAGGAGGGGCACGCCAGAGCAAGGAACGGCGTCTATGGAGGAGGAAGGGCCGCTTCGGGCCCCCGAGGGACCCGAGGGGCCCGATGTCGCGGGAGGAGGTGAACACGGCTCGGTGAGTGCTTGGTTTTCCCCCTCTTCGATCCATTTTGAATTTTGAAGCAAGCCGTGCGAGGGGGAAAGGGTTCAGCTAGTGTTGCACTTAAATGATGGACACGTCCTAGACAGGGGACGCGTTCTTTGTTATGATGCGAGGTCCCTTCCTTGGTGCAGGACACGGCGAGGACCTTGGGCCTGGCCGATGAGTGGGCGAGTGCGGACGAGCCGAGCCGCGTCAGGAGGGAGAGTCGCGGCAAGGCGAGGCTCGAGGACTGGCACGTACGTCTCCCTGGACAGCAAGGGAGTGTATTGGTGCAGGACAGCGCAGACTTCCTGCGGCGGCAGAGAGAGAGTTATGCGGGGCTTCCCCAAGCTGGGGACACGCGTGGCATCGGCGGTTCGCGCGCCCAACTGTCAGAGGCTAGGCGGCAGCTGGCCGTCGCTCAACATGAGTTGTCGCTCCTGGTAACTTACGTGTCGCACTTTTATCTTCAGATTTGGAGTTTCACTGACGGCCGTTGTTTATTTTGTTCCAGCGTGCCCAGCAGACAGTGATGGCGAGGATGATTGGTGGCGCATCTTCCAGTTCCTCGGCCTCTTTTCTCGAGATTGCCTCCCTCCGGGAGCAACTTGCCGGTGCGGTGGCCCGCGCGACCCGGGCGGAAGAGGAGCGTGATGCCTGGGTGGCGATTGTAGCGGAGCTACGGCATCACGGTGAGGAGAGGCCTTCTCCAGACATCCTGGAGTTAAGGGTTCTTCTGCAGATGATGAGGAGAGAGGCAGAGAGAGAGAAAGCTGAGAGAAGGTCCGAGCGACAGCGGGATCAGACCGAGAGGAGGGCCTTGGAGGCCCAAGTGAGGGAGCGACAGCTGGGCCATCAGGCCATCGTGCAGAGACTAGGAGGGATGGAGACGCGCTACGAGAGAGTGCGAGAGTTCGGGGAGCGACTCCGCCAATCCGGTCGCTTTTTCGCTAGTGGCTTCTTCGCCACGCCAGGGGAGGAGCAGCGAGTCACTGCTGCGGAGCAGGTGCCAAGAGGCGTGGCAGGTGCTGCTGCACGAGGATCCAGGAGGCTTTTGAGATGCCCGCACCTCAGGGGAGAGGAGGAGAGTGTCCAGAGAGATGAGTGATGGTGAGGATCGGCGAGCTGGTGGGCTCGCCTCCTCCTTATGTTTATGATGTTTTGACAGCTTATGTAGAATTATGAATGGAGTGATTTGATTTGCTGTTGTTTGTTTGTTCTCTTGTGCGTTCCTTCTTCCCTACACTTCTTCTCCTTTGCACTGTTCCCATGTGATGGGTCTGCCGAGACTTCGCCCCAAGCGGAGAATCGCGTCTTGTGACCATTTTCCACGGGAATCTGCCGTCGAAGTCAAAAATGACGGCCCTAGTTCCTTTTCCCGAATGCTGTGTCAAATTTTGCGGACGTCCTCCAAATCATGATAGGGTATCCCTAGACAACATAGGGGGCTATTCGTCGTATTCTTAGTCCAGTCAACCACCTTGTGCGCGCGGTGAAGTGACACACGGGACCGCATGGCAGGTGCCTCATTGCGAGGGTATCATTAACAGGGGATGGAGGCAATCTTGGCCCGTACTCCTTCCATTTCTATAAATTCTTGTCCCTTTTATCTTCCCAGGTATATCGAGGACTAACTCAAGGAGCACAAGTTCTCACGGGAGAGGAGGAGTTCAAGATTCCGAGAGTTGGATGGAGGGCGAATCTTCCCACTCCTCGAAGAGAAGCAGATCCAGTGGTAGTAGTTCCAGGAGGCTTTCGGACCTCGAATGGCACTTTAGCGAAAGGGCCCAATCATAACTCGTAAGCCAAGTTTTCTTGCCCTTTTCTCATTCTTTCTTCCTTTCTTCTGACCAAACCTCACCCCCATTCCTTGTATGTGTAGGTTGTTATGAAATCACAAATCTCATGGGAGTTGGTAGTAGCAGCGTACAGGGGCCTCCCAGATTTTCAGAAGGCCAGGCTAGACGTGATGGGATTTGGCACCTTTCTTCGGATCGAGCCGATTCAGCATGACCCGGTCCTGATCCAAGCATTGTGTGAGAGATGGGACCCAGTGAGCCGGGCATTCCTGATGCCCTGGGGGCACATGGTGCCCAGCTTGGAGGATGTGGTCCGGATCACAAGCTTAAAAGTGGAGGGCGAGGGAGTGACCGGGGTCACTTATGCGGATTACCGAGAAGGTGCCCAGAAGCTACTGGGTTTGAACCTAGATGGTCGGAAAAATAGGTCGGTAGCTAGGGCGTCCCTCGTGGATGCATTAGGGTTCACCGACACTCGTCGGCGGGATGACGAATCCTCATAAGAGTTCATGGAAAGGATGGAAATAGGTTGACGTGCCATGTACTGCACAGATTTCGGCAACTGGGAAAGATGCAACATAGATTTGAGGAGATTTCTCCTCTTCCTTTTGGGGAGATTGGTACTGAGCTCGAAAGGGGACGTGGTGAGGATACGCGCCACACTTCACGACGGAGTATACGGATCTCGCCGGCATCCCTTTGGCTCGGCGATCACTTGGCGGACGAGCAGAGTTATGTTTAGTTATTTTATGCTTTAGGCCATGTTGGGCCTTGGTTTAGTCCCTGTGTTGACACTCTTATCATTATTGTGGACCTTTGTAGGCCAATTGGGGCCAATTAGGCTTCCATTGGGTGATGTTAGGCTTATTAGTTAGGCATAGGGGAGAGTGGGCCACCTTGTGATCCACCTTCTTGGCCCATTTGGGCTGACCATCTTCCCACTTGTGATGGCCCATGGGGATTTGCCCCCCCCCTCCTTGTGGGCTAGGGTTTGGGCGACCCTTCATCTCCTCCAAGAGGTGGAGGTGGCAGCCGCCCCCACTCCTACTTTCTAGGAGTGGGGTGCGCACCCCCCCTTTTCCTTCCCCATCCGACCACCCCCTCCCTCCTTTGGCCGCCCCCCTTCCCCAATTCCCTCCTAGAATCTAGGAGTTGTGCGTCCCCCCCTTTCCCCCATGCCACATTGCGTCCCCCCCTTTCCCTTGTGGCTAGGGTTTCAACCCTAGCATTCCCCCTCCCCATATAAAAGCTTTGTATTTTATTTTGAGAAAAAATAATGAATGAAAGAAATTGCTGATTTTCCTTGAAGGTGGCTGCGCCCCTCCTTGTTCCTCCTTGCTCCTGCGACGGGAGCAAGCCTGGGGTGTGACTCCCCATCCCCTCGGTGCGACGCCGAGGTTCCCCCTCTCTTCTATCTCTTCACAGATTCAAGTTCAGTGCAACCAGATCTTCTCTCCAAGAGCTGTGACGACCTCCTCTTTTCTTGGTGACTTTGGGCGACCATCCTATTTTTGGGTGATTCTTCTACGAGTCGCCAACGCGTGCGAGGTGGTCTCGCCTCATTCGGAGTTCGGCATCACCCGTGGCGATTTTCTTTGTGAGCGCGCGCAGGACCCCCTCTCCCTGCGAGCCTGGTTCTGTTCACCCCCTTGTAAAAATCCCATGGGACGGACGTCTACGAGTTTGGATGTGGGATCTTCACCGGTTGTACCTCTCTTCGTCCTCTGTCCAACGCCACAGACCTCGCCTCGTTCCGACGTCTGAGCTTCTCGTGGTGTCCATTCCCGTGAGGTCGCGCAGGTCTGCCCTGTCCACCCGGCACCAGGACCACCTGCGGATTCCAGAGCTTGCTGCTCTCAGCCACGACCAGATCTGACCGATTCCTTCTGTCGGGACCTGCTTCTCTGCGTCCTCTTCGTCCTCCAACAAGAGGAGCTCCGTTCGACGTCCGGAGCTACTTCTTCTCATTTTTCCCGATCGAGCGCGCGGTTCTTGGAGCAGAATCAAGTCACAACTTGCAGGTGCGCCCCCGGCTTCCACGTATGGAATATGCGCGCCCCCTTTGGCCGAGGCTTCCTCGCATGACCTAGCTATGCGCCCTCACTGACGGTGCCTCAATCGGACACCGGATCGGGTCGTGGGAGCTTTCACCGCCGAGTCACGCATTGCTGCGAACCTGCCGATCACCGTCCGGACCCTCCTCGCGGCCAACCCTTCATCGAGTGCCGCCCGTCAGCCCGTGCATTGGCAGCCCCGAATCCATATGTTGTAGCCTGTTATCTCCCTGCGAGGAGTGGGCATTTTTGGGTTGGAGTTGTATTATGGTTCACCTTGTGTATCGGGGTTGTCGATCTCGGCCGGGGTTTCTTCCCCACGCCTAGGCGTGGAGGTACGTGCGATGCTCCCTTTGTTGGCATTTGCTTTACTAGTATACTTTCTAGCATGCCGCGTGAGTGTGTGTAGGTTCCTAGCTAGCTTGTTATTCACCGCGTGATTGAGAGTTGAGCACCCATTCCGTGGCCCTAGTCGAGCGCCGAGCTCGGACTAGATTCCCATAGGCGCACGGCGGCTCCTTAGTCGCTGAGATCCCCGCGCTTCCCTCATAGGGACGGTCATTGGGCTTGGATTTCTTGTTGAGAGACGCCTCCACCCGGAGGAACGCTACGGAGGTCAGCCGCCCGGCTTGCCTTTGGCGTGCGAGTGCTGGCCGCACTTGTTGCATTCGTAGGTCCTAGCCCATTTCAGTCCCGTCCCGCATCAAATTGGTATCAGAGCTTAGGGAACCAGTTTGTTCTAACAAATTGGGGTCTTAGGTCATTTGAGTCTTTAGGTTGTCTAGGGTGCATTGAGTCTCTTAGCTCATCTAGGTAACCTACCATTGCATTGTCATTTTAGGTTTGTGTCTAGTTAGAGTTTTATCCTTGTCTCGTTGAGTCTTGCATGTCCAGCTCCCCGCCAGCCCCAGGGTGGTTCCTCGAGCCCACGTGTCAGATTGGACATCCCTGGTGGCCCAATTCGAGGCTCTTATGGCACGACCCCTAGGTGTCGCCCCTACCACTCAGTCGTCGGGAGACCCGATCCCTATACCGATGATCGAGTCATTCCAGCGCCCTATCATGTCCGTGGCGGTCCTACCTAATGGGTTGCATACGGAGATCGACTTCATCAGTAGGGTTCCATATAATTGTGTCTCACAGGACATTGTTGAGTCTCTCTCTAAGACTGGGGAGATTGTTCTCTGCGGTGGCTTAGCTTTTGTTGAGTTTCAACGATGGTTTGGCCCCGTTCTATATCACGATGGTGCATGGTGTAAGATCGACACACTTGCTGGTCCATGCATCATTTTAGGGCAAACTTGGTTGGAGGAGAGAAGAGCGACCATCGACCTGGACAGGAGGACCTGCACCTTACACCCATCTCACCTTCCAGGCGAGTTTGTCTTCCACGACGGCGCTGCGCCAACCACCTCCGTGTCGCTAGCCACCCACCCCCAGCGATCCACTCCGCCTTTTGTTCCAGTGATTTACGAGGCTGAACAGGAGTTGATTGAGGAGTACCTAACTGAGGTCGAGGAGTTAGGGAGTGATCTCATGGAGCACCCAGTCGTGCCTGAACCTTTGGAGGTTAGGGCCGACACTCTCGGCCCGAGACCCTCGACTGAGGGCCAGGGACCCCTCCACATCATAGAGGACTCCATTTCCACTCCCGAGAGAGATGCTTCACCCTTAGACCCTCATATAGAGCCATTCTTACCTTCCGAGGGTGAACTGGTCATTGGAGAGTCTTTAGCTAGCTGGCTAAGGGAGGGTCCACTTCTAGATGTCTCCATTCCTTGCTATACACCCATGGGACCAGCCCTCCCAATAGTACCCCTTGACTCCTTTCACACCACTTTTTGGTCTTTCTGCTTTCTTGAAAATGTGAAGGGCTTCCTTAGGAATTTAGAATGTCAATGGGAGTTGACATATATGTTGACCTTAGGGTCTGACCAACCCTATAGTCATAGCTTTACACTCCCTACTTTGGGGTCTATTACCTCGGTCTACACCATAGGACATATCACCTCCGAGGTCCTTTTATTCTTTCCCATACCCGTGGAGGTTGATTTTGTCCCCTCTTATGGTATTACGGTCCCGAGGGTGGAGCCTTGCCTTCCTTGCCTTCCTCATGAGCCTCTTGCCCCATACATTAGAGCGCCTGACGGTGATCATCTGCACCTGGGCGAATGTCGCACATGGGCAAGTATAGAGAAGGGACCTGTCGGGAGGGGTCATCATTTCTTTGATCCATTCGATCCCCTCCCTAGTGAGCCTCTCGACTCATATTCTCTTCCCCACCTAGTCGAGGAGGTATATCATCACACCCTATCCAAACCTGCTAGCCAACACCTCACCTTGCATACTTCCAGACGCCAGAGTTTAGGAGGCCAAGAACACATGTCTCTCTCTCATGTTTCTCCATGTCCCTCATCATATAGGGGTAATGTCATGAGTAAGTTTGGGGTTAGTCATCCTCCTGAGTCTACCCTATTTAGTAGGACACATGTGCATGATAGGTCATACTTTGGTTGTCCAGGTCCTCCCCATGTTGTCAAGTCTGGTAGATGTCATAGGCCTATTAGATCCATATTTGGATGTCCAGGACCACCCCTGCATTCACGTAGGTATGAGTCTACCCATCTTATTCGGAGTCTGCATCATCACCACCTTGAGGCCAGCAACGCACGTTATGAGGAGTTAGCTGATGCGCATCGGCACACCCGTGAGTTCCGTAAGGGAGAGTACGTCATGATCAGGGTCAGACCTGAACGGTTTCCTTCGGGGGCCGTGAAGAAACTCCAGGCCCGCGATGCTGGACCCTTCCGAGTCTTGAAGCAAATTGGGTCGAATGCGTATGAGATTGAGCTGCCAGACGACTATGGGATCTGTTCGACGTTCAATGTCTCAGATCTGGTGGCATATCGGGATCCCGCGGTGATTCCCAGTGAGCTTTTTGGGCCCTCCCCTCCTGTTGAGAGTATTACACCTACTGAGCGTCCACCTCCTCCAGCCCCATTACAGAAACGTGAGCATATAGATTGCATACTGGATGAGCAGGTGACCACTACCAGGAGCGGAGCCTACCAACGCTTCCTAGTGCGTTGGAGAGGGCGCCCTGCGATAGACGACACTTGGATCACACGTGCAGAGCTAGAGAGGATCGACCTGGATTTGTTGGAGCGCTACTGGAGTGACCAGGACCCTTACTCGACAGGGTCGAGTTCTTCCCACCCGGGGAGAATTGGTGAGGACACGCGCCACACTTCACGATGGAGTATACGGATCTCGCCGGCATCCCTTTGGCTCGGCGATCACTTGGCGGACGAGCAGAGTTATGTTTAGTTATTTTATGCTTTAGGCCATGTTGGGCCTTGGTTTAGTCCCTGCGTGGACACTCTTATCATTATTGTGGACCTTTGTAGGCCAATTGGGGCCAATTAGGCTTCCATTGGGTGATGTTAGGCTTATTAGTTAGGCATAGGGGAGAGTGGGCCACTTTTGTGATCCACCTTCTTGGCCCATTTGGGCTGACCACCTTCCCACTTGTGATGGCCCATGGGGATTTGCGCCCCCCTCCTTGTGGGCTAGGGTTTGGGCGCCCCCTTCATCTCCTCCAAGAGGTGGAGGTGGCAGCCGCCCCCACTCCTACTTTCTAGGAGTGGGGTGCGCACCCCCCCTTTTCCTTCCCCATCCGACCACCCCCTCCCTCCTTTGGCCGCCCCCCTTCCCCAATTCCCTCCTAGAATCTAGGAGTTGTGCGTCCCCCCCTTTCCCCCATGCCACATTGTGCACCCCCCTTTCCCTTGTGGCTAGGGTTTCAACCCTAGCATTCCCCCTCCCCATATAAAAGCTTTGTATTTTATTTTGAGAAAAAATAATGAATGAAAGAAATTGCTGATTTTCCTTGAAGGTGGCTGCGCCCCTCCTTGTTCCTCCTTGCTCCTGCGACGGGAGCAAGCCTGGGGTGTGACTCCACATCCCCTCGGTGCGACGCCGAGGTTCCCCCTCTCTTCTATCTCTTCACAGATTCAAGTTCAGTGCAACCAGATCTTGTCTCCAAGGGCTGCGACGACCTCCTCTGTTCTTGGTGACTTTGTGCAACCAGCCCATTTTTGGGTGATTCTTCTATGAGTCTCCGACGCGTGCGAGGTGGTCTCGCCTCATTCGGAGTTCGGCATCACCCGTGGCGATTTTCTTCGTGAGCACGCGCAGGACACCCTCTCCCTGCGAGCCTGGTTCTGTTCGCCCCCTTGCAAAAATCCCAAGGGACGAACGTCTGTGAGTTTGGACATGGGATCTTCACCGGTTGTACCTCTCTTCGTCCTCTGTCCAACACCACTAACCTCGCCTCGTTCCGACGTCCGAGCTGCTCGTGGCGTCCATTCCCGTGAGGTCGCGCAGGTCTGCCCTGTCCACCCGGCGCCAGGACCACCTGCGGATTCCAGAGCTTTCTGCTCTCAGCCACGACCAGATCTGACCGATTCCTTCGGTCGGGACCTGCTTCTCTGCGTCCTCTTCGTCCTCCAACAAGCGGAGCTCCGTTCGACCTTCGGAGCTACTTCTTCTCATTTTTCCCGCTCGAGCGCGTGGTTCTGGGAGTAGAATCCAGTCACAACTTGCAGGTGCGCCCTCGGCTTCCAAGGATGGAATCTGCGCGCCCTCTTTGGCCGAGGCTTCCTCGCGTGACCTAGCTACGCGCCCTCGCTGACGGCGCCTCAATCGGACACCGGATCGGGTCGTGGGAGCTTTCACCGCCGAGTCGCACATTGCTGCGAACCTGCCGATCACCGTTCGGACCCTCCTCGCGGCCAACCCTTCATCGAGTGCCGCCCGTCAGCCCGTGCATTGGCAGCCCAGAATCCATATGTTGTAGCCTATTATCTCCCTGCGAGGAGTGACCATTTTTGGGTTGGAGTTGTATTATGGTTCATCTTGTGTATCGGGGTTGTCGATCTCGGTCGGGGTTTCTTCCCCACGCCTAGGCGTGGAGGTACGTGCGACGCTCCCTTTGTTGGCATTTGCTTTACTAGTATACTTTCTAGCATGCTGCGTGAGTGTGTGTAGGTTCCTAGCTAGCTTGTTATTCACCGCGTGATTGAGAGTTGAGCACCCATTCCGTGGCCCTAGTCGAGCGCCGAGCTCGGACTAGATTCCCATAGGCGCACGGCGGATCCTTAGTCGCTGAGATCCCCGTGCTTCCCTCATAGGGACCGTCATTGGGCTTGGATTTCTTGTTGAGAGACGCCTCCACCCGGAGGAATGCTACGGAGGTCAGCCGCCCCGCTTGCCTTTGGCGTGCGAGTGCTGGCCGCACTTGTTGCATTCGTAGGTCCTAGCCCATTTCAGTCCCATCCCGCATCAGGACGGTATCCAATGTTACTTCCTGGAGCTGCTGTCTGACCTTGAAAGAGTAGGATACTATGCTTGGGGAGCTGCCATGCTGGCGCACTTGTTTGCAGGTCTGTTCCAAGAAGCAGACCATGAGATGACTGTGAGTGGTTTCACACCATTCATCCAGGTATTTTTGGTTTTGCTTGGTTTGTATTTTTTTTGTGTTTTTGCAAGGTACTGATGACCTGCGCCGAGCAGCTGTGGAGCTATTATTACCTCTCCATGGGGAGAGCTCGACATTGGCGACCTGCGATGGTGCCGCTAGCCAGGCGGTGGGAACCCATCATGAGTGCGGCACCCCTAACCTACCAACTGATGGTGCTAAGGCGGGAGCTACAGGAGTTCCCTGCAGCGATGGTAAACTGGAGACCCTACTCAGATATGGTCGATGCCGACCAGCCATGGGTTCTAGCAAGTCGTGTCCGGTTCGGACGGGAACTTTGGATGCACTGCCTGAATGAAATCGAGCCGCTTTGGCTACGATTGGTTATGAGGACTTTAGGACTGGCTCAGGAATGAGTGGATACGGCTGCGCCACCTCGTGTCGGGAGAAAGATGTGGGGACCGGCGACCTGCATTGACTGGCGCGTGCGATTCCCCGAACAGTATGAAGACTGGCAACGGGGTGGCACGATTGTAGAATCGCAGGCGCGGGATAGCGAAGACTACTTGCGTCTATATAGGACAAAATACGCAGAGCGGCTCCAACCCCGGGGACTTGTGGAGGTAGGTTTCCCCTTTTTCTCTTTTCTTCTTTCTCTCTCTCTTTTTGGTTTTCTGGTGGAAATGGTGACTCGTATGGCTGCAGGATACCCGTGATATCATGATAGCAAATTTACAAACTCGCTTGGCAGAGATGGAGCAACGGTTGGGCGATGCCCGCGGAGCTACAAGTGCCTTGGTAGGTGTACAGTGCGTTCCTAATTAGAACCCCAGATTCCAGATGTTGGCTGCTAATTCACGTGGTCATAGCATGCTCAGATTGGCGCGGCTTCCCCAGCGATGGGAGTAGGTGGTGCCTCTTCCAGCTTGTGGGTTCCTACCTCAGAACTCGATTTGCTCCACGAGCAACTTGCTCGTGCCACGCAGCGTGCTGCGGAGGCAGAAGGGATGCTCTGTATACAGGTAAAAGTTTCAGTGTTGAGTTCTCTTTGTTTACGCCTTATCGCGTATCTGAGATGGTACACTCGGCAGGAAAAGAAGACGGAAGAAGCGCTTGCCCAAGCTGCGCAGAAGGAGGCTAGGATAGCAGAACTGGAGAGGGAACTGTGGCGCCATCCTGATGACGACTCTTCTAGGGATGCCGTGGAACTGAGGATCACTCTCTAGTTGGAGAGGGAAGATCGCGAGAGAGAACGTGCAGAGAGAGAAAGAGACGCAGAGAGAGAAAGAGCCAACAGATTGACTGAAAGGGAGGAACGAAGGGCCATGGAGGCCCAACTATTCGAACTCTGAATCAACCTTGGTCTTGCTGAACAGTGGTTGAGAGACGGTGAGGAGCGCTACCATGTTGGTAGCTTCTCTGCTGCTTCCGTGGATCAACGCCGGGATGTGGAAATAGGAAGGGGAGTACAGAGCGGCAGGAGTACCGCTTTTCGTAGTTGGGTAGCACCTTTGAGAGCGTTTTGCCCGGAGAGTAGTGGGACGAGTAATGCAGAGAGAGAGGGCGGAACTTGATGTAATTGTTTTTGATTTTTTTTTTTTGGAATAAAATACAAGGTTCGGTTTGTTTGGTTTTCACCTTTGCTTCTGTTGCCTGAATCCCTGCACATATCACTGAAACAAACAAATCAGAATTTCTGTTCTGACTTGGCCCCTTGCTCAATAAGCAAATGGTGACTGTGACTATCCTTGATAACTGGTCAAGGGGCCAAGCCTTTATTTAACGAAGGCAAGGGAAAGATGCGATGATGATAAATGCAACAGGCAAGCACACGAATGTAAGCGGTATTAAAAGTGAGATGCTGCACGTAAATGTAATCATACAAAATTGATTTGTTTTCTTTTTTTTATATATATATTTGGCATTTTTTTGTTTAATTTTATCATAAAAAAGATTTTTTGTTTGCAAATATGTACATTTTCTCATTTCCATTTTTTTTGTTGTTTTTTATCATTTCAATTTTTTTCTTGCTAACGCCTGGCAAGCACCCAAATGGCACCTAACCTACGTGAGAAAAGGGGTTTCTTACTAACCTCCCAGGTATCCTAAGTGCACATCTAGGTTGATTTGGGCCTCTAGACCCCTCAAATGATGATCCCGCCGGCTAAGACTTACCCTGATGACAATACCGTCATGCCATGCTTAGGCTCCCAGTCGCTTCCGACCACAGGGATTCACCCAAAAGGTGTTTGAGGTAAATGATTTGCCCGACCCGGGTCTGTTTCCTCACAACTCTAGATGGTATATGATGGAACACCCTGGAACCCTAACGACCAACCGCGTGACGCTGACCCGGAATCAGACGCCGTCGCACCCATAGGTGACGCGCTTGCATTGGCCTAAGCCCAAGGTTAAGCAAGAAGACATCAAGGTGGTAAATAGGGGTCTTGACCAGCCAGAAACACGAAGACTTTTTCGCAGCGATAGCTTTTGCTTTTCAAAGTAGGCAACCAAACGTGTATGTTAAAATAAGGTCGCAGACCCTAGACAGTTTTCACCCTTCAGAAACTCCATCGAACCTTCATCTTTAGAGGAAGAAGGAAGAGTGTAGGGGATAAACCTCATGAGAGGACCGGCAAAGCTGTTAACCCGGCGAGCGAATAAGGGCCCATTAACTCTTTCCTTTCTGATAACTTCGGACCAAATCTCGAGCATTTACATTCGATGGCCCCTTTTATGGATTCAGACTTTTACTTTGAGGGGTTCCGTTTATCGCAACAGGCACGGTCACGACCAGGCTTTTCTCTTGATTTTGATTTTGTATTTCTTTTGTGTGAGGGAGATACAGTCGTTTAACGTTTGTGGGCTCCCTTTTCGTATGCCTGCGGGGACACTGCCCTCTTCTCGTGCTCTGATCGATGCTCGAGGAAATGGATCCTACTCTTGCCTTTGGGGTTTGAGTTTCGGTTTCTCATGCTCAGCGTTTTAAGGGCGCCACGTGTCTCATTCGGTCGAAGAGAAAAGAATAAAGATTACAGCTTCCGGAGATCTTCTGGGTGGGGCCCCACCGTAGGTGATGCTACCGACTTTTTTGAATAAAATACATAAGTGAGCAAATGTTGGCTTCCTTCGAGCGAGCATAGGCTGACGTGGCCGGACAGGGATCTCCACGGTTCTGGCAAATCAAGACCCGGTGCCTACCAAGCCTTAATGGGCCCTATCCTAACATGAAGGTTAGATGCAGGGACTTAACTACATGGTGACTGTCAGGCATCGGCATTTTGAATTTTTCATATTTTTAGTGGTTTTCAATATTTCTTTGTTTTTGATGTTTTTTATCTTTTCATCATTTTTTTTATTTTGTGTTAAGGGTAGTATTTCTTAAGATAAAGCCCATTCCAAGGGTGGGATAACTCGGTCCCTTCGGCGTTGACTAGCTTGTAGGCGTTGCCAGGGTCTACGGCTTGAATTACAAATGGTCCTTCCCAATTGGGTTGGAGCTTAGAACGCGGACCTCCAGGTTTGACAAAAATTCTTTTTACGACCATCTCACCGACTTTGAATTTTCTCTCAATGACTTTCTTTTGGTAAAAGCGAGCGAGTCTATTTTGATACACACGCGCGTGTTCGGCAGCGGCCAGCCGCTTCTCATTCAAGAGTTCCAACTGGGCAAGGAGTGAATTACGACGATCGTCGAGGGGAAATTCTTCATCCAATTGTACCGTGAGAGAAGGGATCAGAGTCTCGTACGGGACTACCGCTTCCATACCATAAGTAAGGGCAAATGGAGTCTGCCCGGTGGGGGTACGGATTGAAGTGCGATAGGTCCATAGAGCTTCGATAAGCTTTTCTGGTCAGTCTGAAAACTTACTAGACTCGCAGGTTTTTTTGATGATTTTGAGCAATGTTTTATTGGTGGCCTCTGCTTGGCCGTTACCTTGTGGGTAATAAGGTGATGAATGATGCAATGCAATTGCGTACCTTTTGCAGAGGTCCTATAGGTCCTGAGAAATGAACTGTGGCCCATTGTCGGTGACGATCGTGCTCGGGACGCCGAACCTGGTAAGGATGTTCTTCGTGATGAACTTGCAGACTATCGATGCCTTGATTTCCGCATAAGCTTCGGCTTCGGCCCATTTGGTGAAGTATTCCATCGCAGTAAGGATGAATGATTTCTGCTTAGTGAGGGAATTGGGATCACCTAGGGGACCAATGATGTCGAATGCCCACATGGAGAAAGGCCATGGGGAGGATATTGGATGAAGTGAGGAAGATGGTGAATGGATTTTATCGGCGTGAAGTTGACACTTGACACACCTACGGACATAGACAGTACAATCATCTTCCATAGTGGGCCAGTAAAAGCCTTGCCGAATGATCTTTTTGGCGAGCATCTGACTGTTCACGTGGCCACCGCACACACCCGAGTGCGTCTCCTCTACACATTTCCAAACCTCATCGTCACCAAGACATCTTAACAGAATACCAGTAAGGCTCCTCCTATAGAGTAGACCTCCAACCAATGTATATTTCTGAGCCACCCTTCTTATGGCTTTCTTGTCCTCTGTGGTGGCCCCTTCAGGATAAGACTGATCTTGGCAGTATTTGACAATTCCATAGAACCATGGTTTCTCTTCATCAGCCAGTTCTTCTTCATCCTCTGCCAACATGATCTCCCTCTTCTCAAGGATATCTTCCTGCAGGATCTTCCTTGCTATCCTGTCCTTGATGTTTACGTAGGAAGCATCATCGATTGCAGGGGCGTGAAGTTTGTAGATGGAAATGGACTTAAACCATCTTCCTAAAGGGAACCTTATGGATGATGCCAATGAGGTGAGGGCATCGGCGAGAATATTCTGATGACGAGGGACATGAACAAAGATCAGTTTGGTGAACAGTTTGGCAAAGGCAGCAGTGAGTTCTTGGTATGGCTTGAGTTTGGGATCGCGAGTGCGATATTTAGTGAGCACCTGGCGAAGGATGAGTTGACTATCACCTACGACTCGCAACTCAGTGATACGAAAAGAATGAGTGAGTTCTAGGCCAGCTAGAAGAGCTTCATATTCGGCTATATTGTTGGTGACTGAAAATTTGAGCTGATATGCCAATGGGAATGTGAGGCCTTCAGGCGACAGGAGGGCGACGCCAATTCCTCTCCCTTGAGAATTCAGAGCTCCATCAAAATATAGTGTCCACATTGGCTCATCTGATTGGTTGATGGACATTAGTTCCTCATCTGAAAACTCTAATTGGACAGGATCGAACTTGGGAAGAGGATGGTGAGCGAGATGCTCGGCTATAGCATAGCCTTTAATCGCCTTTTGCTGGATGTAGGTGATGTCAAACTGAGAGAGAAAACTTTGCCAGCGTGCTAGCCTATCCGTAAGGACGGCTTTCTTCAGAAGGAATTTTATAGGATTCATTCGAGCAATCAAGTGGACCTCATGAGCCAAGAAGTAGTGTTTCAATTTCTGCACTACCCAAACAAGGGCAGCACATGTTTTCTCCATGACGGTGTACTTCTGCCCACAGGGATTGAGAAGTTTGGACAAGTAATAGGTTGCCCGTTCCTTGCCTTCTTCATCAGCTTGTGCGAGGACGGCTCCCACGGAGTCATCCAAGACTGAGATGTAAAGGATCAGAGGTTTTTCTGGTTTAGGTGGAATGAGAACGGGAGGACTAGCCAGATATTCCTTTAACCCTTCAAAAGCTTTCTGACATTTAGAATTCCAGTGGAATTCTACTCCTGGCTTAGTCAACTCGTATAGAGGTCTACACCTTTGTGAATGTTGGGACATAAACCGACGAATAAACTGCAACCTCCCGATTAAACCTCGGACTTCCCTCAAATTCTTGGGAGGCGGCATATCCCTGATGGCCTTAGCTTTGTCAGGATCTATCTCGATCCCTCTTTTGCTCATAATGAACCCCAGCAATTTACCTGACGACACACCAAACACACACTTCTTCGGGTTCATTTTCAATTGGAACTCCCTTGACCTCTGCAAAACCTTAGCCAAAACTTCTAGATGTTCCATCCTGGTCCTTGATTTCACCAATAAGTCATCCACATACACTTCCAGATATATGTTCATCATGTCATGAAATATGGCCATCATCGCTCTTTGGTAAGTAGCTCCAGTATTCTTTAACCCAAACGGCATGACCACGTAACAATATGTTCCCTAAGGGGTAGTGAATGACGTCTTTTCCTGATCTTCTTCTGCCAAACGAATTTGATTGTATCCTGAAAATCCATCCATGAATGAGAGGGTTTCATATCCTGTCGTGTTATCGATCAACACATCAATGTGAGGCAAGGGAAAATCATCCTTTGGACACGCGCGGTTAAGGTCCCGGAAGTCGATGCAAATCCTGACTTTCCCATCTTTCTTCATGACCGGGACAATGTTCGCCACCCATTGAGGATAAAGGACGACTCTAATGAACCTGGCTTTGTGGAGCTTATCGACCTCTTCTTTCATTTTCAAAGCCATCTGAGGGTGGAAACGCCTTAACCTTTGTTTTACCGAGATGGACCCTGGTTTTAGGGTTAAACGGTGTTCGACCAAGGTTGAATCTAGACCCGGCATATCCTCGTAGCTCCATGCAAACGTGTCCTTATATTCTTTGAGAACCTCAATTAATGCCTCTTCTTCAGAGGGTGGTAGGTTGTCACTTATGAGGATGATCCTAGGGTCTTCCTCAGTTCCCAAGTTGACTTCTTTGGTGGATTCTTCTACGGCGGTTGACGGCTCATCGAATCTCCTCATTCCACTAGCGTATGCGCCCGCCGCATCCTCATATTCTTCACCCTCACCTTCAGGGGGGCATTCTTCATCCGTGATCTCGTAGACTCCATACCCTTCATCAAATGCCCAGTCACCCTCACATTCTATTTCCGATAGCTGGATGGGATTTTCTAACAGCTGGGGGATGGCAAGAAGGGCCTGACACCTGGCGGCCAAATCCAGAAGGAATCGACGAGGGATCTGCCTACCCTTGGATTTCTTCCTAGGTACTACCCTTGGCCTATCATTCCTAGATTGACTGATAATATTTACAGAAGAAGAGGAAGACGAAGAGGATGGTGTAGAATGTACAGGAGAAGACCCCTCAGAGGAGGGGTAGAAAAGGTCGCTCATCGGACCTTGGACGGGTGGTCCGCAGGGCGGTATGCACCCGTGGGAGATGTAGGAGGTTTCCTCAACGAAGATGTGTTGTTGGGGAGTTTAAAAATTGACGTTTTTTTTGTTTTCATTTTTAATGACAAAGCAGTGAAAAGATATTGGAGGAGAGAGGAAAGTGGTTATGGCTTGAGGATTGTGAGGCTCATAGAGCAGATCATGGTTGAAGACCTGGCGCGGGTTGAAAAGCCCGCGTAGGTATGTAAGCAAAGAAGGGGACCTGGGAAGACCATCAGACAACTGTCTGGCCCAGGAAGAAGATATCAGCAAAGGCTAAGACGAGTGGATGGAGAAGACGGCGGCTAATGAGCCGTCGACGGCAATGTTGAGGACGGATGAAGATCCGTCTATGACAGGGTCCTTCTGGCGAGGACGAGGATAGTTTGGAACCTTGACAAGAGTGGTAATATTCTCTGGTATTTCAGAGATCAATGGTGGTCCTTCAAGCTGCGGAGACTAGAACATCCTTTCCAGTGCAACGGAAATGTCCCGTATGTCGAACCATTTATTCAACTCGCATTCTGGATCTTTGATCTTGCCTCTTTTGGTGATCCTCGGACATTTTTTAGCCAAATATACAGTATGTGATCCCCCATATGCTTCTCGTGGGTGATCTCCCATCTGAACAACGGGCCCTCTATTGAAGTGGTTTGATAGAGTCCATGTGAGGGGCTTCCAATCCGCCTTGAATGGTCCTTTGAAGCCTAGGACAAACCTACGGTTCGGCCTAATTTCTTTTGGCGGTTTGAGCATACCCTGTAACTGTGCGCCCAGACCTTTTCCCTGTTGATAGCCGATGTTCCTCATTGTAGACACGCCAAAATTGACATTACTGAGAGTGCATCTCATTATTACCTTGTAACGCCCCAATTTGACCCTCAAATTAGCTTTGTTTGAGTGGTTTTCCCCATTTTTCTTGGATTTCTCCTTTTTTTCACCCTTTTCTTATTTTTTTCTATTTTTCCCTATTTTTCTGGATTTTTTTGGATTTTTCTGAATTTTTCTGGATTTACTGGGCATTTTTCTCTATTTTTCAGAAATAACGACTTAACTGGGGGCGTCTTTTAAATAACGACTTATACATGGGCGTTTTCTTAAAAATTGACGACTATATGTAAGGGCGTCCATTCTTTGAAATTTCCATTTTTCTAGATTTTTCTGGGAATTTTTCGGAATTTTTCGAGAATTAACGACTTATCATAAGGCGTTATTTTGAATAAAAAAAATAAAAAAATGAATTCACGCCTCACGTGAGGGCGTGTCTTTCAAATGGATTTTATTATTATTATTTTTTTAACCCCCTTCCAGAGGTGATTTGGTGGCCTTCCGGGTGTCAGAAAAATTCGCAAAAATAGTCGTTGGAATCAGGGCGACGAGATGCACCTCCACCTAAAAAATGAGAAAATAATATTGAGAAATAAAAAATGGCCCTAGTTTGAATATTTTGAATTAACGTCCTTTGCTAAGGCGTTTTTTTAATTAACGCCTTTGAATCAGACGTGTTTCATAATTTTCCAAATAAATTCTAAAATTTGATTTTTGAATTAACGCCCTTATCCAAGGCGTGTTTTTTTAAAGAAACGCCCTATGTACAAGTCGTCAATTTTTAAAGAAACGCCCTTGTTCAAGTCGTGTTTTACCTTCCGAGTTCTGAACGAACTCAGCCTTTCCTCAAAGAGTCCCTACTTCGTTTGGGCACCTTCCTCGTTCTTGTCTTCCCCTATTGAGGACTCTTGCTGTTCTTATCTTCCTTCCCTTATTTATCTTCTTTTTTGAAATCTATTTAAAGGGGTGGAGTTGATCCTTTGGTTCGGTTCCGAAAGTTCCCGAGAGGCTTTTTCTCTTCTTTTCCCCTTCTTCTGTTTCTTTTTTTGGTGTTTTCGTTTTGTTCTTTTCTTTCCGCAGTCACCTCAGCCGCTTCTTCTTCTTGCGTTTTTTTTCTTCTTCTTCTTCTGCCTTTCTCTTTTCTTCTCCTCTTTTGTTCTCTTCCGCCTGTGTGTTTCTTTTTGTTTTGTTTTCTTTGCCTCTGCAGGAACCGAAGGAGGAAGGGGAAGGGAAGGGTTTTGGCTTAAGGAGGGCTCTCCATTGAAGACCAATCTCAATATTTTTGAAGCAATCTCCCGATTGGAGATTCAAGCCAAGAAGCTTCATTAAAAATCAGATTTTTATTCACCTCCTCCTTATTCTATTTTATTTGAATAATTCATATTCATGCATCATTCATTCATCATATTATTGATTTCATCTCAATCATATTGAGATTTTCCCCACAGTACACACTTGCACTCTTTCCCCATATTTCTATATTTTTTTTCATTCATCATATCATTTTTCCCACCCTTCTTGCATAGGGGTTTAAGGGCTAACACCCCCACAAGGTGTGTCTTTCATAGATCTTCATGCGCATATCTTCTATTGGAATTTGATACTACACACACATTATTTCTAATTCCTATCTTGTTATTTGTGTATGTCTTTTTGCAAGGGTAATCAAATAGAAAGACTCTCTTCGTCGGCCGGCCGATTTGAAGAGAAAAGGAGTACTCACAATCACATCATCCCGCATTTGAGGTATTTGCGATCATCTCCCTACGTATTCATATTGTATCTCCTTTTGAGACCCTCGGTCTCTGGCGATCACACTCCACTATAGCATCTCATGCTACATATATTTTCATTGCTATTCCATGCATATTTTCATGCTTATTGTTAATTAATTTTATAAGTGTGGATTTTAAATCAAATCTACAAATTGGCGATCACGGTGGGACTCTTTCTTGTTTTCTTTGATTACCCCTTTCCTATTGGCACCCGCGTGTGCCCTTTCCCATTGGTACCCTCGGTATCCTTTCCCTTATGCCCCTCGGGCATCCCTCCATTGTGCTTTGCACTCTCCCCTAAGTGATTGTCAATTGAATAGATTTATTTTAAAAATCTCCACTTATTTAAATTTTTTTTTTTGATGAGCATGATTCTATTGATTGCCTGCTGTTTGTGAGTATTTCTGTCTTTCTGGCCGCCGAGAGTTTCTGTCATCAGATTAGTAACGCCCCTATCAGAGGCGTGTTCTTATTTAAAACGCCCTCACCCAGGGCGTGTGTTTTATTGGTAACGCCCTCTTACAGGGCGTGTTTTGTTTGATTATCCCAGCGCTTGAGAACTGACGCCCAACTCCAAGGGCGTTTTTTCCATTGATAACGCCCTTCCAGAGGGCGTTTGTTATTTGTTTGGCTTCTCGTGATAGTTAACGCCCTGCCCCAGGGCGTTCCTTTTGCTGGTAGCGCCTCACATCAAGGCGTGTCTTACTTTGTTCACGCCCTGCCCCAGGGCGTCTTATGAGTTGGTAGCGCCCTCCCCCAGGGCGTCTTTTCCTCTGGTTTTCACCGAGCCCTTGTTTATCCCTGTGATTTGCATATTACATCTTGTATATTATATCATCTTGCATTCATTCATTCATTTTACATTGGTTTGGGAGACCTCCTCTCTCTACATCTAGGAGCCACACACCCCCTTAGTAAAGGAAGGACCCTCCATTGAGCATTCCGTCTCTTTGGATTGGAAATTCCTAAACCAAGCCTCCATAAGTCCCCGCACCCGTGGATTCCCTCACGGACGCCGGGCAGGTTGTACCCATATTGAAGTCCCGAATTAGTTGGCCCGTACGTGGTGAGAGAGTGTTCCTAGTTGGCATTGAAGTGAAATCACATTTTGAAACTAGGTTCCTCCTTGTGTGAATCATACTAATTTACATAAAATTCATTAATTCACCAAGGTTTAAAACACATCAAAGTCACGGTAACCATTCCAACTTGTGTGATTCTTTGCATATTGTTGTGAACTTGGTTTATATTTATATGATGGCTTATCTTGATAGAAACATGTTTAATTCAATTCATGAGGATGCACAACCTAGCACTTCTTATAATCCTCAACTCCAACATGTTCATAATTCTCATCATTCTTTTAGGGGATCCCATCCTCATTCTTATGGTCATGCCCGACCCATGGGCAATGTCCATTCTTATGGTCCCCCTCCTCAAATTTGTGCCGCTATTCCAACAAGACCGTCTCCTCCTAATGATGAGAGGGTCTCCCAAATTTTGCATGCATTAGACCATCTCACCTCTCAACAGATCCAGGCCCTTAAGGCTGCCGTTGAGGGTGCATCTCCTGCATCTCCTCCTCCTCCTATTCCTACACGGGTGGCCCATCACCCATCTCTCTCTTCTATTCATATTTCTAATCGGGTAGCCCATTACCCATCTCCTTCTATTCATGTTTCCTCTCGGGTGACCCATCACCCGCCTCCTTCTATTCCTCCTCCACCGCGGCCCCGAGGCCCATTTATTCCTTGCAATCCGGCCCATTCGGATTCTTCCATGGGCCGGCCCATTAATTCCCCTCCACGGCCTTTTTATGCGTCCCTTCCTCCTTCAAGGCCCTGCCAGCCCTCGGTTGTTCAAGTCACACCCCTCCAACAATCTCTGCTTGATAAGATTATTTTGATGGAGGAACAAATAAAGAGGGTCACGGCTCCTCCTACTCCAGTCAATCCTCTCCATGCCGCTTTGGACGAGATTACAAAGATGGAGAGAGAATGGAAAGACAGGAGGGATGATTACGGCGTCGACGGTTCAAGTAAGCAAGAGCCGACACTCGAAGTATCCGAGGCAGTATACGATGATGATGAAGCTCCGCAGGCACCCCTTCCGAGTTTCCTTAACTTTCCGCTTTCCCCATTTTTATTCGATGAACCCCCTGCTCAGGAGGAAACCACTCCTAATTCAACCCCTGTTTATGAGACCAGTTGGTGTTACGACGATGGGTCGATATTCCAATCGCCCACACCGGCACATTGTGAGTCTCCTCCTATCCCTGACGCTGCTTACATTACACCTCCACCAGTTATACCATCAAACTTCACACCATCAACCTCCCCTGAGTCTTCCATCAAACCTGCGCCCATTAAACCCTTAACCTCCATACCATCGGCCTCCATTGAGCCCACCGTTGAACCTTCACCAATTAACCTCCCATTACCTCCACCTCGACCTTCCATTATCCCTTTAAAACCCACTTTGCCTATTTCACCATTGAACCCTTTACCCTTACCCATGGCTAATCCTGAGCAGGATCCACCCCTTTTTGCACCCGAGCCCATCCCGACTGCTTCCGAGCAAGGGGAGAAGCTCGACGTGTTTGAACCTCCACCCCCATTCACCCATTTGCCAACACTTTCCATTATAACTCCACCATCCACGGAGCCTTCCGCCTCCGCCTCACCTCCCTTTGTTACTCGGAAGGGGCGTGCTTCTGCAGCTACTTGCGCCAAGGATAAGCAAGAGCCGGGTAAGAAAACTTTGGCCACGGCCGTGCCATTCAAGATACAGGAATTCATTTGCCGGATGCCAATCCGGGTTATTGTGCCAATCACGGCCGAAGAAGTCAAGTCGCCGCCATGCCGGGCATTGATGCCGTTTGAAGGCCGGGCAGGGCACCCTTTGTTCAAACCTTCGAATTCCGAATTCATTTACAAGGGGCGAATGCCCATTTTATTCAACATTCCATATTCATCACCATCAATGGGCATGGCAACGCTTCATTTTCCAACTCTACGACTCCCTCACCTTATTGATCTTCGCTTTCCAAGGGGGTTGTCATTTATTGAAGCTTCCTTTATTGGGCCACTTGGTCGTACATGTTCATTGCCGTGGAGGGGCAATTGCCTTAAGAGGCCGTCCCCGATTTCTTCCACTCTTATTCATTCAAATTCATCCATATCCATTTCAATCACTTTTTCTTCATGGGTCACTCTAAGGGAAAAGAGGAGGATCTCACCTTCTCACCCTTCACATTCTTCTTCTTCTTCGAATTTCATGCATTTTTCATTCATTCATTCATTCCATTCTTTGCATTCATTACATCCATCATTTTGCATACATTTGCACCTCCTGCTTCCCGGGTTTCCAAACCCGTATCTTCCCCGCCTTCCGGCACCGCCGGATATTCCGCATTTCCCATCTGATTCATATTCATCTTTTTATCCACTCTCCTTGGGGCATCGCGTCCCCCTTCCTGCCATTTCCCTGGAACTTCCAGGAATTTTATCCCTCCTCTTTGGGCATCTCGCCCTTTCTGATTCTATTTCTCCGGAACCTCCGGACCTTTCTCTCGGGCACGACGCCCCTTTCCATCTTCTCCTTACTAATTTCATCTCTCCGGAACCTCCGGATTCTCCACCTTATTGTCTCCATCTTTTCCCCGGGCATCGCGCCCCTTTCTATTTGCTTCCTCCGGAACCTCCGGACTTTCCCCTCGGGCATCACGCCCCTTTTCATTCTCCTCCTCCAGAACCTCCGGACTTTTCCCTCGGGCACGACGCCCCTTTCCACCTTCTCCTTCCTGATTTTATTCCTCCGGAACCTCTGGATTCTCCGTCTTATTCTCTCTATCATCTCCCAGGGCATCACGCCCCTTTCCATCTCATTCCTCCAGAACCTCCGGACCATCCATCTTTCTTCCGATTCATCTTTCTGCTCCTCCGGGATATCGTCTCCTTCATTTTCTTCTTCCTTTTTCATCATCTTTTTCCATATTTCTTCCGAGGGCATCGCGTCCCTTCTTTCGTTATCTCTCCGGAGCCTCCGGATGGTTTCTCCTCTCACGATCCTCCTCTGCCTCCGGACCCTCCGGATCCGCCTCTTTCCATCTATCAATTCCTTCTTCTGATTCCTCCTAATTCTGGGTCCGACCCAACTTCTTCCACATCCACTGCTTTGGGCATCTGCCCCTTCTCCCATTGCTTTCGAGGCTTTAGTCCTCACTCCTCCTTCTAATTCTCCACTTCTTCTGTAGACCTTCCATGTGATCAGGGTCTCCGCGCCTTAGTGAGGGAGTTCTAGCCCTCGCCTCTTTTCTTTTCTCCTTATTCGTCTGAGTCTGGTTTGAGCACCACTCATTCTTGTTAAGCCACTCCCAAAATCCTTTGCTTCCAATTCTTTTGACTGCCAAAGAGGACAAATCTCACGATGATCAAGATCGCTTCTCGCGGCAGCTGCTTCTACAAAGGTCGCAAGGTAACATATTGGCGTAAGCATGCATTTTAATGATATCATTTTCTCATTACTTCACGCATGATTTTCAAAATCAAGTGCTTCTTAACGAGATTAAGAGTGGTGTTTTAAACCTTTATCTTAAGCTTTTGTTTAATTGAAATCATTCTCAAAAGAGTCCTTTAGGCTTGCTTTTGCAGCACCTTTGGTAATAAGAACCCGCGCTGGGAATTCTACATTCTCTCCCCGCTTGTTAAGAGTACCCCTTAGCTAGGCATTCCACACACTTCACGGCGTCCTTAGTCGGCTCCTTTGGTTAAAACACCGTTGCTACCTTGGCCATGCCATGAGTATATCTGAAAGTCTTTTTCTCTCCTTTACTCGGCCGAATGCAGGTGCAAGAGTTTGACGGATGAGATGACCAACTTTGGTAAAACCCAATACGAGAGGAGTCTCAAACAGGGGCAGTCTTGACCCGAAGAAAATATGAACTTCATGATATACATATCTCGCCAGAAAGGGCAATTAAGAATCAAGTCAAACTTTCGATAATTTAATTATGAATTATGGCATGTCAAGAGTGGCAAAGTCCCCGCAGGGAAAACCCTGGTCGTATGCATGTCAAGGGTCTAAAAATCAAAGGCATAAAGCCCCAGCGCAACAGACTACCTCTTTGAGGGTTAAAACCTTGGAAGGAATTCAAATCTTGATGTCTCACATCCTGCTTTAAGCTTGTCCCCAATTGTTCTTCCCTTCTTCCTCCAAGACCGAATGTTTCTCGAGTATGGCCTTGGTAGGGGCACCGTTGATCAGAGGTAGTTGGTCATAAGACGCCGCTTTCAATGCACGCCCGGCTTTGGGTAATTTTTGGCAAAAGGGGAAGGAACAAGGACCCCTAGTCAGTGGTTCAATAAACACCCTTTGATGCTGCATTTGCGATGTCTAAGCCAAAATCCATAAAAAATCGAATATCTTTCCAAAAGTACACAAAAAATTTGCATATTACAAAAATTCATAAACATTTGAAAATTTTGAAAACTCATAAAAATTTGCATATTATAAAATTCATAAACATTTGAAAATTTTGAAAACTCATAAAAATTTGCATATTTCAAAATCTCCAAAAAATTGCATTGTATTATCTGATGGTGTTTTGCAGGAACAGTTTTTGCAAGGGCCAAGAGCACGGGATGAGTCCTATCTCCAATCATTACTATCAAGCCATTGATTCTTCCCGATATTATCATGCCACCCTGGGCATTTTTTGATTACTCATCTCCAGATCTTTCAATCAAATTCTATTGATTATTCTCCTGATTATCATTCTGATTATATCATTCTGAGATCATTCAATCAACTCCTGCTGATTTTACCTGATCATGATTTGTCGCTGGGCATTTTGATTGTATCATTCTGATTATTCATCTCTAAATCATTCAGTCAACTCCTGCTAATTTTTCCTGATCATTTGCCGCTGGGCATTTTCTCGATTCCTCAATCATCCAACTCCAAATTTTGATTGCCAGACTGTCATCCTCATAACATAACAACAAACAATGATATTTTGCAAATGATGCTTTACAATGATTATTCATGTTATTCATGTTGTGCACACTTGGATGCTATGCTTAAATGCCTTATTCATTGTTTGTTATTATTATATCTTGGCTAATGAATTTTGAGCACAGGATAAGAAGCTCTTGGTCCCGCCGACTGGGCATCATCCAAGTCCCACGGTGTTTTGCACTTCATTGTCTCAGTCCCACCATGCTGATTGTTATCACCATCTCCCTGTATGCATTCTACTATATGTTATTACGCTACTATATTATATCAAGGACCTTGTGGCTTTGATAAATCTGGAATTTGAGTTCCCCTTCATCAAAAACGACGACGATTCCAGAGGCGTCTTAGTCATACGGATAGGCCGTTGAGCCATCCAAGACTGGGGACGATGGTTCCCTTTTGCGAGTTGGTACGTGGATAAACGGGCTTCGGCTTAGTATCGGCTCGCAGAATAGGTTTCTTGACTCAGTCTTGGCAGTTTAACAATATTATCCTTGATTATATTATATTTTCGTTTGATTTAATTTTCCCTTTAAACCCAGCATGCATTCATGTAGGAATTTGAAATAATTGTGAAAAATCATTCTGATGGGCTGACTTTGAGGGTTGAATTGATCTTAATCTCCCGTGATATGAGATATTCCATGCCGAATTGTGTCTTCAGTTCGTCGCTGTTTTGGGTCATTTTCTCGAAAGCTCCTTGTTTGGATTTCTATTATCTTATTTCAACACTTTCCCCTGATCCACCTTGGCTGCAGCACGTCCACTGGCTGGTAACCGCTCCCCAATGGTGAAACTTACAGGTTTGTGACCTGAGGTACTTCCACCGCGTTGGAAGTTGATCATTTTTATCTCCTTCGTGCACCGCGTGCACACTCCCCCTTTTTTCCAAACATCGTTGATTTCCGTGAATTTCCCGAGATTGCTTCATCTCGAGCTTTTGATTGCGATTCTCATCAAGTGATGTTGATTGCGTGTCTCATCACACCTTGGCATCTACTTTTCAGTTTGCTTTGCTCCCTTGCAAAGCAGACGCCAAGGCGGGGCAGCTGTAGACACGCCAAAATTGACATTACTGAGAGTGCATCTCATTATTACCTTGTAACGCCCCAATTTGACCCTCAAATTAGCTTTGTTTGAGTGGTTTTCCCCATTTTTCTTGGATTTCTCCTTTTTTTCACCCTTTTCTTATTTTTTTCTATTTTTCCCTATTTTTCTGGATTTTTTTGGATTTTTCTGAATTTTTCTGGATTTACTGGGCATTTTTCTCTATTTTTCAGAAATAACGACTTAACTGGGGGCGTCTTTTAAATAACGACTTATACATGGGCGTTTTCTTAAAAATTGACGACTATATGTAAGGGCGTCCATTCTTTGAAATTTCCATTTTTCTAGATTTTTCTGGGAATTTTTCGGAATTTTTCGAGAATTAACGACTTATCATAAGGCGTTATTTTGAATAAAAAAAATAAAAAAATGAATTCACGCCTCACGTGAGGGCGTGTCTTTCAAATGGATTTTATTATTATTATTTTTTTAACCCCCTTCCAGAGGTGATTTGGTGGCCTTCCGGGTGTCAGAAAAATTCGCAAAAATAGTCGTTGGAATCAGGGCGACGAGATGCACCTCCACCTAAAAAATGAGAAAATAATATTGAGAAATAAAAAATGGCCCTAGTTTGAATATTTTGAATTAACGTCCTTTGCTAAGGCGTTTTTTTAATTAACGCCTTTGAATCAGACGTGTTTCATAATTTTCCAAATAAATTCTAAAATTTGATTTTTGAATTAACGCCCTTATCCAAGGCGTGTTTTTTTAAAGAAACGCCCTATGTACAAGTCGTCAATTTTTAAAGAAACGCCCTTGTTCAAGTCGTGTTTTGCCTTCCGAGTTCTGAACGAACTCAGCCTTTCCTCAAAGAGTCCCTACTTCGTTTGGGCACCTTCCTCGTTCTTGTCTTCCCCTATTGAGGACTCTTGCTGTTCTTATCTTCCTTCCCTTATTTATCTTCTTTTTTGAAATCTATTTAAAGGGGTGGAGTTGATCCTTTGGTTCGGTTCCGAAAGTTCCCGAGAGGCTTTTTCTCTTCTTTTCCCCTTCTTCTGTTTCTTTTTTTGGTGTTTTCGTTTTGTTCTTTTCTTTCCGCAGTCACCTCAGCCGCTTCTTCTTCTTGCGTTTTTTTTCTTCTTCTTCTTCTGCCTTTCTCTTTTCTTCTCCTCTTTTGTTCTCTTCCGCCTGTGTGTTTCTTTTTGTTTTGTTTTCTTTGCCTCTGCAGGAACCGAAGGAGGAAGGGGAAGGGAAGGGTTTTGGCTTAAGGAGGGCTCTCCATTGAAGACCAATCTCAATATTTTTGAAGCAATCTCCCGATTGGAGATTCAAGCCAAGAAGCTTCATTAAAAATCAGATTTTTATTCACCTCCTCCTTATTCTATTTTATTTGAATAATTCATATTCATGCATCATTCATTCATCATATTATTGATTTCATCTCAATCATATTGAGATTTTCCCCACAGTACACACTTGCACTCTTTCCCCATATTTCTATATTTTTTTTCATTCATCATATCATTTTTCCCACCCTTCTTGCATAGGGGTTTAAGGGCTAACACCCCCACAAGGTGTGTCTTTCATAGATCTTCATGCGCATATCTTCTATTGGAATTTGATACTACACACACATTATTTCTAATTCCTATCTTGTTATTTGTGTATGTCTTTTTGCAAGGGTAATCAAATAGAAAGACTCTCTTCGTCGGCCGGCCGATTTGAAGAGAAAAGGAGTACTCACAATCACATCATCCCGCATTTGAGGTATTTGCGATCATCTCCCTACGTATTCATATTGTATCTCCTTTTGAGACCCTCGGTCTCTGGCGATCACACTCCACTATAGCATCTCATGCTACATATATTTTCATTGCTATTCCATGCATATTTTCATGCTTATTGTTAATTAATTTTATAAGTGTGGATTTTAAATCAAATCTACACTCATAATCTCCCAACCTTTGGAGTGAAAAGGGAGACATGATGTTGTGGTTGCCCTGATCGGCTCCTTTGGTGCTAGTGGAACGTGAGATGGATCACGCACGTCCAGGAGTGACAATATGGGCTGATGAGACGGCCAAACAGAAGGCAGAGAGGTGTTGATAGCATCCACTGTGTGAAGGATAGGTGTACTGACCACTTTAATAATTCTCCCATTGTAAGGAAACTTTAGGCACTGATGGTTGGTGGAAGGCACAGCGTCCATGGCTTCGATGTAAGGGCGACCCAGTATAGCCTTGAATGTGGGGTCCATGTCGAGGACATGAAATTCCGTGGGAATTGACATGGGGCCTAGTTCTGCCTTCAGAATAATCATCCCCTGCGGCGGCCTTTTGCTATTGTCATAAGCCGTGACCGTGATCGAGGAAGGTCTTATTTGTTCCTTGTCAATCCCACACAACTGAAGAGTGCTCATGGAGATCACATTTATAGACGCACCCGTGTCCACAAGACACGGGTTTATGGATACCCCATTAATTTTTATTGAAATGCACAATGTATATTTCTGAGCTTCCTTGGGAGCGAGCTCTTAGTTGTGAAACATGATGGCCGGTTGTGTGTCCGTTGGGGTCAGGACGGTCAAAATCTTCTCCACGGGGAGGTCTTCATTAACCATGACTTTTTGAAGATATTCCATCAAGGCCGCTGTGGACGCACTTTTCGTTCATCTATTGTTGTGCTCGTCTCTTCGGAAATGGTTGATTCATCTATTAAGTGCGTGGGCGTGCCAGTCACAAAGTGACAATTTATTCGGGCTCCGAAGAGCCCACGGTGCGCTCGATCTGACTCGGTCAGACGATTGTGTGGTTCGTGTCGGGACCAAAACCCGCCGTGCCATAAAGGTCACGGCGTCATTTACATCCCCCATACGAGGGAACACCCTTGATTAATCGCCGGGATTCAGGGCCTCGTGGCCAAGAAATCAATTGCATGGAAGGTCTATTACGAGGTATTGAAATCCTCACGCGAGGGCGAGAAGAAGACCCTTCGCGGTCATGTCAGTCGTGTACTGACCATTTAATGTTCGGACAAATGTCTGGCTCGAGAAGATCGCGGTTGTCGCGGGAAAACCGGAACGCATGTATGCCGAGGTACGGCAAATCTATTATTCGGAAGAGCGGAGAACGTTCGGCTAAACCTCGGTCAGAGCGGTCAGAAACCAGTAAATCTGTTGGCCCGGTGCAAGAGCAAGCTGCGACCATACTGCGGTGGGCCCCCCGCGGTTGAAACAAGACTTACATGAGCGTCATTAATATTTCTGGTGCCAAGGGGCAACGAGGGAATATCCCTTGAATCGGCTGAAAAGCTCTGTGTCTAGGGAAGCTGACGTTCGAAACGTGTCGGTCATTCGGGAGACCGTTTAATATTCGGACGGGAGTCCGGCTTGAGAATATTGTAATCGTCGCGGGAGGACCTGGGACATATGCATGCCGGGATACGGCACGTTTATGATTCTGAGACACCGAAAACATTCGGTCAAATCTCGGTTAGTGTAGCAGGAAACCGGTAAATCTATTGGCCCGGTGCGAGATCGAGTCAAGACCATACCGGGGGTGCCTCCCATGGTCCGAACGAGGCTTGCGCGGGCATCATTAATATTTCCGGTGCCGGAGGGCAACGGGGGAGAGTCCCAAGACTAGACTCCAAAATCTAAAACGTGTTCGAAGGGAGCGGTCTGTAGACCGAGGATATGAGCCGAACGGTGACCACAATTGGGGTCTAAGCGTGGCCCACGGAGGTCTTATTGATATTCCCATGGAAGGGGTCCAGGGGTGGCGAGGACCGTCTCGTTCTATTTTGATTTTGTCGGTCACTCACGGACCTTTTCATGTTCGGGCAAGGGCCCATGTTGAAAGTACGACGTGGATGGAAATGACCCCGTACAAATGTATGCAGAGTTTACGGCAGTTTCAATGAAAGAATGAGAACGAATCCCATTAGAATGAATCTGATTTAACGGGCTATCGGCCCGGAGCAATGCCGGCTCACGACCATGTCGGGGAGGGAGCCGTCGGCCATATTGGTTGCTCACGGGTCTTTTCATGTTCAGACACAGGTCTGTAATAGAAACGCGGCGAAAACCGAGGTGAACCCGTTCAAATGTCTGCCGAGCGTGCGGTAATTTTAGTAGTGGCTCGGAAGGGATCCGGCCTGAGAAACGAGTCCGGCTTAATCGGAATGTCAGCCCGAGGCGAGGTCGGGCCATGGCCATTTCGGGATAATTCCCAAGACTCAGGCCCAACCTGGAAGGGCGCGACATTGTTATTCCTTCAGCACCGGGTCACGAGAGAGATGGGGCTGCAAAGTGGATTTTACCATTTTTTTATCTGGGTTTTAAATTTATATATATATATATATATATATATATATATATTGCTTATTTCCCTCTCATGTATTTATTCTGGATGATTTATCCGTTTTGTTTATTATTATTACTATTATATTTTCTCTCCTCTTTTTGTTTATTATTATTTTTACATTTTTTGTTTAGTTCATATATGTATTCAGATTTATTTATTCATCATAGTTTTTATTAATTTTATTATTACTATTATTATTATTATTATTATTATACATATTCTTCTGGAGAGAGAGTGGGCCGCGGGAGGGCCAAACGGGGGCTGAAGGAGTGGGCCGCTGGAGGGCCAAACGGGGGCTGAAGGAGCGTGCCGCTGAAGGTGGAAGGGTGCGCCGCTTAGGGGGCTGAGGGAGTGCGCCGCTGAAGGTTCGCGGGAGGTATACCGGGGAAGGGCTTGGCCAAGGGTACCGACGAAGGGGCGGGTGTGGACGCACTTTTATTTCGGTGGCATGGGCTTAATCGTCAGTTGGTTTATTAAGTGCGTTGGCGTGCCAGTCACCGAGGTGACAATTTATTCGGGCTCCGAAGAGCCCATGGTGCGCTCGATCTGACTTCGTCAGATGATTGTGTGGTTCGTGTCGGGACCGAATCCCGTCGCGCCATGAAGGTCGCGACGTCATTTACATACCCCATACGAGGGAACACCCTTGATTAATTGCCGAAATTAGGGGCCCCGCGGCCGAAAAGAATAATACTAACTGTGCGAAAGAGGTTGGGAATAGATCACGCTGAGGGTTGTGTTAGGGCCATAAACTGTCGGCCCTGTCGGTCGCATGTGGACCTTTCCGTATTCGGTCACAAGTCCGGGGCAGAGTCACACTGAGAAAACCAAGGTAGATTCCTTCAAATGTCTGCCGAGCATGCGGCAATTTTAATGAAGATTCGGAAGGTATCCGGAACGAGGAAACAAATCCGGTCCAATTAGGATGTCGGCCAGAGGTTAGATCAAAGCCTGGCCATGTCGGGGTAATTCCCGAGACTCGAGCTCGACCTGAAAGGGCGGCGTTGCTATTCCCTTTTGCCCCGGGTCCCGGGGAGAGAGAGGGATGCAATGTGGGCATTAGCGTCTTTTATCGGGGGCCTTCTTGGTTATATCTTCTGGGATTTCGGATTCGATGTTTACTGTTTTATTCGTGCCTTTGTCCAAGATAATTTCTCTTCTTTTATTCGTAATTATTCTTATTATTATCACTTGTTCATTATTTATTTTTTTTACCCCTTCCGCCTCTTTTATTGTGATTAATATTGCGCATTCGCAGTCCTTTGATTAGCGTAATTTTTACTAATTTATTTGCTATTATTAATGCCCTTATCGGGCTGTATATGCATACATGTGTAGTGTGCCGGCGAAGGTTGTTTGGGAGTGTACCGCTGAGGGCAGAGAGCGTGCCGCTGGGAGGCTAAAGGAGCGTACCGCTGGGGCTCAAGGGAGTGTATCGCTGGGGGCTCAATGGGGCGTACCGCTGAGGGCTACAAAGGGCGTACCGCTGGAGGCCAAAGGGGCGTACCGCTGGAGAGTGTGCCGGTGAAGGAGGGAGGTGATATAAAGTCTATACATTCCCCAGGCTCGAAGTCTATACGCTGCCAAGCCCAAAGTCCGTACACTAGAGCCAAGTGGAGCAAAGTCTATACATTGGCTATCATGAAGTCTGTACGTTGGGGTGGCTCAAGTCTATACACTGGATAAGTCTATACATTGGGGTGTGAAGTCTATACACTGGCTATCATGAAATCTGTACGTTGGTTGGCTCAAGTCTATACACTGGCTGCTCAAAGTCTATACATTGCCCAGCGTAAAGTCTGTACGTTGAGATATGAAGCCTATACGTTGGCCGCCCAAAGTCTGTACACTGGGTAAGTCTATATGTTGGGGTGTGAAGTCTATACACTACCCAAGTCTATACACTGGCTATCATGAAGTCTGTACGTTGGGGTGGCTCAAGTCTACACACTGGATAAGTCTATACATTGGCTGGGGGTGTACCGGCGAAGGTAAGGAATGGCGTACCACTGAAGGTCGACGGGGAGTGTACCGCTGAGGGCAGAAAGGGATATGGGGATGGCCTGTGCCGCTGAGGGCCAATGAGGGCGTGCCGCTGAAGGTTAAAAGGGTAGCGTACCGCTGAGGGCAGAACGGGCGTGCCGCTGAAGGCCAATGGGGCGTACCGCTGAGGGCAACGATCAGTTTTGGATTATTTGTTTTAAGGCTTTTCTTTTCTTCTTATCTTAACTTTCGTATAGTTTTATATATATAACTCTTCCCTTGTTCTGTTTTGTTCGGTTCGGCCTCTATTCTTGCGGGTCGGACGTTCGGGCTGCCGGGTAGTTGATTAGTTCGGTTCAATTCTCGTTATGATGCCGGTAGTGGTTTGATGAGTTGGAAGGTCTCATTAATTATATTGTTCGTTCGTTGACTCCTTTTGCCTCTTTAATTGTTTATTAGTTTCTCACAAAAATTCGGCAGCATCTCCCCTTAACCCGAGGCGTAAGGGAGATAAAGGGAACGCGCCCACGTGGAGTGGCGGAACCCGACGACTAGAGGTGGGCCCCCAGAGGAGCAACACCTTTATAGAACCTCGAAAAACGTGAAGAAAAGGGCCCGGGGACGAGGCCAAGAAGGGGGTGTTGCTGAGGGAATGAAGGGTGTGTCGCTGAAGGCCATAGGGGTAGCGTGCCGCTGAAGGTCACAAGGGTAGCGTACCGCTGAGGGCAAAGGGGGGAAGCGTGCCGCTGAAGGCCAATCTAGGCGCACCGCTAAAGGATAAAGGGGGAAGCGTGCCACTGAAGCCCAGAATGGGGCGTGCCGCTGAGGGCCAATCTGGGCGTGCCGGCCAAGTGCCGGAAAGGTGCATCGCTGGAGGATTGAAAGGGCTGAGTGCATGAGCTGGGAGGTTTCGCAGGGCTAGTATATGGGCTGGGAGACTTGCAGGGCTAGTCCAGGGAAAGAGGGGGGTTTGAGGCCAAGGAAAGGCTGCTGGAAATGAGTGAAAGGCTCACAAGGTCAGACTTCACAAGGGAGGCATCACGTTGATGTGGTGGCTCGAAAGAAACCGGAGGATCGGAGAAAACGGGCAACACATTACATGCATTGTGAAGGCGGGGTAAACCAACAGAAATTGCAAGGGAAGCCCAAGGAGGATGATTCTTCATTCATGGGAGGCAAAAAGGCCACAGCCACACATGCATATTACATAGGAAACACCCAAACGAAACCATGGACAAAAGGAAAAGAATACAAGATGGAGAACGGAAGGAGGAATGGAATACGAAAGGGCAGAAGCATAGGGGGGCCTAAGACCTTGGCCACCGTCCCCACCCTCTCCCCCATTACATTCAACTCTCCCTCCCTTACTCTTGCTTCTTCCCGGAGGTCGTCGGAAGGGGGGGTTTACGCCAGAACTCTTCTTCTTCTCTTTTCTCTTCTCTCCCTCTCTGTGCCTCTCTCTGGTCCCCTCCTCTTTCTCTCTCTCCCCTCTCTGTTGAAGCGGAGGGTCTTTTATACCTCCAACAGCCGAAGCCCTCTAGCCCGGCTGTTGAAGGCGGGAAGTGGCCTTGTGATGATGGCATTTGACCTGCCCCGTCCTGGGTCGTCAGGGGGGTAGCTCACGTGGCCCAATGGATGCTTGCCACCTCAGACGGCTCACTGCGTGCCAAGGAAGCGTAGGGCGTGGGCTGCACGTCGTCTTGCCGTTGAAAAGCTTCACCGCTGTGCCGTTGGCGGGCTGAACAGGCGTGCCGTGGGGGAGCCAAAAGGGCGTACCGCTGGGGGCCCAAACGGGCGTGCCGCTGAACGGCCTAGAGGGCGTGCCGCTGAAGACCCTGACGGGCGTGCCGCTGAAGCCCCAAAGGGCCGTGCCGCTGAAGCCCCAAAGGGCCGTGCCGCTGAACATCTAAAGGGGCATGCCGCTGAAGCCCCAAAGGGGCGTGCCACTGAACACCCAAAGGGGCGTGCCGCTGAAGCCCCAAAGGACCGTGCCGCTGAACACCCAAAGGGGCGTGCCGCTGAACACCCAAAGGACCGTGCCGCTAAACACCCAAAGGGGCGTGCCGCTGAAGCCCCAAAGGGGCGTGCCGCTGAAGCACCTGGGGGCGTACCGCTGAACCCCAGGGGGTGTGCCGCTGAAGCACCTGGGGGGTGTGTATTTGGGGCCCGTCGCAGGCATGAGTCATGGCCCGCTTGACTTTCTTTGGGGCCCATGGGCTGTGGGGCCTTTTGTGCTTGATTTCTCCGCGATTTCTTCACTCGGCGCCGTTGTTGATGCTGGGCCGAGCATGACGTTTGGATGTGCAATTTCCGGTGTCCACAAATTCCCCCCACCCACGGGTAGCGCAGGCAAAGGATGAGCCGGGCGGTGCCCGCGGGTGTCTTCGTCTCTTCTCTCTTTGTCGATGCCGACGGGGTGTCGGGAACTGAAGCAACATATTGGTCTCTTCATCAGTGCCGACGGGATGCCGGGAACTGACGTGCTTCATTGGTCTCTTCATCAGTGCCGACGGGATGCCGGGAACTGAAGCAGCATATTGGTCTCTTTGCCTCTCCGTGAGTGCCGACAGGGTGCCAGGAACTGATGTGCTTCATTGGTCTCTTGGTCTCTTCGCCAGTACCAACAGGATGTCGGGAACTGACATGCTTTGTTGATCTCTTAGTCTCTTGGTCTCTTCGCCAGTGCCGACATGATGCCGGGAACTGACATGCTTTGTTGGTCTCTTGGTCTCTTCGCCAGTGCCGACAGGATACCGGAAACTGACATGCTTTGTTGATCTCTTAGTCTCTTGGTCTCTTCGTCAGTGCCGACAGGATGCCGGGGACTGACATGCTTTGTTGATCTCTTAGTCTCTTGGTCTCTTCGCCAGTGCCGACAGGATGCTGGGGACTGACATGCTTTGTTGATCTCTTAGTGTCTTGGTCTCTTCGTCAGTGCCGGCAGGATGCCGGGAACTGACATGCTTTGTTGGTCTCTTGGTCTCTTCACCAGTGCCAACAAGATGCTGGGAACTGACATGCTTTGTTGATCTCTTAGTCTCTTGGTCTCTTCGTCAGTGCCGACAGGATGCCGGGAACTGACATGCTTTGTTGTCTCTTAGTCTCTTGGTCTCTTCGTTAGTGCCGACAGGATGTCGAGAACTGACATGCTTTGTTGGTCTCTTCGCCAGTGCCGACAGGATGCCGGGAACTGACATGCTTTGTTGATCTCTTAGTCTCTTGGTCTCTTCGTCAGTGCCAACAGGATGCCGGGAACTGACATGCTTTGTTGTCTCTTAGTCTCTTGGTCTCTTCGTCACTTCGTCAGTGCCGATGGGATGTCGGGAGCTGACCTAGTTTGTTGATCTCTCCTTGTCTGTTCTTTCTCTTTTATTTTGTACCACATTACCGATACAAGCGCCCTTTCGGGTTTTCGCCGGTACCGGCCCCCTCTTGCTTTTGCCCATGCGCCCTCTCGGGTTTTCACGCGGCAGGGTACCCAATTTTGCCTGTAGCGCCCTTTCGGGTTTTCACCACAGCCGGGTTGTTGCCATTTTTACCCTTGTCCCCGTGTGGGGACAAGTTTGGCGGGGTATCTCTATTTTTAACCCCATTTTCTTCTTTTTCTTTTCTTTCTCTTTTTTTTTTAAGTGAGTGATATGCGAGTGTAGGATAGGGCACGAAGCCTTGCGCCGGAAGATATGGTTTATTCGTCGGCAAGAATAGAATGCCAGCACAACGGGAGAATCTATGCCGATTCGGACGTAGGGCCCGTAATGGCCATGTTGTGCGGAGTGGGTGGCTAGGGCACGTGGCCTTGCGCCGGAAAGGGACTTATTCGTTGGCAAGGAACTAATGCCAACGCAAGGATAGAGGTTCTGCCGATCCGGGCGTAGGGCTTGCGATGGCAATTCTATATAATGTGGGTGGCTGAGGCACGAGGCTACGTGCCAGGGAATGCCTTGTTTGTTGGCAGGGTAATGGCACCGTCGCAAAGGTGGAGTGTGCAGGGGTAGCGTCGCCTCCATTTGCACAGGTGCATGTCCGCCCGAGACCGTGGGGACGGGACGTCCCCTCGGAAGGACCTTATTATTGTGCCTCATTTGCGCATATATATATATATGTATATATATAAGTAGATGCATATATGTATGTATACATATATATATATGTATGTAAGTATGTATACATATTATTTACAATAATTTTTTTGTTTTCCCTTTTTTTGTTTTCTTCTTTCATCACCCCTTTTTTTTTCCTTTCTATCTCTTTCTATATATTTTTTTCTCTTTTTTTTCCTTTCTATATTATTTTTTTTCTCTCTTCTCTCTTTTTTTCTTTCTTATATTCCCCCCCCTTTTCATTCCTTTTTATTTTCCCCTCTCTTTTCTCCCCCTTTTTCGTCTTTTCTCCTTTCTTCCTTTTTTTTTTCCTTTTTTTGTATAAAAGGGGTGGGGGCGGTTCATTTGAACCCCCCCCCCCCGTTCGAACCCCCTCTTTCCCTCTTTTCTCTCTTCGGCAGACGGAACCACCCCCCCCATTCCTCTTCTTCTTTTCTTCTCCGGCGCCGGACGCCCGCTCCGCCACCGTCGTCGTCGTCGTGGTGAGGGCACTGCCGTGGAGCCCCCCCCGTCTTCTCTTCTCTCTTCCCGTCCTCTATTCTTCCCCTCTCTTCCCTTCTCCTTCCGTTCTCTTCTCCTTCCTTCCCTTTCCCGCCGTGGGGCGACGGGGCCCTAGCCCCTTCTTTCTCTTCTTTCCCTTCTTTCCCTCCTCCTTTTGATGGGGACATCGCTTGCCACTTCCCATTTCTCCAAGGGTCCCGATGCTCGCCATTATGTTCGTCCTAATTTTCTGAGTCTGGCTATGTAATTTTCATATCTTTCTTGAGTCACTTTGATGTATTTCACCTTTATTTTGAGTCAAGTCCTAGGTGCTCCTGCTTGTTACCTAAGTTGATCGTCATATTGGGCTTGTTTGGCTTTGTGGCCCATTTAGAGGAGCCAGGCCCATGGGCGCCCCTTTTTGCACTTTTGGTTATCTGTTATTGGCTCTTTCCTCAGGGGCTTTTGTACAAAGTTGGGATCCCTATATATAGGACCCCAACCCCCTCTTGTGGAGGCTAATGAAAAATTTGAATATCTTGAGCATAAGTGCATCTCTCCCTCTCTCTCTCTAGCTTTCTCTCTATTCCTCTCTCTCTCTCTCTAAAGGGGGCGGCCCCCATTCTCTCTCCTCCCCACTCCAAATTCGAAATTCACTCTCTCTCCTCCCTATTCACCTCTATTTAAGACCCCTCCCCCTTCCCCATACCTTCCATTTACTCCCCCTCTAACCCCTAGGTGGAACCCCTTTCTCCTAGGCACCCCTTGGCATTCCCCATACACCCCCTCACTTCCCCAAGCACCCCCTTCACCCATCCCAAGTTAAAATTCGAATTTTCCTCCCTTTGGAGACTGCACCCCATTCATTCCCAGCCCCTTCACCTCCCTAGGTCGCAGCCCCCACCTTCTCCAACTTAGTTCTTCCACTTTAGATTCCTATCTGCCCAATCTGCAGGTAGCAGAAAGAAGGGACGACTTGCAGCGGCGACCACGGTTCCCCACGGCAATACCTGAAGGCGTATCTTACATTGCTGGAAAGGTCGTCCCGTCCCCTACGCAGGCGAGGAAGAATCGTACCATTCCGAGTTCGGGGTCGTCCGGGAGAACCAATCTCCCCCGACTGCGCAGAGCACCATCAGCAGAATCCCTGAACCCTGTTCAAAGCTACACCACGGCCGACGGTGAAAGATTCAAGTGGCGAGTTCTTCTACAAATATCTTCCTCCACCAGTCCTCTTTCTGGATCAAGAAGCGGAAGTGCATTCGGCATCCAGAGGTCAGAGTTTTGGTCTTTCTTCCTCGGCTGGTCGGGTCTGTCTCTCACAGGTGGCAGTGACCTGCCTCCACTCAACGTCATCCCCCAATCCACCCTGACATCGGACGGCTTCCCCGTCAGTTTTTCAGCGCAGAGGGATTGTCCATGGTTCCAGCAACTCTGACGGTTCGAGATTTGGCAGCCGGGAGCGGCCGGGACAACTTCTGCATTCCACTGTTCATATCTGGTAGCCGCTGTGTCCAGAGTCTGCAACCCAGTTCATCGCTGCACCACGAATAACTGTGGAGGATTCAGACTACGGTCCTTTCTTCAAAGATCTTCCACCACCTGTCCCCGACCAGGAGAAAGAAGCAGAGCTACATTCGGTGTCTGGGAGCCAAAGTTATGATTTTTCCCCTCCAGTCGCGCGGGACTGTCTTCTCCAGTCTCCTGCGACCAGCACTCACTCATTGGTGTCCCCCAGGCCACCCCGACCTCCGACGGCCTCCCCACTAGTTTGCTGCAAAGAGGGTTCATCCACGGTTCCATAAATTTTGACGGTTCGAGATTCGGAGCTCGGGAGCCCATGGTACAACCTCTGCATCCTACTGCATCAGATCTGAAGCGGTCAACCCCAAATTCCTTCGTCCTGTTCGAGCCTCTGCCGCAGCCAGCGACGACGTTAGAAGAATTCAGTAAAATTCAGAGGCGTCCCAGCTTCTGTTACGAAGAATTCCCTCCTAGTCTCGTTGCCGGAAGAATTCTGGAATAAGAACTACGACTGCAACAGTTGAAGCCTGTCCCCTTTTACAGCAAGCGAGCAGATCCTACGTCGGCTTCCTCTCCTACAACCTCGGCGAGTTTCCCCCTCCCGCCTGGCCGGCTTAGCGCCCCTCCCTCCATGGAGGTAGTGTTTGGATGTAAGCTTGATTTCCCCACCCTTAGTCCAACCCTCCTGCGTGAGGAGTAGTGTTTGTATTAAGCAGCTCAAGCTACATCGGCGCAGTGTGCGGGATCCACACTTCTCCGCTCGCCCACGTCTCCGAACGGGGTTGGTTTTTTTCAAACCAACCAGGTGAGCTCTAAACTTTGCTCCATTACTATTTAGTGTCTGTTCATTTAATATCCGTAGACATAGCTCCGTTGTGCATGCGAGCGAGTGCCCGATCCCGGAACCACCATCTTAGTATGGTCACTGTGGCTAAAGTGAGAGAGTGGGACCTAGTGCCCCAATTGGCACCGGCCAGCCCCATAAGCGTGGGCTACGTACCCTCGGGAGGACAACCCTAGCCCAGCTGGCACTCTACCAGCAAGGGTCTTGATCCATCACCTCCCCCTAGCATCATTTAGTCACCCCGGGCTCGCGTGTGTGCGACGGCGATTTGGCCCCGATTTATCAACTTAATTGCTATGTGGTTGTGAATGCGGAATAGGTCCTAAGTTTACATTTTCTTGCTGCATACCCATAGTTGTGTCACATCAGTTGGTATCAGAGCCAAGTTATAGACTTGTCTCTACAAGCCTAGGTCCTAGGGTATTTGCATTTTCATCATCCGTGTGCATGTCCACCCGTAGTTGTACCTTGTACCGAGCCGACCCCTCTACCTCGGTTCCACCATGAATCCCATTCCCCAAGGTTACCCAAACATCCCTAGGGAGGCTCCCCAAGCTCCAATGGATCGACTTGAGGCTGCCATTCAAGCCCTCTCAGAGAAAATGAGTGGGATTTCCACCCACCTAGAGAGACTCAATGAAGCTAGGGCCCCGCCTAGGAACCTTGCCCAACGGGCACCCCCTCCACGAGTTGAACTTGATAGGGAGGACCTTGAGGATGACTTCCACCGTGAGTATGAGAGGCCCCGCCAACCTAGACATTTTGAAAGGCGACCACGGGAGGACCAGGATGATTACCTCTTGAGGATGATTAAGGTTGAGGCTCCTAACTTTGATGGGTCACATAATCCACATGTCTACCTAAAGTGGGAGAATGCTATGGACCAATACTTTGGTTGGTACCCTATGACGGAAGATAGGAAAGTTAGGCTCGTGAATATGCACCTTACCAAACTTGCCAAGACCTATTGGATGAGTGTAGAAACTAGGAAGAGGATTAGGAGGGAAGAGCCAATCCATACCTGGGAAGACATGAAGACCCAACTTAGGTTCCAATACCTCCCCAACTCCTACCATGAAGACCATAACCTGAAGAGCACTCCCACTCCCCCGTTTCCTCCCAGTCAACCCAAGACTTCTCTTAGGGCCCCCATTCCACCTAGGCCCATGACGGCCATCACCCCACCTAAAACGCTCCATCAAACCCACACCCCACAAGCTTCCACAGTCCCCACCACTACCCCTCCATCTTTCCCTAGAAGGGACACACCTCCCACAATCAATCAACCCAATCCTCCTCGACCCACCCATCTTCCACTACCAAACCCAATCCTACCCCAACTTAGGTCTCCGCTTCTTCCACTCCCAAACCCAACCCAAGTTCAAGCACCCTCACCACCCCGAGTGCACCATGCCCCAACCTTCATCACCCCATCCACAAAAGACCTTCCCATTCCCTTGGAAAGTAAAACCCCCACACCCCAAAAGGATGAGAACGTGATTGAGGAATATGAGGCTTCCCTAGATTGGGAGGAAGAATATGAAGCCCAATGCCAAAGGTTGGGTCAAGAATGCTCCTCTTTATCCAAAGAGACCACAACGAGCCTAACTAGGAACATCCTCCCCCTTGAGTTGCCAGATGACCATCCAAGTCCCCCCACCCATCCTTCCATAAGACCTGTGATTTTAGGGGAACCCCTCATTGAGTGGCTAAAGCAAGACCTCCTCTTCCACATCATGCACCCCCCTATGGAAAATCATTACCCAATTGTGCCCACCTCTCCATTCCACACAACCTTCCAATCGTTCTCCTTTGTAGGATCCATGAGGGACTTGGTTAGGAGTGTATTTTGGCAAATAGAGGTGACAAACATGTGGGCCTTAGAAGCAAACAACATGGGGTACCTTAGTTTCTCACACCCCTCTATCGGGACCATCACCTCCATTTACACCAAGGGTCCTTGCACGAGTAAGCTCTTGTTGTTTCTACCTGAGCCTAATGAGTTTTACCTCACCCCCTTGCCCTCCTACAAGGAGCCTTGCGTTGGGCCCCACCAGGATCATGACTTCCACTTCCCTATGTGTGCTAGGGACCCTAGGACGATCACTTGGATTGAAACTCCCCTCCACGTCACTCACCCCTTAACCCATCTTGATCTGTTTGGCCACTCCCCATGGGCTTCCAAGTACTCATCACTTACCACCCACTCCCTCCTACCCTCACCCACCATGTCAGTCCTAACCCACCCATTCTAAAATTCCGCCCACACTATGAGAGTCAAGGCCAAGGGTGACATCAACCTCGGAGATAAGGGAGTGACCCATCCTAAGAACCGCTTCGATCCCCATGAGTGGAAACCCCCAAATCTCACAGATGGGACCATCTTGATAGGAATCCATGTATCACAACCTTTCGCATCATGTGGTCAAGCTAGTCACATTACTTGTGTCACTCACACACTAGGTCCAGTGCACGATAGGTTTACATTTGGACAAATTGGTCTCCCCCCACTCTCCATCCGTCTCATGCATGATAGGGCCACTCATGGCTGCCCCGGTCCACCTAAGTGCACCAAGGTCCACATGGTTTCTAAGCATGATAGGTCAATTCATGGATTCCCTGGTCCTCCTAAGTCTGTCAAAACCAAACTAACACTTGATAGGGCTGAATTTGGTTGTCCAGGCCCTCCCTTCATTGCTAAAGGATCATTCAAAACTTTGCATGGTAACATCCGCAAACACACCAACAAAAGCAATAATGTGCATAAGAAATTGGCCGATTCCCACCGACGCCACCAAGAGTTTCACGTGGGTTACTTTGTGATGGTGAGAACTGAGAGACCTTTCCCTGGGAATGTCTCAAAACTGAGGTCATGTGGATCAGGCCCCTTCCAGGTTCGGAGGAGGATCGGCACAAATGCTTACGTGTAGGACCTCCCCGAGGAGTACGGAGTAAGTCCCACCTTCAATGTGGCTGACTTGGTGCCATACAGGGGTCCCACGGTGACACCTAGTGAGAATATTGAGCCTGTTCCACTTCTTGAGAGAGTCACCACCCAGAAGAGAGTTCCACCAACCCAGAGGGGCCAACGTGAGCAATTGGAGCGGATATTGTATGAACAGGTTACTACCATCTGGAGCAAAGGGATGGGCACTACCTCGCTTGGTGGAAAGAACCAGCTACCTTCGGTGGATTTGAGAGCAACCTCGCTGTGGCTTCCTCTGCATACGATGGATCTGTACTCGACAGAGTCGAGTTCTCTGCACCCCGGGAGTATGATGGGGACATCGCTTGCCACTTCCCATTTCTCCAATGGTCCCGATGCTCGCCATTATGTTCGTCCTAATTTTCTGAGTCTGGCTATGTAATTTTCATATCTTTCTTGAGTCACTTTGATGTATTTCACCTTTATTTTGAGTCAAGTCCTAGGTGCTCCTGCTTGTTACCTAAGTTGATCGTCATATTGGGCTTGTTTGGCTTTGTGGCCCATTTAGAGGAGCCAGGCCCATGGGCGCCCCTTTTTGCACTTTTGGTTATCTGTTATTGGCTCTTTCCTCAGGGGCTTTTGTACAAAGTTGGGATCCCTATATATAGGACCCCAACCCCCTCTTGTGGAGGCTAATTAAAAATTTGAATATCTTGAGCATAAGTGCATCCCTCCCTCTCTCTCTCTAGCTTTCTCTCTATTCCTCTCTCTCTCTCTCTAAAGGGGGCGGCCCCCATTCTCTCTCCTCCCCACTCCAAATTCAAAATTCACTCTCTCTCCTCCCTATTCACCTCTATTTAAGACCCCTCCCCCTTCCCCATACCTTCTATTTACTCCCCCTCTAACCCCTAGGTGGAACCCCTTTCTCCTAGGCACCCCTTGGCATTCCCCATACACCCCCTCACTTCCCCAAGCACCCCCTTCACCCCTCCCAAGTTAAAATTCGAATTTTCCTCCATTTTGGGATTGCACCCCATTCATTCCCAGCCCCTTCACCTCCCTAGGTCGCAGCCCCCACCTTCTCCAACTTAGTTCTTCCACTTTAGATTCCTATCTGCCCAATCTGCAGGTAGCAGAAAGAAGGGACGACTTGCAGCGGCGACCACGGTTCCCCACGGAAATACCTGAAGGCGTATCTTACATTGCTGGAAAGGTCATCCCATCCCCTACGTAGGCGAGGAAGAATCGTACCATTCCGAGTTCGGGGTCGTCCGAGAGAACCAATCTCCCCCAACTGCGCAGAGCTCCATCAGCAGAATCCCTGAACCCTGTTCAAAGCTACACCACGGCCGACGGTGAAAGATTCAAGTGGCGAGTTCTTCTACAAATATCCTCCTCCACCAGTCCTCTTTCTGGATCAAGAAGCGGAAGTGCATTAGGCATCCAGAGGTCATAGTTTTGGTCTTTCTTCCTCGGCTGGTCGGGTCTGTCTCCCACAGGTGGCAGTGACCTACCTCCACTCAACGTCATCCCCCAATCCACCCAGACATTGGACGGCTTCCCCGTCAGTTTTTCAGCGTAGAGGGATTGTCCACGGTTCCAGAAACTCTGACGGTTCGAGATTTGGCAGCCGGGAGCGGCCGGGACAACTTCTGCAGTCCACTGTTCATATCTGGTAGCCACTGTGGCCAGAGTCTGCAACCAAGTTTGTCGCTGCACCACGAATAACCGTGGATGATTCAGACTACGGGCCTTTCTTCAAAGATCTTCCACCACCTGTCCCCGACCAGGAGAAAGAAGCAGAGCTACATTCGGTGTCTGGGAGCCAAAGTTCTGATTTTTCCCCTCCAGTCGCGCGGGACGGTCTTCTCCAGTCTCCTGCGACCAGCACTCACTCATCGGTGTCTCCCAGGCCACCCCGACCTCCGACGGCCTCCCCACTAGTTTTGCTGCAAAGAGGGTTCATCCACGGTTCCAGAAATTCTGACAGTTCGAGATACGGAGCTCGGGAGGCCACGGTAAAACCTCTGCATCCTACTGCATCAGATCTGAAGCGGTCAACCCCAGATTCCTTCATCCTGTTTGAGCCTCTGCCGCGGCCAGCGACGACGTTAGAAGAATTTAGTAAAATTCAGAGGCGTCCCAGCTTTTGTTACGAAGAATTCTCCTGGTCTCGTCGCCGAAAGAATTCCGGAGTAAGAACTACGACTGCAACAGCGGCGGCCTGTCCCCTTTTACAGCAAGCGAGCAGATCCTACGTCGGCTTCCTCTCCTACAACCTCGGCGAGTTTCCCCCTCCCGCCTGGCCGGCCTAGCGCCCCTCCCTGCGTGGAGGTAGTGTTTGGATGTAAGCTTGATTTCCCCACCCTTAGTCCAACCCTCCTGCATGAGGAGTAGTGTTTGTATTAAGCAGCTCAAGCTACATCGGCGCAGTGTGCGGGATCCACACTTCCCCGCTCGCCCACGTCTCCGAACGGGGTTGGTTTTTTTCAAACCAACCAGGTGAGCTCTAAACTTTGCTCCATTACTATTTAGTGTCTGTTCATTTAATATCCGTAGACATAGCTCCATTGTGCATGCGAGCGAGTGCCCGATCCCGGAACCACCATCTTAGTATGGTCACCGTGGCTAAAGTGAGAGAGTGGGACCTAGTGCCCCAATTGGCACCGGCCAGCCCCATAAGCGTGGGCTACGTACCCTCGGGAGGGCAACCCTAGCCCAGCTGGCACTCTACCAGCAAGGGTCTTGATCCATCACCTCCCCCTAGCATCATTTAGTCACCCCGGGCTCGCGTGTGTGCGACGGCGATTTGGCCCCGATTTATCAACTTAATTGCTATGTGGTTGTGAATGCGGAATAGGTCCTAAGTTTACATTTGCTTGCTGCATACCCATAGTTGTGTCACATCACCTTTCTTCTTCTTCTCCATTCTTCATCTCTTCTCCTTCCTCTCTTCTGGCGTCATGGTATGGGAGGCCGTCGGGCGCCGGTTGTGCCGGCGAGGAGGTGTCAAGGGTGCCGGGGAAAGCGCCTTAGGGCGCACCGGTGAGGGGCCTCGTCGGGTGTGCTGGGGAAAGCCCTTTAGGGGCGTACCGGTGAAAGAGGGCGTGCCAGCAAAGTCGGGAGGCGTGCCGGGGAGAGGTCCCATGTGCGTGTCGGGGAAGCAGCGTTGGAAGCGTACCGGGGACGGGCCTTCTGGGCGTGCCGGCGAATGGGGGTTGAGTGTGCCGGCGAGGGGCCCGTCTGGGCATGCCGGTGAAGCGGGGTCCCAAGCGTGTCGGGGAAGGACACCCAGCAGCGTGCCTGTGAAGGGGCCCGTCTGGGGCGTGCCGGGGAAGACTCCTTGAGGGTGTGTCGGTGAAGCTTCCGTTGGGGCGTGCCGGGGAAGGCACCTGGGGGTGTGCCGGCGAAGGCACTAGCAGGGGGCGTGCCGGGGAAGGCACCTGGAGGGTGTGCTGGCGAAGCCACTAGCAGGGGCGTGCGGCCAAGGGGCTTTGGGCAGTATGTGGGGACTTTTGGCTTAGAGGAGAAGGCTCTTTTGACCGGCGGACTTCTGGTGTTGCCTCTCGGGGCCCACCATGTTTTGTTGGGGCCGTCACTCCTTGTGGACGCGCACCCGTGTTTTCCCCTTACGCCTCTGGCCTAGGGGAAACTCTACCAAAATTTCGTCAGAAATTGGCAATATCTTATTCAATTGACTTGTAGCAAAGCCCCTTCTTTTCCAGTCTTTCACTTTCTTTTGCATGTGGCTTATCCTGATCTTCTGTTTATGTATCTTTGAAGAGAAATGGCTGCCCCAAGTGGTTCCTCTGCTCCTACTGCTGCTATAGGTGCTGACCTTATCCCACGGGGTCCGGTGCCAGCAGTTACCTGGTTAAATGTAGAGGACTTGGATCGGGAGCATGCAGAAATAGCCGCTTTGGTAGAGTCGTCTGAGTCTGACGGGGAGACCATGGATTTTCAGAGGCTTGCCAGAGTTGACAGTGGCTTCACATTTGACCGGGTCACTGGGGAGTACAGGAAGGACTTCCCGAAGGACAGACACCTGGTTCGATTTCTGAAGCATTTCCGCTTGCGGGAAGGGCGAGACTCCCGGGTCGTGAGGAAGGCCGAGCAGGCCATATTACTGGCCCGGGATAGCTTATTGTACAGCGTTCCCCGGAGTATTCCGATGTACCTGGTGGGAGAAGCCCGGGAGTGGAAGCCAGTCCTGGGGATCGAAGGGGTGCTGCCGGCCGAAGACAAGCTGGTACGGGCGCCTCAATTTACTCCGGCAAGATGGGACCTGTCTGCCGGGAAGGTGCATGGCGAGTCACCTCGATTCGGCCTATTCATGGCTCCCTTGAAGTGGGGCTATAAAGAGGAGCCATTCATCCTGGACTGCTTGGCCGTCAGATTCAAGCACGAGCTGTCACTGGGCTGGTTTGGGGAGCTGAAGCTCCAGGATGCACACAACTTACGGGAGAGGGCGGTGGAGTTTACGGAGCATGTGCTGTTCAACTATGCTCCGTTGCTGGTTCGGGTCGGTGTTTACCATAGCGTGTACGCCTCCCGGTATGGCTACCCCATCTCCAAGGGTCTCTGCTGCGGCATGATAGAGGTATTTAGCGCAGAGACCAACACCTTTTACACGGCAGAAGGTGAGACTTCGCTTGATTTGTGGAGTCTCGGTCAGCTGAGTGGCTTGCCCATTGATGGGGAGCCTTATGAAGAAGTATGTCTCCCCGACTTGATCAAGGATGAGACAAACGGGGATGGTTATTATTCTCTGGGGTATTCATATCGGTACCTCATGAAGGCGTACCGGGAACTGTACCAGTGCTCGCACAAGGGAAAGCAGCCCGCCCGTGGGGACAGGAAGAGGGTACGCATGCCCCTGTGGCTGGAATACTTTTATGACGGGCCGAAGCGGTACGAGGAATTCCCCTGTATTGGTATCGCTGTCGCCCCCAAGAAGCATGCAAAACCCAAGCTCGACGTGAAGATCCCATCTAGGGGGCGTCGAAGCGGGCCTAACCCGATGGGCTTGGATCCCCAGACTCACTGTGCCGCCTATCTCACATACTGGTTGTGTTCATTTGCCATGCCGTACGGGGATGAGATAGTGATCCAGCCGGATGCCATCTACCCGGCATGTCAAATGGCATGGGGTATCAAGCTGTCACTCTGTCCGGCAACCCTTTGCTTGATCTACAAGGCGCTGGGAGATATCAGCACCCATTAGTTTCCGAGGCAGGCCCGGTATGTGTGCCCACTACATTTCTTCAACGCGTGGGTTTGCTCGCTGTTCCCCGAGTTCACCCCGCAAGTTCTACAGGATTGGGGACTAATACCGAGGATGCTGGAGTTCGCCAGTGCAGAGCTGGCTTCTACCTCCATGCGGATGTTCGATATTCGGGGCCGGTTGACAACGGTTCCCCGGGACGCGGCTGGCACCATTCATTTCTGGACACTGGCCGCACATTCAAGCTCCCTTGTGAATAATAAGAGGGAGTGCAAGGATGACCAGGTGGAGAGGTACGTTCATCCTATCAGCCAGGAAAACGTGGTACGCCCACTACTGGAGCCGGAACTGAGGGACTGGGCGTTGTCGATTCGCCCGAGCGTGCTGGTGTTCAGGAAGGGGGAGAATGCGTTGCTGGAGCCGTATTATCCCTTCCGGTTCGGTCGCAATTTTGGGTATGACCAGCATATCCCTGCTTATCATGCACAGTTCGGTCTTCCCTTGCGGAGCGTCCGGGGGAACTTAGTTCCTGAACACGCCAGGAGTTGGTGGGACTTCTTCCACCGGGCGGACCCCGCCTCCTTCAGGGTACCGGCCCCGGGTCGTGTTCCGCGAGTGACCCAAGATTACATCAAGTGGTGGAATAGCCGGACGGCCTTCTATCGGCTTCATAAAACCGATTGCTGGGATGGGGCCGAGAGGAAGTTCCTTAGTCGGCAGCCGATGCCGTTTCTTGACATTGAGCCAGACCATCTTCTTCGGCTCAAGAACAGACAGGAGAAGGAGGTGGCAGCGTATCTGGCAGCTCGCCGGGAAGCCCGGGATAAGAGGCCGACGCCGAAGGTGGAGCTACCCCCGGTGGCCAAGGATCATTACCAGAAGACGCTGAGGGACCTGTGCCAAGTGGGGAGCGACCGCCTGGACCTCATCAATTATCCATTCCCCATAGAGGAAGAGGGGACTCCCGCCAAGAGCTGGCGTCCAGAGAGGGATTCGGCCTGCCCGTACCGCACGTTCATGAGGCGGGAGGAGAGGCAGCCCGAGAACTATAAGGATACGACGTGGCTATACGTCCTTCTCCGGGTGAATGGGATGAAGATCGAAGATCTGATGGCCTCCCTCCTGAGCAAGTGCCTGCACATCCCTTATTATTATGCTGACGGATGGGGCATATACCACTTTAATCTTTTCTGTCACCTCTCCTCGAAGAAGCACTCGGATCTGGCCAACCTTACAGACCGGTGCCAAACGATTGAAGACGTTTGCTGGCTAGTCCGGGAGGCGGCGCATCGGGACAAGGAGACGTCCCTGAGCTACTGGCCGATCACGCTGCGGCTATACACTGGTCCTCATGGTATTCAGCCCCTTCTTGCTCTTCAATTTTGTCTCTTAGCATTGCGGCCTTCGCGGTGAGTTGGGTACTAATTGTCGATGCGTGTTCGTTCTTTCCTTTCTTTTCTTTGCAGACCATCCCGACAGCACGCAGATGGCCACGTACTGGAATCTTTTCCGTCTGGTGAAGAAGCCTGTGTATTTTGAAGTAGCGCCGCTGGCCCCGACCACGGCTCCTTTGCCCAAGGCTGTGAAGAGGCCCCGGGCTAAATCGCCTGTGAAGAAGGTGGTGGATGCCGCCAAGGCGGCTAAGCAGCGGGACACAAAGTGGAGGAAGACAGAAACGGCTAAGGCTCCGACGGCTGTTCCTCCGGCACCACTAGTCCCGTCTTTCGAGGAATTCGAAGCTGCCCGTCCCGAGCCGGACCAACCCGTCGGTCCGTGTCTCCGCTCTTTAGTGTGTCTTTTGAATCCCCCCCCTTTTATTTTGGAGTGGAGTTCTGACATCTGGGTACTTCTTTTGTCTCAGCTTCTATGGGGGAGCCCGTGCCCACGCCTGATAAGGGTGAAGTTGCGGTCCCAGCAGAGGCGACCCCGGCGGCGGCTCCGGCTCCCTTACCGCAGGCAACGGGAAGGCCCCGGGCGCAGTCGCCCGTTAAGGAGGCACTGGCTGCTGCCAAGGTGGCGGGGCAAGAGACGGCAAAACGGCGGCAGACCGCGGCGTCCCCGGCTCCGACGGCAGCCTCGCCGGTGGCCCCTATCTTGTCCTTCGAAGAATTCGAAGCCACGCGGACCGAACCGAGCCACGAAGCTGGTGAGATTCATTGGCCGCCCGTGTCGTCTGCGGTCGACCAGCCTCCCGAGTTGGCCTCGGATTCACGCATCGCGACGATGCGCTTCTATCTTACGGGCGGCACGGAGGAACCGGCGCCCGTGTTGCTCTCGGGTGAGGGTACGCCTGGGACTCCCGAGAAAGCTTTGTGTCACACCCGACGCGGAAAATCGGCGCGTACAGTCAGATACGAGCTAGCACTAACAATAAATTCTAAGCTAAACAATTAGACAAATTATAAAGTGAGAAACACTTCCATTAATCAAAATAATTCCAACTTTATTACAATAACCAACATGCTAAGACTCGATCAAACATGTCTTCCAAATGAAATTCTAATACAACACTGACGTAAAATCAAACTGGAAGTAAAAACTAATCTGACTCAATAACTAGGTACAAAAGCACTCAAGGATCACTCCTGACCCTCCCCATCGGTAAGCGTGTCACTTGAAAAGCCTGAAAAGGGGGGAACACAACTATGAGCTGACGCTCAGTAGGAAATAACGGCATATTTACGTAGTTAATATCTTAATTACCAGTTGTATGTAATAGAGAACAAGGAATTGAATAAAGAGATCAAGAACAATGTAGAAGGTCTTGCAAAGTCAAGAATTGAATAAATTCCAATGATCAATAATATCATGTACAAGAAATTCACTAAGAGCAATTGAAACAATAAAAATTGGCGAACAAGCAAGTATTTCAATAATTCATAATCAAGTAAAAGGAATAACAATAGATCAAATGTCGTAGACACACACTAGTCAAGTACTCGGTGCAAATGCCACACCTTGTCATTAACATCCCATGGGCTCACTAATTTTCGGGCGCTCTCCCCAGGACCAGACCGGGCCCTTATGATGCGATGGCATTGGTTTTACGGATCGATGATCCCAATTATCTAGACATTTCTTGTATAAATATTGTCACGTCCCGAGCGTGGAAGCTTACCCGTGGCGCGACAGTTTTATATAGAACCAAAACGAGCTAGCTATTCGATGGAATTCTTCATTTTGATAGTTAATAGAGTGCGTAAATAACTAAGATTTAACTTGAAATTTATACAAATAATTCGAGATGACAATTGTTACCACTAACCAAATGACAATTACACACATTTCTCGAGTCCGACTACTAGGCTTCAAGCCCTTATTACAGTTCTAATAAATTAGACTAATACAACTGACATCTGACATAATTGGATACCAATGACATAATTACTACACCATAATTAACAAGACAGCATGATAATTCTATTTCTACACTCATCACTCAGACTCATTCCCTTCCGAGTTCTGGATGATATCCGCACTACCTGAAAAGGTTAGAAAACAACTAGATGAGCGAATCGCTCAGTAGGATTTACATATCAAGTTCTAACATGCTTTAAGTGAATTACACGTTCATTTAATGTAGGTAACCTATCCATGCAGGCAGATAGATATCAAGGAATCATAAGATCGACAAGAGTAGAAAGCGAGAATATATAGATTTCACAATTTCAATAGTAAGTGATAGTAAATGATATCAGGCCAGTGATAACTAAGAAGTGATAACTGGAATAGCAACATGTTAATCAAGCTAGCAATAGTAAGCAAAGTAGTTTCAAGCATGTATAACTGGAATTGGCTATTTATCAATGCATTCAAATAAACACTTTTACCCTTCTACGGGTCTCAAGTCAATCAATCAAGTAATATCACGAGAATGAGTGGAATGCCTAAAGTCTAGCAAGCAAGTACTCCGGTGCAATGCCAAACACCGTGGTCAATAAACTCCCATGGGCACAAGTACCTTCGGGTGCTCCTCCCAGGACCAGACCGGGCCCTATATGCACGGCATTGGTCATATTTGTCGACATCCACTCTCATTTATAGCCAATATGGAATTTCAAGGATTGACCCAGTAGGATGTTTATAAGGTGGATTGTAGAATAGAGTCCAAGACGTATCGTTATGTAGGGACGATCTAGGAGTAAAACCCGTAACGTTCGATACATGCTAATGACAATAGGAGTTTGAGACTAACTTGCTGGTATTGACACTATCCAATATGTATATGTATACATATATATATCCGATTATAGAATTCTGTCCAATATAATGGAGGTTATAGGTATGGATACCTTCTGTCCGACATACCTATATGAGTTAGCCAAAATGGTGATTTATTATAATAATCAGAGTTTTTATGTTAAATATAGTTCTAACTTGCTAAAAATGATATTAACATGTTGAGAATGAGTTTCATATGTTACTTTACGGGTAAGATGATAAAATAAATTTTTCATGCTGGATTTAATTTTTTTTTACATGCTGAAAATTAATTATTAACATGCTAAAATTAACTATTAACATGTTAAAATTAATTAGCTTACTGATATGATAATAAGATAAGGTTTCCATGCTGATTACAGAAATTTTCTGATACCAACATAATTTTATCATGCTAAAATTTATTTTTCTACATTTATTTACTAATTATTTGATAGGATAATAGAATTATCGTGCTGAAAAATAGTTCTAATACACTGAAATAACTATAACATGCCAAAAATAATTATAACATGCTGGAATAATTTTTTACCATACTGGAAGAAATATTATCATGTTGTAAGTAATTTTTATGCCTTACTTTACTACTTTATTTAATAGAAAAGTAAGTTTTATATGTACAAAATAGCTTTAAATAGATTTTAACATGTTGAAAATAATTTTTTTTTATATCTATACTCTGTAAGAATGAAGGAGTCCATTTTATATTGTATTTCGTTCTCTATATATATTCGGTGAGAATGGAGGTGTAGACATTAGATATATATATATATAAATATATATATATTCTTGTCTAACAATATATAATGAAGGTGTTTTGTATATACAACTAATGGAAATATATATGAATTTATATACATATATAATGAAGGTGCTTGTATATATAATTAATGGGAGTATATATATATATATATATTTAAGGGGTTTTATGTTGTTTTTCATTAAGTTCAAATCATGTGTCGACACTAGTGTCGACACTTACTGTTCATTTTTGGTCTCTATTGTACAGTTAACATTAGAATGTTTTGTGTGTCGACACCGGTGTCGACACCGGTGTCGACACCTGAGTCGACACCGGTGTCGACACCTGAGTCGACACCTGGCTTAAATGCACACGAGTGGTGTTACGTTAATAGCATGTGTCGACACATGTGTCGACACTGGTGTCGACACCTGTGTCGACACATGGCTTATACAATCATGCAAGCCGTTAAGTTAACAGCATGTGTCGACACATGTGTCGACACTGGTGTCGACACCTGTGTCGACACCTGTGTCGACACCTGTGTCGACACATGGCTTATAAGGTTATGCAAGCGGTAAAGTTAACAGCATGTGTCGACACATGTGTCGACACCGGTGTCGACACCTGTGTCGACACATGAGTTTCTTCTACGGTTTTCAATTAACAGCATGTCTTAAATTATGTGTCTATTGTTAATTAAGTCTTGTTTTGGTTTAATCATCTTGTTAATCAAGTGTTTAAGATTTTAATCCATGGTTTAATTTTGGTTTGTCAAAACTCTAGTATAAGTGTCGCGTAGGTGTCGCGTAAGTGTTGACACCTCGCGTAGGTGTAGCGTAAGTGTCAACACTTGCACAACACTTGTGCAAGTGTTGCCCAGGTGTTGCGTAGGTGTCGCGTAAGTGTTAACACCTCGCGTAGGTGTCGCGTAAGTGTCAACACTTGCGCAACACTTGTGCAAGTGTTGCCCATGTGTCGCGTAAGTGTCAACACTTACGCAACACTTGTGCAACACATTTTACTACAAGTGTCGACACATGTATGACATATGTATGGAAGTGTTACCCAGGTGTTGCGTAGGTGTCGCGTAAGTGTTGCGTAGGTGTCAACACTTGCGCAACACTTGAGCAACACCTGTGTCGATATACTGCAAGTGTCGACACATGTATAGAAGCGTTGACATTTAACATGCTGTGCTGTTAATAGATTAGTTAATAAATCTAATACATGTTAATTATCTAGAATATGAGACTAATACTTGCTAATTGTTCTAGATTGAAGCTATTGCATGCTAACTACGAGGCTAACACATGCTGTATAAACACGAATTCATCGCATGGAGATGTGCCTAGACTAATCATCATGGATTAGATACTAGTTTAGTTAAAATTGAGAACACCTACTAACACATATTAATTATAGCTAATACCTACTAATTATTTCTAATATATGTTAATCCTTTCACTAATCTTTTTAGATTTAAGTGGGTACATGCTATTTACTAGGCTAACATATGCTATGCAACAATAAATCGCATGGAGATGCACTGCTTAGACACTAATTAACTAGTAGTTTAGTTAAAATTGAGAACACCTACTAACACATTATATATAGCTAATACCTGCTAATTATTTCTAATATATGTTAATCCTTTCACTAATCTTTTTAGATTTAAGTGGGTACATGCTATTTACTAGGCTAACATATGCTATGCAACAATAAATCGCATGGGGATGCACTGCTTAGACACTAATTAACTAGTAGTTTAGTTAAAATTGAGAACACCTACTAACACATATTAATTATAGCTAATACCTGCTAATTATTTCTAATATATGTTAATCCTTTCACTAATCTTTTTAGATTTAAGTGGGTACGTGCTATTTACTAGGCTAACATATGCTATATTTTCTAATATATGTTAATCCTTTCACTAATCTTTCACAGAACCTCCCAGCCTAGGCTCGTAGCTCAAAGCTCTAACTAACACAATGGGAGAGCTAGGCCTAGATTTAATCCCCTCTACTAGACATGCTTAGGTGGGCAAGATCCGAAATTTCAGGATCTGGGATATAAGATAGTGACATGTGTTGGGGATAATGGAGGATAAGTGGCTTGGGAAATTTTGAATTTTTTCCCTTTTTCTTGGTGTCTAAGATGGCCACGTTGCCCCCCCCCCCCCTTAAATTGGGTTAAATTGAGACTTGGCAAAAGAATGTTGATGGGGTGTGTAGAACCCTAATCTTTGGGTTAAAGGCAAGACACTTAACCACTACACTAGGAGGTCATCTTGTTAAGTGGATTCCCTTTACGTTTGATAACCCTGAGTTCCTATTTCTTTCATAAGTTTAATATATCATAAACTTAATCATAATTATTATTATTATTATTTTTTTTATCATAAACATTATTGTTATTATTAGTATTTAAAAATATTATTTATTTAATGTCTTTATTTATTTATTTATTTATTTATTTTGTACACGGGTGCTACACCCTCCCCTACTTAAAAGAATTTGGTCCCCAAATTCAACTGTATAGGGTAAATTCAACTACATAAGAGTACTGTGTAAAGGATAAGATACATGCCAGCTAAAACAGTTCTGGGTATCTTCTCTTCATAGATTCCTCGGTTTCCCATGTTGCTTCTTGCTCCGAGCATCGATTCCATTGAACTTTAACCATAGGGATCGTCTTGTTCCTTAGAACTCGGGCTTCTCGATCGAGGATTTGCATCGGCTTTTGCTCATAGGTCAGATCCTTTTGAATCACCAAACTGGCGTGGTTGATGACGTGAGAAGGATCATGCACGTATTTCTTCAACATAGAAACATGAAATACGTTGTGCACTTCCGAGAGTTGAGGAGGTAAGGCGATGTGGTAGGCTACCTCACCCACTCTTTCCAATACTTCAAATGGACCGATGAATCTTGGTGTAAGTTTACCTTTAACACCAAATCTTCGGATACCTCGACTGGGAGATACCTTGAGAAATACATGATCACTGTCTTGAAATTCCAAGTCCCTTCTTCTATTATCAGCATAAGATTTTTGCCTGCATTGAGCCACCTTGAGTCTCTCTCTGATAAGGAGAATCTTCTCAGTGGAATCTCTTACAATATCAGGACCTAGGAGTTGTCTTTCACCGACCTCCCCCTAATATACCGGAGATCTACAGCTTCTACCATAGAGTGCTTCGAAAGGTGCCATTTGAATGCTGGCTTGGTAGCTATTATTGTAGGCAAATTCGGCTAATGGTAAGTGGTCATGCCAACTCCCGTCGAAATCTATAATACATGCTCGCAACATATCTTCAACAACCTGATTAGTCCTTTCCGTCTGACCATCTGTCTGGCGATGGAAAGTTGTGCTGAAATTAAGCTTCGTTCCCAGAGAGCGTTGTAGACCCTTCCAGAAGTGAGACGTGAAACGAGGGTCTCGGTCAGATACTATAGACACAGGAATTCCATGGAGTCTAGTGACCTCCTTGATATATAGGGCAGCAAGAACATCAATCGACCACCGACTCTTGATAGGCAAGAAATGAGCCGATTTAGTAAGGCAATCGATGATTACCCAAATTCCATCATGTCCGCCCCTAGACCTGGGCAAACCCATGATGAAGTCCATGCCGATGTCTTCCCATTTCCACTTGGGGATATCTAGTGGATGCAATCTTCCAGCGGGCTTCTGATGTTCCGCCTTCACCTGTTGGCATGTCAAGCATCTAGACACAAAGTCTGCTATCTCCCTTTTCATATTAGGCCACCAAAAGGTTCTTTTTATGTCTTGGTACATCTTAGTGGCTCCAGGGTGGATCGTATAGCTCGATCGGTGAGCTTCTTCAAGAATCCTCTTCTTCAGCTCAGGATTGTCTGGTACACATGTCCGTTCATGGTATAATAATCTGCCATCGAGTGCTGACTTGAAATCAGATTTCTCGTCCAGCTTTTCTTTTATTTCCACTAGGGTAGGATCTTATTCTTGCAACCTTTTGATTTCAGCTAGCAAATCCGGATGTACACTTATGAGAGATAGAGTAATACACCTGTCATTCTCATCCATGCTTATATTGAGTTCAGAGAATTTTTCCAGCAGCTTCCATTATTGAACCATACAGTTGGTTATTAGGGCTCTCGGCTTCCGACTAAGGGCATCTGCTACGGAATTACCCTTACCAGGATGATATTGTATAGTGAAGTCGAAATCCTTGAGATACTCGAGCCAACGCCTTTGTCGCATGTTCAGCTCTCTCTAAGAGAATAGATATTTAAGGCTTTTATGATCGGAGTATACGGTGAATTTCTCTCCGTAGAGATAGTGCCTCCAGACCTTTAAAGCCAATACCACTGCGGCCAGTTCCAAATCATGCACAGGGTAGTTTTCTTCATGCTTCTTTAATTGCCGGGAAGAGTATGCAATGACTCTTCCATTCTGCATCAATACACATCCGAGGCCGATACCAGATGCATCAGTATATACCTCGTACTTCTCTCCTTCAATTGGTAGAGATAAGACCGGAGCAGTAGTCAAAAGATCCTTCAAAGTTAGGAAACTCTTCTCACAGTCTTCACTCCACTCATAAGGCACTTCCTTGCGAGTCAATTTGGTAAGAGGAACAGCAATCTTGGAGAAGTCCTTGATGAAATGCCGGTAATAACCAGCTAAGCCCAAGAAGCTACGAATTTCCGTTGCGTTCGTCGGTCGTCCCCAGTTTTGCACGGCTTCGACCTTTACAGGATCAACAGAAATTCCATTCTTGGAGATAACATGTCCCAAGAAGGACACTTCCTCCAGCCAGAACTGGCATTTGCTGAATTTTGCATACAACTTATTGTCCCGCAATACTTGTAATGCCTTCTTGAGATGTTCCGCATGATCTTCTTTAGTCTTTGAGTAGATCAATATATCATCAATGAAGACCACAATAAATTGGTCTAAATAAGGCCGATAAATGCTATTCATTAACTGCATGAAAGCTGCAGGCGTATTTGTTAGTCCGAAAGGCATAACAGTAAATTCGTAATGCCCGTACCTACTCTGAAATGCAGTTTTATAAATATCCTCCTCCTTGATCCTCAATTGGTGATAACCCGACCGAAGATCTATTTTGGAGAAACACTTTGCTCCTGATAATTGGTCGAACAGCTCATCAATTCTCGGCAGTGGGTACTTATTTTTGATTGTAAGATTGTTTAAATGCCGATAATCAATGCATAATCTCAATGTGCCATCCTTCTTTTTAACAAATAGCACGGGTGCTCCCCATGGGGAAGTACTCGGCCTAATAAACCCTTTCTTCAGTAAATCCATCAACTGCTCCTTCAGCTCTTTCAGTTCCGCAGGAGACATCCTGTAGGGTGCTTTAGAAACAGGACCGGTACCCGGAACAATATCTATTGTGAATGACACTTCCCTCACCGGGGGTAAACTAGGTAATTCGTCTGGAAATACATCGGAGAAGTCCCGAATCACTTGGATGTCTTCAATTTTCATCTTCTCGACTTCTGTGGTAGTTACAAAAGCCAGAAAAGCCATACATCCTTTCTTCACCAATTTACTAGCTCGGAGAGCTGAGATAAGTAGGGTTTTATTCCGAGATTTGTTAAAAACTAGCTCGGGATAATCCTCAAAAGCTATTTTGCCATGCCGACAATCTACCGTTGCTTGGTAGGTGGATAACCAGTCGGCTCCCAATATGACATCATAACATTCCATGTCAAGGCATATCAGGTCGACAGGTAGATTATTATCTTGAACCATCACCTCACAACTTGGGTAGTGATGCATGATATCCGATTTGTTTCCAAGAGGTGTAGATATAATTAAATCTATCCGTTCAGGTTCTTTGGAAAATGAAGCAGTAAACTTCTTGGAAACAAATGAATGAGTTGCTCCAGTATCAAATAAAACTCTAACAGATTTAGAGCAAACAGTCAATGTACCTTCCACGATTCCTCCTTCCACAGATTCCGTCCCTTGAAGAGCTTGCAGACGGCCTTGCTTTTTAACTGGACGCTTCTCGTCCTTGTTGGCTTGCTCCTTCATCAACGGACAGTCGGGAATTCGGTGCTCCCGACTACCACATCGGAGACACGCTCCCAGTTTCCTCCAGCACTCCTCGGTCTCATGACCAGCTTTATCACAATATTTGCAAATCTCTTTAGAAGGCGTAATATTGGAGAAGGGCTTGTTGCTGATAGTGAGGAACGGCTTGTGACTTTTCTGGAATCTCTTCTCCTTGGAAGACTTGCCTCCATTAAAGACTCGCTTCTTGCCAAATGGAGGTTCGAAGCTTCCCGAACTTGTAACATGTTCCTTCTTGTCCTTGCCCCGAATCCTTTCAGAAAATTCGGTGGCGTCTTCTAGCAGCTGAGCACGCCGAACCATTTCCGAGTAGACTTGGATGTCCATCGGTGCAAGCTGGGTAATATACTGGGGCCGTAGCCCGTTGAGAAATCTCCTCGCCTTCATCTTTTCCGTACACACCAAGTGAGGTGCATAACGGGAAAGTCTCGAGAACTGGGCCTCATATTCGGCCACCCTCCGGGTCCATTGCTTCAGTGCGGCAAATTCCGCGGCCTTCTTCTCCTGCACCCGGTCTGAGAAATATTTGCCGTTGAAGTGCTCGACGAATTCCGTCCACATGACATAACCGTCGGGCAGTGTGGCTTCCACGGACTCCCACCAGCTTCGCGCATCCCGTTCCAATTGGAATGTAGCCAATAAGACCTTTTCTTCATCCGTGCATTGCATTACATAGAAGATCCTCTCGGTCTCCTTTAGCCAATGTTCGGCATCATCAGGGTCCACCGAACCCGCAAACTTGGGTGGGTTCATGTTACGGAAATCCCGGTGAAGGTCACCGGCTCCACGGTGAGCTCCGCGAGCACCGCCTTGTCCCACCTGCTGTAGCGCCTCAGTAAGCCCTTGCACGGTGCGCTGCATCTCGCGCCATTGTGCCCTCTCGGCGGCCATTTCCTACAAAAGAATTTTAAGATAAATGATATTGAGCTTTAAGGTTAAGGGGGACATTTATTATTATAACTTAACCCATGGCTCTACCCGTCTCACGAGGTAGGATCTAACCAATTCTATCCTTAGACATTTCCAAATTTTACCTAGGAAAATTCTTAATCCTAGGCTCTGATACCAAGAAAGCTGTCACGTCCCGAGCGCGGAAGCTTACCCGTGGCGCGGCAGTTTTATATAGAACCAAAACGAGCTAGCTATTCGATGGAATTCTTCATTTTGATAGTTAATAGAGTGCGCAAATAACTAAGATTTAACTTGAAATTTATACAAATAATTCGAGATGACAATTGTTACCACTAACCAAATGACAATTACACACATTTCTCGAGTCCGACTACTAGGCTTCAAGCCCTTATTACAGTTCTAATAAATTAGACTAATACAACTGACATCTGACATAATTGGATACCAATGACATAATTACTACACCATAATTAACAAGACAACATGATAATTCTATTTCTACACTCATCACTCAGACTCATTCCCTTCCGAGTTCTGGCCGATATCCGCACTACCTGAAAAGGTTAGAAAACAACTAGATGAGCGAATCGCTCAGTAGGATTTACATCTCAAGTTCTAACATGCTTTAAGTGAATTACACGTTCATTTAATGTAGGTAACCTATGCATGCAGGCAGATAGATATCAAGGAATCATAAGATCGACAAGAGTAGAAAGCGAGAATATATAGATTTCACAATTTCAATAGTAAGTGATAGTAAATGATATCAGGCCAGTGATAACTAAGAAGTGATAACTGGAATAGCAACATGTTAATCAAGCTAGCAATAGTAAGCAAAGTAGTTTCAAGCATGTATAACTGGAATTGGCTATTTATCAATGCATTCAAATAAACACTTTTACCCTTCTACAGGTCTCAAGTCAATCAATCAAGTAATATCACGAGAATGAGTGGAATGCCTAAAGTCTAGCAAGGAAGTACTCTGGTGCAATGCCAAACACCGTGGTCAATAAACTCCCATGGGCACAAGTACCTTCGGGTGCTCCTCCCAGGACCAGACCGGGCCCTATATGCACGGCATTGGTCATATTTGTCGACATCCACTCTCATTTATAGCTAATATGGAATTTCAAGGATTGACCCAGTAGGATGTTTATAAGGTGGATTGTAGAATAGAGTCCAAGACGTATCGTTATGTAGGGACGATCTAGGAGTAAAACCCGTAACGTTCGATACATGCTAATGACAATAGGAGTTTGAGACTAACTTGCTGGTATTGACACTATCCAATATGTATATGTATATATATATCCGATTATAGAATTCTGTCCAATATAATGGAGGTTATAGGTATGGATACCTTCTGTCCGACATACCTATATGAGTTAGCCAAAATGGTGATTTATTATAATAATCAGAGTTTTTATGTTGAATATAGTTCTAACTTGCAAAAAATGATATTAACATGTTGAGAATGAGTTTCATATGTTACTTTACTGGTAATATGATAAAATAAATTTTTCATACTGGATTTAAATTTTTTTTACATGCTGAAAATTAATTATTAACATGCTAAAATTAACTATTAACATGTTAAAATTAATTAGCTTACTGATATGATGATAAGATAAGGTTTCCATGCTGATTACAGAAATTTTCTGATAACAACATAATCTTATCATGCTAAAATTTATTTTTCTACATTTATTTACTAATTATTTGATAGGAGAATAGAATTATCGTGCTGAAAAATAGTTCTAATACACTGAAATAACTATAACATGCCAAAAATAATTATAACATGCTGGAATAATTTTTTACCATACTGGAAGAAATATTATCATGTTGTAAGTAATTTTTATGCCTTACTTTACTACTTTATTTAATAGAAAAGTAAGTTTTATATGTACAAAATAGCTTTAAATAGATTTTAACATGTTGAAAATAATTTTTTTATATCTATACTCTGTAAGAATGAAGGAGTCCATTTTATATTGTATTTCGTTCTCTATATATATTCGGTGAGAATGGAGGTGTAGACATTAGATATATATATATATATATATATATATAAATATATATATATATTCTTGTCTAACAATATATAATGAAGGTGTTTTGTATATACAATTAATGGAAATATATATGAATTTATATACATATATAATGAAGGTGCTTGTATATATAATTAATGGGAGTATATATATATATTTAAGGGGTTTTATGTTGTTTTTCATTAAGTTCAAATCATGTGTCGACACTAGTGTCGACACTTACTGTTCATTTTTGGTCTCTGTTGTACAGTTAACATTAGAATGTTCTGTGTGTTGACACCGGTGTCGACACCGGTGTCGACACCTGAGTCGACACCTGGCTTAAATGCACACGAGTGGTGTTACGTTAACAGCATGTGTCGACACATGTGTCGACACTGGTGTCGACACCTGTGTCGACACATGGCTTATACAATCATGCAAGCCGTTAAGTTAACAGCATGTGTCGACACATGTGTCGACACTGGTGTCGACACCTGTGTCGACACATGGCTTATAAGGTTATGCAAGCGGTAAAGTTAACAGCATGTGTCGACAAATGTGTCGACATCGGTGTCGACACCTGTGTCGACACATGAGTTTCCTCTACGGTTTTCATTTAATAGCATGTCTTAAATTATGTGTCTATTGTTAATTAAGTCTTGTTTTGGTTTAATCATCTTGTTAATCAAGTGTTTAAGATTTTAATCCATGGTTTAATTTTGGTTTGTCAAAATGATGAGGGCATCTCACGACACTCCCTCTAGTTTGGTCGTCTGCACACTCTTGATATGGTCTGATCACGGTCTCCACTTGTTATCTTCATTTTCCCAGTGTCATTTATGTATTTTCCTTTTATTGAGTCCTATCTTATGTATTTTCCTTTATTGAGTCATGTGGTTCTAGCCCATTTCCCTTATTTTGCTTAAACTGGGCCTTATGTCCTTAGTTATGGGCCCATAGGATTGAGTCTAGGATATGCTCGGTCTTTTGTCCTATTGTCAAGGACATTTTGGTCATGAAAAGAGTGGTTGCCTATAAATAGGCCCCATCTCTCCACTTGTAGTCACTCTTGATGAATATTGAAAAAAACCACCTCTTATTATCTCTCAACTCTCTCTCTTACTCACTATATCTCTCAATCTCTCTCTCATTCTCTCTCTCCCCAAGGGGAGTTCGACCCTCCCTCTCTCTCCTCTTCCCCCCTCACTTACTCCAACCCCCAACCACCTCCACTACCTCACCCACCTCCATTAAGGCTCTCCCCTTCCCCATAGCCCTTCATTTACTTCCCCTCCTTGTCCCAAAGCAACTCTTCGACCTCCCAACACAATTCCCCCACTTCCCCACACAAATCCCACCACTTCCAAGGCCAATTTCGAATTTGAACCTTCCCTCCCATAGCCATTAGAATCATCTTGCCCCTTCTTCTCTCTTGGCCACACCCTTCCCCACCTCATCTTCTTCTTCACATTCTTACCCTGCTTCAGGAAACAGAATTACAGCAACTTGCAGAGGAGGCCACGGTCACCCATCAACGACTCAGGGAGCAAGGCCTACATTTCCAGAATCATCTGCAAGTCAGCTTTCAAGGCGAGGTGGTTTCGTCGGCATCCGAGTTCGGTGCTGTCCGCAATCACCATTCTTCTCCGACTGCGCCGAACCTCTCAGATCCGGAGCCAGAGCTGCAGAGACGACTCGCCCACGGCTAACCTTGAAGGAACCAGTTTTCAAGGTCTTCTACAAAGTTCTTCCTCCCTCTGTCAGCGTCTAGGAACAGAAGGCAGAACCCCGTTCGGCATCCGACAACAAGAGTTACTATTTTTCTACCACAACCACGCCGGTCTGCCTCCTCACTGTCTGCACCGACCTCCGTCCACTTCTCTGGACACCCAGTTCATCTCCGAAATCAGAAGACGTCCCCGTTTGTTTTGTTGCAAAGAAGACTCCTCCACGATTCCAAAGAGTCCAGCGGTGCCAGGTTCGGAGCTCCGGAGCGATCGTGGTACCTTCTGCAACCTGCTGTTGCAGACAGAGCTTGACCAGCAACCAGAGCTGCATCCACCTTCCAGCCACCGGTGCGGTCAGCCCTGGGAATCATAGCTTCCCCAAAAATTCAAGCTTCATCCCCTATCAGTTGGCAAACGTTTGGCGTTGGTTTCGTCGCAATCCAAGCTTCGTGGAATTTTTAGCTGCCACAACACCGATCCACTGTCCAGAAAACCTGCAGGTGGGCAGAACCGGCGAAGCTCGGAATCTCGATCTCCTTTGCATTTCTCCCCACCCCGCTTGGCCGGCTGAAGGCCCCTCCCTGCGAGGAGGTAGTTTTGAATGTACTAAGTGTAACCCCCACCCCAAGATCACCCCTCCTGCGAGAGGAGTAGTGCTGTACCCTTTACATTTTCAGGTCAAGCTACACCGCCGCGGCGATCGGGTGCATACCCTCGCCTCCCGGCGCGCCCTCGTCTCCGAACGGGATCGGTGTCTTCACACCGATCAGGTGAGCTTCTGGTACTACCCTTTGTAGCCTTATTCCTGCTAGCTTAGTATTGCTTTGATTGCTCGTCGGCGGTGAGAAGAGAGTTCGAATTTGCATGCTAGTTTGTTAGTGTCCACCGCGGACCGTGAGAGAGTGTCACCCAAACCCCGCCTTGCGGGCCAGCCACCCACGAAGTTGGGTATCCTAGACTCTTTGGAGTCAGCCGTAGCATTGTAAGTCCATTAGAACAATTGGGTCCCATCCCGGACCCTCATCATTATCCCCCGGACCCACCGGGTGAGCGTGTGAACCGTGTGAGCAAAAATCGTCGATTGTGAGAATCATTGAGTGCTTGTATGCTTGCGGGTCTAAGTCCTAGGGTCATATCATCCTCTTTAGTGGTCTTTGGGCTGTGCCACATCAAGTGGTATCAGAGCCAGGTTATAGGCTTGTCCTTACAAGTCTAGTCTTGGGTCACACTAAGTCTTTCTTAGGTGCATTCGCACACCCTTGCATAGCCCACCCAACCTTGCATGACCACCCGTAGTGGAACTCATTATCAAGGCAATCCATCTTCTTCCAATAACACCATGAATCCCAATCCCCAAGGAAATCCCCCTGACAATGAGCATGAGCTTCCCGACCAAATGAGGTTTCTTGTGGACTACATGACCGAAATTATGGGAAGGCTTGACGGTATTACGGCCCGGCTTGAACAACTTGAGGAAAATAGACCTATTCCAAGGGAAGGAGATAGGAGAGATCCCCCTCCACATGTGGAGCCAGCCATAGGAGGACTCAACCTTGACCCCCCTCCCGAACCGGAAAGGGACCCACCCCCTAGAAGGAATGAGAGGCCTCCCCGGGACAACCCGGATGACCAACTAATGAGACTTGTGAAAGTCGATGCTCCCACTTTTGATGGATCTCATCATCCGAGCATCTACTTAGATTGGGAGGCAGCCATGGATCAATATTTTGATTGGTACCCAATGACCGAGGATAGGAAAGTCCGACTTGCAAAGATGCAATTAACCAAACTTGCCAAGACTCATTGGATGAATGTTGAAGCCTTAAAGATAGTTAGGAGGGAAGTTCCAATCACCACATGGGGGGCCATGAAAGACCAACTCAAACTCAAATATGTCCCACCCTCCTACCATCAAAATCTCTTAGATGAATGGCAAGCCTTGACTCAAGAAGGAAAGACCGTTATGGAATACATTGAAAAGTTTGACTACTACCTCCTCAAATGTGGAGTCCAAGAGGACCCCTCCGTCACACTCTCCCGCTTTAGGAATGGGCTTCAATTCCATATCAAAAAGGAACTATTCATGCGTCAAGTAACAACTTTAGAGTAAGCCTACCAAGTAGCTCGGGATGCCGAGAAATTCTCTCGGTACACGCGAATGGTTCCCCCTCGGGGAATGGACCCTAGAGCCATGGCACCTCGGGCCAACCCTCCACCACCCCAAAGAGGTCTCCTTCCTACACCCATGGGAACTCCTCCCACACGGGTCACCCCTCCTAATGCCAATCCACCATTCCGCCCCGCAAGTGGGCCCCTAAACACAACTCCCAATAGGCCCAATTCGACACCCACTCTCCCTCACACTAAGGTGACCCCAAACCATCAAAGTGGGCAGCAATGCTTTAGGTGTTATGGGTATGGACACTTTGCCAATCAATGCCCCACCAAGGGAGCATCAAACTTACTCATAGAGGAGACCAACCCCCAACCCCAAGCTGAATTTGAAGGAGAGATTGAGGTATATGAACCCTCTCTTGAATGGGAGGAGGAGTATGAGAACCACTACATGGAAAGCAACCAAGAACAACCTCCTCCACCCACCGACTCCCACCTAGGAGTGGTTAGATGCACCCTCACCCAAAACCAAGAGCATGATTGGAGGAGAAACACCATATTCTATACCTACATAAGGATGGGGAGCCATGTTAGGAAGGTCATCTTGGATAATGGAAGTAGTGTGAATGTGGTGTCACCCGACACCGTCAAACTTTTGGGCCTTACCACCTCCCCACATCCCCACCCATATAGGGTAGCATGGATTGATACCACCTCCATACCCGTTAGTGCCCGTTGCCTTGTCCCAATTACATTCCAATCCTATCAAGGCCAAGTGTGGTGTGATATCCTTCCAATGGAAGTTGGGAGTATCCTTTTAGGACGGCCTTGGATCTACGATGTAGATGCCACCTTCTTAGGAAGAACCAACGCTTGCATCTTCATTCATGAGGGGAAGAAGATCCAACTCAACCCATCTCCACCCCGCACTCTACCTAAGAAGGCCTCTCCCTCCCTTGAGGGACCCACTACCCTTCCCCCCATCCCAACACCAACAAACCCCACCCCATCAAGTCCTAGTCCGAGTAACATCAAAGAGCCTCCTAGGAGCCTACACCTTGTCACTAGGAAAGAGTTTGAGGAAGAAGTCAACCAAGGGGATCAAGTATGTGCCATTGTCATTTGTCTAGGGGAATCCACCCCAACCGACCCACACCCCCTAGAAATTCATCAACTCCTTAAGGACTTCCATGATGTATTTCCCGAGGAGCTTCCGGACAAACTACCACCTATGAGAGATGTGCAACATGCCATCGACCTCGTGCCCGGGGCTACCTTGCCCAACCTCCCACACTACCGACTCAACCCCACCGAGCATGCCGAGCTTCGGAGGCAGATTGAAGAACTCATCAAGAAGGGCTTCCTCCGAATTAGCAAAAGCCCTTGTGCCGTCCCGGCTCTTCTTACACCCAAAAAGGATGGGACTTGGCGCATGTGTGTAGATAGCCGAGCCGTCAACAAGATAACGGTCAAATATAGGTTCCCCATCCCTCGGCTTGATGACATGCTAGACATGCTAGCGGGAGCCACCATCTTCTCCAAAATTGATCTCAAATGTGGCTACCACCAAGTCCGCATTAGGCCCGGGGACGAGTGGAAAACCGCCTTTAAAACTAAAGACGGTCTCTATGAATGGCTTGTTATGCCTTTCGGCCTTTCTAATGCACCAAGTACCTTCATGCGTCTCATGACCGAGGTCCTCCGGCCCTTCATTGGCATCTTTCTAGTTGTCTACTTTGATGACATCCTCATATATAGCCAATCCAAGGAAGCCCACCTCGATCACCTCAAACAAGTGTGCACCATCCTTAGGAAAGAGAGTCTCTTTGCCAATCCCGGGAAGTGTCATTTCTTGACCAATCAACTAGCCTTCCTAGGATTTATTGTCTCATCCCAAGGAGTATCCATGGACCCCGAAAAGGTCCAAGCTATTCTTGAGTGGCCCGAGCCCAAAACCATTCATGACGCCCGAAGCTTCCATGGGCTAGCCACCTTCTATAGGAGATTCATCCGGGGGTTTAGCACTATCACCACTCCTATCACGGATTGCCTCAAGAAAGGCACATTTGTTTGGACTAGGGCAGCCTCCAAAGCCTTCCTAGAGCTTAAAGAGAAAATGACCCAAGCCCCGGTCCTTTGCCTACCCGACTTTTCAAAGGTCTTTGAGGTCACATGTGATGCTTCCGGGGTAGGGATTGGAGGTATCCTTAGCCAAGAGGGTCACCCGGTAGCCTACTTTAGTGAAAAACTTTGTGAGGCTAGGACGAGATACTCCACATATGACAAAGAGCTTTATGCCGTGGTTCAATCCCTCCGGCATTGGAGGCACTATCTCCTACCCAAAGAATTTGTGATCTTCTCGGACCATGAGGCTTTGAAATACCTCAACACTCAACAAAAGCTCAATGCCCGCCATGCTCGATGGGTAGAATACATTCAAGCCTACACCTTTGTCCTCAAGTATAAGATGGGTAGTGAGAATCGCGCCGCCGATGCACTGAGTAGGCGGGTAGCCTTACTCTCCACTGTCCAAGTGGAAGTAACCGGATTTGAGAGGATCAAAGGAGAATACCCACATTGCCCCGACTTTGGGACCCACTACAACACCCTTTCTACCCAACCACTCAAGGAGTATAAGGGGTTCATACTTCAAGATGGATATCTGTTCAAAGGGGATAGACTTTGCATACCTAGGACTTCACTTAGGGACTTCCTAGTTTGGGAGTTACATAGTGGCGGCCTAGCTGGTCACTTTGGGGTCCACAAAACCATAGAGTTGGTTGAGAGGCAATTCCACTGGCCCAGTCTCAAGAAGGATGCGGCCCACATTGTGGGACAATGCCGCATATGTGCATCCGCCAAGCAAGTAAGATAAAACACCGGGCTTTACACACCTCTACCCATACCCGATAGACCATGGGAAGATTTGAGTATGGATTTCATTCTTGGCCTACCAAAGACCTTGCGCAAACATGATTCCATCTTTGTAGTGGTTGACAGGTTCTCAAAAATGGCCCACTTTATCCCCTGTTCCAAGACCTCTGATGCCTCTAAGGTCGCCCGGTTATTCTTCGATGAGGTAGTCCGACTCCATGGGTTACCTAAGACTATTGTGTCCGATAGAGATGTGAAATTCACTAGTTATTTTTGGAAGACTCTATGGCACTTGATGGGGACCCTCCTCAAATTCTCCACTGCCTATCATCCTCAAACCGATGGCCAAACTGAGGTTGTCAACCGAAGCCTTGGGAACTTACTCCGATGCCTTGTAGGGGACCACCCTGGGAATTGGGATCTCCTCTTATCTCAAGCCGAGTTTGCCTACAATGATTCTGTCAATAGGTCCATAGGCAAGAGTCCATTTGAGGTAGTACATGGGTATAGGCCTAGAAAACCCTCAGATCTCATTCCCCTCCCCTCACATGCTAGAGTGTCAGTCTCAGCTGAGTCCTTCGCACAGCATATCAAAGAATTGCATGATGATATCCGCAAGCATATAGGGAAAAACAATGAGGCTTACAAAAGACGGGCCGATGCTCACCGGCGCCACTATGAATTCCAAGTGGGAGATCCGGTGATGGTGAGGACGGAGCGGCTCCTTCCCGGGCCTGCCTCCAAGTTGAGGGCACGAGGGTCGGGACCCTTTCGAGTTCTACGACGACTTGGCAGCAATGCCTATGAGCTTGACTTACCAGAGAGCTATGGGGTACACCCTACCTTCAACGTGGCGGACCTGGTACCCTACAAAGGCCCCGCGGTGGAACCCAGTCAGGAGCTTGAGCCTTTACCCCCCCTTATGAGAGACACCCCAGGAGGGACTCCACTTTCTAGCCTGAGAGACCGACAAGAGCAGGTAGAGGCAATACTGGATGAGCAGAGTATCATTACAAGGCACAGGGTGTATCAGCGCTATCTGGTTAGGTGGAAGAACCGTCCCCCGATCGAGGATGCATGGGTGAGTCGAGAGGATTTGATGCGCCTGGACCCCGGCATGTTGGAGCAGTACGACAGCCAGGCAGACCCATACTCGACAGGGTCGAGTTCTCCCCACCCCGGGGGATTTGATGAGGGCATCTCACGACACTCCCTCTAGTTTGGTCGTCTGCACACTCTTGATATGGTCTGATCATGGTCTCCACTTGTTATCTTCATTTTCTCAGTGTCATTTATGTATTTTCCTTTTATTGAGTCCTATCTTATGTATTTTCCTTTATTGAGTCATGTGGTTCTAGCCCATTTCCCTTATTTTGCTTAAACTGGGCCTTATGTCCTTAGTTATGGGCCCATAGGATTGAGTCTAGGATATGCTCGGTCTTTTGTCCTATTGTCAAGGACATTTTGGTCATGAAAAGAGTGGTTGCCTATAAATAGGCCCCATCTCTCCACTTGTAGTCACTCTTGATGAATATTGAAAAAAACCACCTCTTATTATCTCTCAACTCTCTCTCTTACTCACTATATCTCTCAATCTCTCTCTCATTCTCTCTCTCCCCAAGGGGAGTTCGACCCTCCCTCTCTCTCCTCTTCCCCCCTCACTTACTCCAACCCCCAACCACCTCCACTACCTCACCCACCTCCATTAAGGCTCTCCCCTTCCCCATAGCCCTTCATTTACTTCCCCTCCTTGTCCCAAAGCAACTCTTCCACCTCCCAACACAATTCCCCCACTTCCCCACACAAATCCCACCACTTCCAAGGCCAATTTCGAATTTGAACCTTCCCTCCCATAGCCATTAGAATCATCTTGCCCCTTCTTCTCTCTTGGCCACCCCCTTCCCCACCTCATCTTCTTCTTCACATTCTTACCCTGCTTCAGGAAACAGAATTATAGCAACTTGCAGAGGAGGCCACGGTCACCCATCAACGACTCAGGGAGCAAGGCCTACATTTCCAGAATCATCTGCAAGTCAGCTTTCAAGGCGAGGTGGTTTCGTCGGCATCCGAGTTCGGTGCTGTCCGCAATCACCATTCTTCTCCGACTGCGCCGAACCTCTCAGATCCGGAGCCAGAGCTGCAGAGACGACTCGCCCACGGCTAACCTTGAAGGAACCAGTTTTCAAGGTCTTCTACAAAGTTCTTCCTCCCTCTGTCAGCGTCCAGGAACAGAAGGCGGAACCCCGTTCGGCATCCGACAACCAGAGTTACTATTTTTCTACCACAACCACGCCGGTCTGCCTCCTCACTGTCTGCACCGACCTCCGTCCACTTCTCTGGACACCCAGTTCATCTCCGAAATCAGAAGACGTCCCCGTTTGTTATGTTGCAAAGAAGACTCCTCCACGATTCCAAAGAGTCCAGCGGTGCCAGGTTCGGAGCTCCGGAGCGATCGTGGTACCTTCTGCAACCTGCTGTTGCAGACAGAGCTCGACCAGCAACCAGAGCTGCATCCACCTTCCAGCCACCGGTGCGGTCAGCCCTGGGAATCATAGCTTCCCCAAAAATTCAAGCTTCATCCCCTATCAGTTGGCAAACGTTTGGCGTTGGTTTCGTCGCAATCCAAGCTTCGTGGAATTTTTAGCTGCCACAACACCGATCCACTGTCCAGAAAACCTGCAGGTGGGCAGAACCGGCGAAGCTCGGAATCTCGATCTCCTTTGCATTTCTCCCCACCCCGCTTGGCCGGCTGAAGGCCCCTCCCTGCGAGGAGGTAGTTTTGAATGTACTAAGTGTAACCCCCACCCCAAGATCACCCCTCCTGCGAGAGGAGTAGTGCTGTACCCTTTACATTTTCAGGTCAAGCTACACCGCCGCGGCGATCGGGTGCATACCCTCGCCTCCCGGCGCGCCCTCGTCTCCGAACGGGATCGGTGTCTTCACACCGATCAGGTGAGCTTCTGGTACTACCCTTTGTAGCCTTATTCCTGCTAGCTTAGTATTGCTTTGATTGCTCGTCGGCGGTGAGAAGAGAGTTCGAATTTGCATGCTAGTTTGTTAGTGTCCACCGCGGACCGTGAGAGAGTGTCACCCAAACCCCGCCTTGCGGGCCAGCCACCCACGAAGTTGGGTATCCTAGACTCTTTGGAGTCAGCCGTAGCATTGTAAGTCCATTAGAACAATTGGGTCCCATCCCGGACCCTCATCATTATCCCCCGGACCCACCGGGTGAGCGTGTGAACCGTGTGAGCAAAAATCGTCGATTGTGAGAATCATTGAGTGCTTGTATGCTTGCGGGTCTAAGTCCTAGGGTCATATCATCCTCTTTAGTGGTCTTTGGGCTGTGCCACATCACAAAACTCTAGTATAAGTGTCGCGTAGGTGTCGCGTAAGTGTTGACACCTCGCGTAGGTGTCGCGTAAGTGTCAACACTTGCACAACACTTGTGCAAGTGTTGCCCAGGTGTTGCGTAGGTGTCGCGTAAGTGTTAACACCTCGCGTAGGTGTCGCGTAAGTGTCAACACTTGCGCAACACTTGTGCAAGTGTTGCCCAGGTGTCGCGTAAGTGTCAACACTTACGCAACACTTGTGCAACACATTTTACTACAAGTGTCGACACATGTATGACATATGTATGGAAGTGTTACCCAGGTGTTGCGTAGGTGTCGCGTAAGTGTTGCGTAGGTGTCAACACTTGCGCAACACTTGAGCAACACCTGTGTCGATATACTGCAAGTGTCGACACATGTATAGAAGCGTTGACATTTAACATGCTGTGCTGTTAATAGATTAGTTAATAGATCTAATACATGTTAATTATCTAGAATATGAGACTAATACTTGCTAATTGTTCTAGATTGAAGCTATTGCATGCTAACTACGAGGCTAACACATGCTGTATAAACACGAATTCATCGCATGGAGATGTGCCTAGACTAATCATCATGGATTAGATACTAGTTTAGTTAAAATTGAGAACACCTACTAACACATATTAATTATAGCTAATACCTGCTAATTATTTCTAATATATGTTAATCCTTTCACTAATCTTTTTAGATTTAAGTGGGTACATGCTATTTACTAGGCTAACATATGCTATGCAACAATAAATCGCATGGAGATGCACTGCTTAGACACTAATTAACTAGTAGTTTAGTTAAAATTGAGAACACCTACTAACACATATTAATTATAGCTAATACCTGCTAATTATTTCTAATATATGTTAATCCTTTCACTAATCTTTTTAGATTTAAGTGGGTACATGCTATTTACTAGGCTAACATATGCTATGCAATAATAAATCGCATGGAGATGCACTGCTTAGACACTAATTAACTAGTAGTTTAGTTAAAATTGAGAACACCTACTAACACATATTAATTATAGCTAATACCTGCTAATTATTTCTAATATATGTTAATCCTTTCACTAATCTTTTTAGATTTAAGTGGGTACATGCTATTTACTAGGCTAACATATGCTATGCAACAATAAATCGCATGGAGATGCACTGCTTAGACACTAATTAACTAGTAGTTTAGTTAAAATTGAGAACACCTACCTGTTTGGATGGTAATTAGCGAAGGAAGAAGCTTCCCCAGCAACCTCCTCTCCTCCTAGTACGCAGCACAGAACCTCCCAGCCTAGGCTCGTAGCTCAAAGCTCTAACTAACACAATGGGAGAGCTAGGCCTAGATTTAATCCCCTCTACTAGACAGGCTTAGGGGGGCAAGATCCGAAATTTCAGGATCTGGGATATAAGATAGTGACATGTGTTGGGGATAATGGAGGATAAGTGGCTTGGGAAATTTTGAATTTTTCCCCTTTTTCTTGGTGTCTAAGATGGCCACGTCACCCCCCCCCCCCTTAAATTGGGTTAAATTGAGACTTGGCAAAAGAATGTTGATGGGGTTTGTAGAATCCTACTCTTTGGGTTAAAGGCAAGACACTTAACCACTACACTAAAAGGTCATCTTGTTAAGTGGATTCCCTTTACGTTTAATAACCCTGAGTTCCTATTTCTTTCATAAGTTTAATATATCATAAACTTAATCATAATTGTTATTATTATTATTATTTTTATCATAAACATTATTGTTATTATTATTATTTGAAAATATTATTTATTTAATGTCTTTATTTATTTATTTTTTTTGTACACGGGTGCTACAAATATGGCCAATGAATTTCAAGGAATAAGCTAAAATGTAACAAGTACAGATCTGGCAAAAATCAGAATAACAAGAAAATGAAGGATTAAACTTTGGCATAATGTTTAACGACAATTAAGTCGTGGAATCCAAGAATGAAAGGATAAGTAGGAAAAATACAATCTTTAGAATACATTAAATTTCATAAATTAACATTTTATTCTGTTGGTTTAACATGTTTTATCATACTGGAAATGCCTTAAATTAATTGGATGCAAAAAGCCAAAGAAATGATTTATTTAGTATTATTAGAGTAAGTTACTAAGAATTCCACTTAATTCATAGAAATAAATCCTATCATGGTGAAAATCTCCCTCAAATTTTCAAGTAACTCCAGCACATGATTCCTCTGGAAAATGACAGTAAATATCCATTTTTATTACTGGAATGAAATTTTTACACATTAAAAATACCTTTTTAAACACAAAAAAACCCATATTTGGTGTGCTATAAAAAGTTCCTTATGAAATTTTTGGATGGGTTATTAAGAATAATCATATTACTGTTTTTTTCATTTTTCATGATACCCATAGTATTTTTAGCATACTGAAATTAATATTTCTACATTATTCTACCATTTATGCTATTTATTGAATGGAAGAAATATATTAGAAATTTGTTTAAGTATAAAAATTTCTCTATAACTTGCTTTTATCATTCTAACATGTTGGAGAATTTTTTGTTATGCTGTAAGAACTTTTATCATGCTGTAAGGGTTATTTTTAACAAGTTAATATAATTTTCATGCATTTATTCTCTATTATATGGAGAGTAAATGAATTCTATTTGGTAAAAATATCACATTTTCACAGAAAATTGTCTCTCACATGATAATTATATAATAGTATAATATTCATGAATTTTCATACATTTGAGATCTTTTTAACATACCACATATAATTTATAAGCATTTTCTTTCATTTTATAGAAGAAATATAGATTTTTATAGGATAAAATATTCTAAATCCACAAGAATTTAACTTCTCACATGCTGCTACTATAAGACAACATTTTTCATACATTTTAATTATTTAATAATAATTTTTGTATGCTGGACCTAATTTCTTATACATTTATATTCTATTAATTATAGGAAAAATAGGTTTATATGCATAAAAATAGATTAAAATACTTTCCATTGGCAGAAAAATAACTTTTAAATCGCCTGGTAGCAGAAGAATATGTTTTACAGGGATTCAGGATTTTTAGTTATTCATTTAATAACTCCGGATCGCGTTTAGGGTGGAGGTCGGTCACCCGGCCCCTTTTATTGGGATGTGTGTGAGATCCAGGGATTAAAAAGCCTATATCTTCCTAAATTCTTAATAGAATTAAGCATATGATATATCAATGGAAATCTAAGACAGAGTACTATCATTTGGTAAGGTCAATTTCAGATGTAGGTTCTGTAATTAAGTTCTGTATTGACAGGAAAAAGAAAAACCCTAATTAGGACAGTGTGTTACTAAAACATCAAATTCTCTACGTATACAAGATAACTTTTAGGACTTTTTATATCACTGGAAAGCTACAAGAGAGGGCTTTCCAACCATGTATCACACATGCTATGAATTTTAACATTTATGTTTCGAATTCATAGATTAATCAGGTTCTAAGTATATGAAATCACCATATGGAGAAGCTCATGTTCAAACCTCAAATTCTCTAAATAGAATTGATGGATCAAAGGGCTTTTTACGCCAAAAGAGAGATAACATGTTAAGCTTCAATTTGATATACAATAATTAACATTTGGCCAGTTATAACCTACCTCAATTGAAGACTTAAACCACGAGATAGATTAGACCCACGAACTATAAGAATCCCCTTCAAAGATCTCCTGATTCCTCCCTCAATACCCTATAAAAATTAGGGCTTTTAGTCTCAGATGATAGATCTCGTCGAGCTGATCAAAAATCCCTACTCATATGCCTATTTTGGTTGAGGTACTAACCTGATTTGATGAACCAAAACTTGGAGATAGAAAAACGACGGGGAGCAGACCACCTTCCACAAAATCGCCAAGATCTCCCCAGATCTAACTCCTCTGCCGACACCACAGCAACCAAATGAAACTAGGCTCGAAGAGCTTTCTATCTATAGCTCATACACCTTCTGGATCCTTCCAGGAAGGGAGAATTTCGACCTTGAAGAGACGTGTTGTTTACGCCGCCGAAATAATTGACCTAGACTAAACTCGTCTAATCACTCTTATACTAGTTAATCTTACACGAAATTTGTTGGGAGCTATTAATCTACAAGTCACTAGCTTTTATTTTCCCCTAACCTCATCGCATTTGGTTAAGCAATGGGCTCTAATTTGATGTTCTAAGATTGGGTGAATAGTGAACATGAATTTTGGGTTAGGTGGGTTGTAAGTCGGGCTTAACCCACTGATTAGGCCTAGATAATGATTTTATTAGGCTTAGTACAAGAAGACAAAAGTGTTAGTCGATGCATCTATTATTTAATTACTATTTAATTACTATTTAATTACAAAAGTGGTAGATAAAATTTCCACTTCTACTATTCCGTAAATAGTTAAATATTAAGTTCGGAAGACTTAATCCACTAATTCGGCCTAATAAATGATTTTATTAGGCTTAGCCCTAGAAGACAAAGTTGCTAATCGCAAGGTCTTCTAGCTAATTATTATTTTTTGGGATTTTAATACCGTTAACAATTTCTCACTATTCATTTAATAATAAAATATTAAATTCGAAATTCAAATTTCAAATTCCCTCTTTTCATTTCATTTTCATTCCAACTCAATTGCATTTGTGTTTCATTTCACCTAAACCTTATTTTCATTTGGGTTACATTTCATTTTCATTTCATTTCAATTTAATTTAAATTTTTAGAGGTTTAATTCAATTTTCATCCAATTATTAATTCAACTAAATTCAAATAAATTCCTAAAAATTTTAATTTGATAAGGAAAAATTAAATAAAATTATTATTTAAATACGGGGTATTACACCCTCCCCTACTTAAAGGAATTTGGTCCGTCAAATTCACTGCATTACGATACGAAAATAAGGATAACAATTTCAAGGGACAACTAGCTCACCTAGAAAAGGTCGGGATATCACTTTCGCATAACATCTTCGGATTCCCGGGTGGCTTCTTCAGCTCCACGCCGACTCCACTGGACCTTGACCATAGGTATAGATCGACTCCGGAGTTGTTGCTGCTTTCGGTCCAAAATCTTTATCGGTCTTTCCTCATAGGTCAAATCCTCCTTCAGTTCGAAGTCCACATGCTGAATAACGTGAGTGGGGTCGTACACATACTTCCGTAACATAGAAATATGGAAGCCGTTGTGCATGCCAGATAACTGAGGCGGTAACGCCAATCGATAAGCCACTTCTCCCACTCTATTTAAAATCTCGAACGGGCCAATGTACCTCGGACTTAGCTTGCCATGAATACCAAATCTGCGAATCCCTCTCGTAGGAGAGACCTTTAGAAACACATGATCACCTACTTGGAATTCCAATGCTCTTCTTCTGTTATCGGCATAACTCTTCTGTCTTGACAGAGCCACTTGTAACCGATCTCGGATAATACGGATATTCTGTGACGATTCCAAGATAAGATCTGGTCCAAGCCATTGTCTCTCACCTACCTCATCCCAACACAACGGGGATCGACAGCTTCTCCCATACAAGGCTTTAAATGGAGCCATCTGAATACTAGACTGATAGTTGTTATTGTAGGCGAATTCAATTAATGCCAAATGTTCATTCCAATTACCACCAAAGTCAATCATACATGCTCGAAGCATATCCTCTACTATCTGGTTGGTCCTTTCAGTCTGCCCATCTGTCTATGGATGAAATGCCGTGCTGAAATTTAGACGAGTACCCAAAGACTCTTGCAGTCCCTTCCAGAAATGAGAAGTGAATCTAGGGTCTCGATCAGATACTATATTCACTGGAATACCATGCAATCTCACCACTTCCTTCATATACAGAGCTGCTAGAACATCAACTGTCCATTTAGATTTAATGGACAAGAAATGGGCTGACTTTGTCAGTCTGTCGACGATCACCCAAATTGCATCGAAACCGCTACGAGTTCTAGGTAGACCCATGATGAAATCCATGCCAATACTCTCCCATTTCCATTGGGGTATGTCGAGTGGCTTCAATTTCCCTGCCGGTCTGAAGTGCTCGGCCTTAACTTGCTGACATACCAGGCATCTACTCACAAAATCTGCAACTTCTCTTTTCATATTCGGCCACCAAAAGGATCTTTTCAAATCCTTAAACATTTTAGTGCCTCCAGGATGAATCGTGTATTTAGATCTATGAGTGTCACGCCACGAACAAGGCGGAATTATCAAGGCGTGAACAGTTATACAAGCAGGTCGATCAATAGACTCAGATGATGAGTATGAACAACAAATGGATAAAATCACATCTTTATTTCATAATCTGACATTTCCAACAAACATCCTTCAAGGACTTACAATACTATTCAAACTCGATACACTCTTTTATAAGTAGACAGACTGGAAAAGGAACTTATTAAAAACTATCATCACTCTAATCACTCCAGCCCATTCCCGTCATCTTCAAAATTTCCTGAAAATTAACAACAGTACACAGGGTGAGCTTGAAAGCTCAGTAGGATTTATATCTCTTTACCAGGTCAATTTAAGTAATTAACATTTTGGAACATCTATATGCTTTCGAATAAAATAAGAATAAAACAAATGACCAATAGAGAACAAGATCAGGAAGTCAAGAATTTAAGAATAGATATTGTAGAACTCAAGTGTAAGCATGAAAATGAATAACAAGTATAGAATTGTAAATATGACCACGTAACAAGGATATTAACCACTCCGGTCAAAAATGTCATGTATAGGATGTTAAGCATGTATCGAGTCAAGCATGTAATAAATGAATTGCCTAGTTCAATCTTGCATGTCAGTTGGTGCAATGCCACACCTGATCATTCAACTCCCTCGGGCACAAGTACTTTCAGGCTTTACTCGCCTAGGACCAGATCAGGGCCCCCATGTTTGCCAGACATTGAGTATCAGGTGGACCAAAGTCCCATGTAATTCCCAGAACAATTCATTTACAATTATGGCCAATTTGAGTTTCACAAAAAGCTTAAGAAGCGTAGTATAGCGCATAACTAGTCATTTAGTTATGGAGGACTCTAGAGGTGGCCCCTACAGGTTCAAAGGGTGGCTCCCATTATGTAGCACTTTGCGCCATTCCGGCCTCAAGAGGTGGCTCCCATAACGTAGCACTTTGCCCTGCATGGCACTTAGCTCCTACACTCCTAAATGGTAGTTTATGGCTAAAGTACAGATCTAGCAAAATTTCATTTTCAAGGACATATAGTATGAAGAAAGAGCATGTAGTATGAAGAATAAATGAAGTTTATAAGAGAAGTTCAAGGATGATTTAAGGCATCATGTTTAACGACATTAAGATAATAAAGAGAATGAATTTTCGGTAAGGCGCGATCAACTCTTGTGGAAAATCTTGTAAAATAAGTTTAGATCAAGTTTTTCTCAATCGGGTAATTAGCAAAAACTAAAGAAAACGCGGCCAGGTAAGAGGTGGGACAGTGGGAGGCTCCCCTCGTATCCACGAGGTCCTAATTAAGTAACCACTTATCCACTTAAAGCGTTTGCCCGTGGACCTCTAGCCTTAGACACCGGTTCTTCTTGGTGAACTTGCTAGCTACACGATTTTTCGGAGACACGAAAATACGTAAATCGAACGGAAATCTTTCTTGTATATTCTAACATGTTCATTTGTGAAAGAATTTTGATGAAGGAAAGACATTGAAAAAAAGATGTCAAGCTTCCAATTGCATAATATGTTCATATATGAAGAGAAGTTGAACGGAGATGTCAAGCTTTCAGATGGAGCTTAGATAAAAGAGATAGGGTCAATCATGTATAGGAATTGTACGAAAATTAGAGCATAGTTGTTTGAACAATTAACGATGGCTTTACAAGTTCATTCACCTAGTCATTTCTTTGTTAATAGTATTCTTAAGGCAAGAACATGATTTTAAAATTAAAATTTAAGTTTGAAATAACGCACATAAACGATGTAAATCGGGCATGGTTACCGTATTCAAATCATGGTATATATGTGATCCACGTTATTGAAACACGTTCTGATAATGAAAACTCCATATTTGAACTTTAAATCTTAAAATAAACTATAAATACATGATAATGACAATTTTACATAGAATCAAAATACACATGCAAAGAAACATATATGGAGACCTAATTAAATTTTCGCCTGAGAGAAAACCTACCTCGTTGAAGACCAAAGAAAGAAATTTAAGAACGAAGAATGCTTTCGAACACTCCTCCAACTTTGAGGTTTCTCCCTCTCTCTACCAGCAATTCCTCTCAATAGATTTGTGCTGTGAGTAGGAAGAGCCCAGCCCTATTTATAGGCCAAAATCTCCTACCTACTTCATTCCACCATATCACTATTACACCAACCTTGTTCCACTATTATACCAACCCCATTATACCAACTTTGTTCCACTATTACACCAACATTGTTCCACTATTATACCAACCCCATTATACCAACTTTGTTCCACTATTACACCAACCCCATTACACCAACTTTGTTCCACTACGTGGGTGACATAATCTATGACCTCATTTATTCAATGATGTAAGAATGACCTCATCCATGATCTTATTTATTCAATGATGTAAGAATGACCTCATCCATTAATTAGGATTACATTAAAGCTAATAATTCTCTCTTAAATCGGATGCTATAGTACTGCTACAGAACCGACGTCTTCGTCTTCTTAGAATCGTGTTGTGAATCTCATCGTTCTTGTTAACGAGTGGAATAGTGTTTATGTTTATGTATTCTATGACAGAAAATATTCACACTTTATTTTATTTTCATCTTTCATTATTTCTTCTTGCATATAAATATATATATAAATTTTCGAGTTGCTACATCCTCCCCCACTTAAAAGAATTTGGTCCTCCAAATTCACATCATGTAATAGTAATTTAAAATTCAAATAGAGGGTTCAAAATTCTAACCTGAGATCAAATCGGGATACTTCTTCTTGATTGACTCTTCTAATTCCCAAGTAGCCTCCTCGAATCCACGCTTACTCCATTGAACTTTTACCATCGGTATAGCTCTATTCCTTAGCTGGTGAAATTTTTGATCTAAGATCTTGATCGGTCTTTCTTCATAAGACAAATCCTTCTGGAGCTTCAAGTCATTGAATTGAATCACATGCGAAGGATCATACACATATTTCCTTAGCATGGATACATGAAATACATCATGGACACCTGCCAATTGTGGAGGCAAAGCTAGCTTGTATGCCACTTCACCGATTCGATCTAGAATCTCAAAAGGGCCAATAAATCTTGGACTTAGTTTTCCATTGACACCAAACCTCTTAATTCCACGCGTGGGTGAAATTTTCAAGAAGACATGCTCCCCCACTTAAAATTCAAGGTCTCTTCTTCGATTATCGGCATAACTCTTTTGTCGTGATTGAGCAATTTTTAGCCTTTCACGGATCAACTGAATATTGTGAGTTGTATCTTGAATAATATCGGGACCCATCAATCCCCTTTCTCCAACTTCACTCCAGCATAGAGGTGATCTACAACTCCTACCATATAATGCTTCAAAAGGTGCCATCTGGATGCTAGACTGATAACTGTTGTTATATGCAAATTCAATCAATGACAAATGTTCATGCCAACTTCCCCCAAAATCTATCATACAAGCTCTTAACATATCTTCAATAATCTGATTCGTCCTCTCGGTTTGTCCATCTGTCTGAGGGTGGAAAGCCGTACTAAAATTCAGCCTAGTACCCAAAGATGATTGCAAACCTTTCCAGAAGTGGGAGGTGAATCTTGGATCTCTATCCGAAATAATAGAAGTTGGAATACCATGTAGCCTTACAACCTCCTTGATATATAGGGCAGCTAGAACATCCACGGTCCATTTGATTTTGATGGGCAAGAAGTGAGCAGACTTAGTTAGTCGGTCCACAATCACCCATATAGCATCAAATCCACTTCGGGTCTTTGGCAACCCAACTATAAAATCCATGCCAATACTATCCCATTTCCATTCTGGTATCTCTAGAGGTTTTAGCTTACCAGCAGGTTTGAGATGTTCGGCTTTAACTTTTTGGCAGACCAAACATCGGCTCACGAACTCGGCTACCTCTCTTTTCATGTTAGGCCACCAAAATGTTCTTTTGAGATCTTGGTACATTTTTGTAGCACCAGGATGAATAGTGTACCTGGATTGGTGCGCTTCTTCCATTATCTTCTTCTTGATTTTGTTACTATCAGGCACACAACTTCGTCCTCGAAATAATAATCTCCCATCATTTGTCAGTTGAAAATCAGGTCTTTGGCTCAAATTTCCAGAAATTTCAACTAATAAAGGATCGTTACCTTGTTGCTCTTTTATTTCAGAAAATATTTCAGGTTGTATCCTTATATTGGCAATCAAGACTCGTTCCTCCTTTGGTTCCACATTTAAGTTTAATTTTATAAATTGCTCCAGCAATCGCCATTCATTAATCATCAAACTTGATAATAGAGCCCTTAGCTTTCTACTAAGAGCATCAGCTACAACATTACCCTTTCCAGGATGGTATTGAATAGAAAAGTCAAAATCTTTCAAATATTCTAACCATCTTCTTTGTCTCATGTTGAGCTCCTTCTGAGAAAATAGATATTTTAAACTCTTATGGTCAGAATAGATAGTGAACTGCTCCCCATATAAATAATGCTTCCATATCTTTAGAGCAAAGACTACTGCGGCTAATTCTAGATCATGTACTGGGTAATTAACTTCATGGGTTTTCAGTTGCCTAGATGCATAAGCTATCACATTGCCTTGTTGCATTAGTACACAACCTACGCCAATTCCTGAAGCATCAGCATATACCTCGAATCCTCCTCCCGCAATAGGCAGAGTAAGAATAGGTGCCGTTGTCAAGCGCTCCTTTAGAGTTTGAAAACTCTTCTCACATTCCTCAGCCCATATATAAGAATTTTCCTTCCTTGTTAGTCTAGTCAATGGCACGGCAATTTTAGAGAAGTCTTTTATGAATCTCCTATAGTAACCGGCCAATCCTAGAAAACTTCGAATTTCGGTCACATTTGTAGGCCTTTCCCAGTTATTGATAGCTTCTACCTTTGAAGGGTCAACTGAAATTCCTTCCTTAGAGATCACATGACCGAGAAACGAAACTTCTTCTAACCAGAACTCACATTTGCTCAATTTAGCATATAACTGATTTTCTTTTAATATCTTCAAGACAATCCTCAAATGTGCTTCATGTTCTTCCTTGGTTTTGGAGTAGATCAATATATCATCAATAAATACCACCATAAATTTATCTAAATAAGGTCGAAACACACTATTCATGAGTTGCATAAAAGCTGCAGGGGCATTAGTCAGCCCAAAAGGCATGACAACAAACTCATAGTGTCCATATCTACTCCTGAATGCTGTCTTATAAATATCTTCTTCCTTGATTCTCACTTGATGATAACCCGACCTGAGGTCAATCTTTGAGAAATAATGAGCTCCAGAGATTTGATCAAATAGTTCATCAATTCTTGGCAGAGGATACTTATTCTTGATAGTCAATTGGTTCAACTGCCTATAATCAATGCATAACCTCATAGATCCATCTTTCTTCTTCACAAAAAGAACAGGTGCTCCCCAAGGTGATGTACTAGGTCTGATGAATCCCTTCTCTAATAATTCCATCAATTGCTCTTTTAGTTCCTTCAGCTCAGCAGGTGACATTCTATAAGGAGTTTTGGATACAGGGGCTGCTCCTGGTATCAAATCGATTGAGAATGAAACTTCTCTCTCAGGTGGTATGCCAGGTAATTCTTCAGGAAATACATCCGGATATTCCTTAGCAACAGATATTTCTTCCAGAATGGGTTTCTTGGGTTCGGTTATAAGGATAGAAGCCAAAAATGCAACACATCCTTTCTTCATCATTTTTTGAGCTTGAAGGGCAGAGATGAGAAGAGGGTGTCTAGGATGGCTATTTCTAGAGAAAGACACTTCAGGGTATCCTGGTTCACCAAAAGTTACACTTCCTCGCCTGCAATCCACCTTAGCATTATACTTGGCCAACCAGTAAGCACCTAAGATTACATCATAACCCTCCATATTCATGCATATCAAATCAGTGGCTAGGTTATGACCACTAATCAACACTTCACTAGAGGGAAAAAAATGTTTAAGCTCAGTGCTTGCTCCTAAAGGTGTGGAAATAACAAGTTCAGTTTTCAAAGGAACGGGTTTTTCATGTAAGGTGGAAGCAAAATTCTGGGATATGAATGAATGGGTAGCTCCAGTATCAAATAGAACAAAAGCAGTTCTAGAATTGATGGTGAGAGTACCTTCCACCACTCCTCCTTCTTCAGTAGGTGTAGGTTCTATCAGAGCTTGGAGTCTTCCTTGATGTCTTGGTCCTTCTTGAGTTTTCTTCTCCGATGGAGATTCCTTCATAAGGGGACAATCAGAAATGCGATGATCCCCACTTCCACAGCGCAAGCATGCTCCCTTCTTTCTCCAGCACTCTTCAGTCTTGTGGCCAGCCTTGTCACAATACTTGCAGATATCTTTCGAAGATATATATGGGATGACTTGTCTATTTTCATCTCGAGGCTTTTTATCTTGTTGAGAGGTTCTTCCTTCATTTGGCCTCTTCTTTCCAAAAGTGGGTTTAAAATTTCCGGCGCCAATAACTTGTTCTTTCACGACTCTTCCCTTGATTCTATCAGCCATCTCCATGGCATCTTCTAGCAGTTGGGCCTTCCGGACCATCTCGGCATATGTTTGGATGTCCATAGGCACCAGTTGGGGAATGTATTGGGGCCTTAGCCCATTCATGAATCGCTTGGCCTTCATTCTCTCTGTATTAATGAGGTGTGGAGCATAACGGGCCAGTCGAGAAAATTGGGCCTCGTATTCAGCTACAGAGAGAATTCTTTGTTTAAGGGTGGAAAATTCTGCTGCCTTCTTTTCTTGGACTCTCTCCGAGAAATACTTGCCGTTGAAATATTCTAGAAATTCCTCCCAAGTGATATGGGGGTCGGGCAAGGTCGCCTCAACGGATTCCCACCAAGCTCTTGCATCCCTTTCCAGTTGGAAAGTTGCAAGCAAAACTCTATCTTGATCCGAGCATTGCATGACTCGGAATATTCTTTCTATCTCCTTTACCCAATGTTCGGCTTCATCCGGGTCAGTGGAACCGTTGAACCTTGGAGGATTCATGTTCCTAAAGTTGCGGTGCAGGTCTCCCGCACCATGGTGATTAACTCCTCCTTGAGCCACTTGTTGTAGGGCTTGAGTTAGCCCTTGGATGGTCCTTTGCATTTCTCTCCATTGAGCACGCTCAGCGGCCATTTTCAACAGCTAAGAATTTCTGCAAAAGAAGCTATGGGGATTAAATGTATTATCTCTACATATCTTAATATCTAGCCCAAGTCTCCACCCAATCTCACAGGTCAAGTATAGTTATCATTTGTCCTATAGTGTGAAGAACCTAGGGTTTTCAATAACTAAGCATTGATGCCCTAGACTCTTTTTAACCGTAGGCTCTGATACCAACTAAACTGTCACGCCCCGAACAAGGCGGAATTATCAAGGCGTGAACAGTTATACAAGCAGGTCGATCAATAGACTCAGATGATGAGTATGAACAACAAATGGATAAAATCACATCTTTATTTCATAATCTGACATTTCCAACAAACATCCTTCAAGGACTTACAAACTATCATCACTCGATACACTCTTTTATAAGTAGACAGACTGGAAAAGGAACTTATTAAAAACTATCATCACTCTAATCACTCCAGCCCATTCCCGTCATCTTCAAAATTTCCTGAAAATTAACAACAGTACACAGGGTGAGCTTGAAAGCTCAGTAGGATTTATATCTCTTTACCAGGTCAATTTAAGTAATTAACATTTTGGAACATCTATATGCTTTCGAATAAAATAAGAATAAAATAAATGACCAATAGAGAACAAGATCAGGAAGTCAAGAATTTTAAGAATAGATACTGTAGAACTCAAGTGTAAGCATGAAAATGAATAACAAGTATAGAATTGTAAATATAGCCATGTAACAAGGATATTAACCACTCCGGTCAAAAATGTCATGTATAGGATGTTAAGCATGTATCGAGTCAAACATGTAATAAGTGAATTGCCTAGTTCAATCTTGCATGTCAGTTGGTGCAATGCCACACCTGATCATTCAACTCCCTCGGGCACAAGTACTTTCAGGCTTTACTCGCCTAGGACCAGATCAGGGCCCCCATATTTGCCAGACATTGAGTATCAGGTGGACCAAAGTCCCATGTAATTCCCAGAACAATTCATTTATAATTATGGCCAATTTGAGTTTCAAGAAAAGCTTAAGAAACGTAGTATAGCGCATAACTAGTCATTTAGTTATGGAGGACTCTAGAGGTGGCCCCTACAGGCTCAAGAGGTGGCTCCCATTATGTAGCACTTTGCGCCATTCCGGCCTCAAGAGGTGGCTCCCATAACGTAGCACTTTGCCCTGCATGGCACTTAGCTCCTACACTCCTAAATGGTAGTTTATGGCTAAAGTACAGATCTAGCAAAATTTCCATTTCAAAGGACATATAGTATGAAGAAAGAGCATGTAGTATGAAGAATAAATGAAGTTTATAAGAGAAGTTCAAGGATGATTTAAGGCATCATGTTTAACGACATTAAGATAATAAAGAGAATGAATTTTCGGTTAAGGCGCGATCAACTCTTGTGGAAAATCTTGTAAAATAAGTTTAGATCAAGTTTTTCTCAATCGGGTAATTAGCAAAAACTAAAGAAAACGCGGCCAGGTAAGAGGTGGGACAGTGGGAGGCTCCCCTCGTATCCACGAGGTCCTAATTAAGTAACCACTTATCCACTTAAAGCGTTTGCCCGTGGACCTCTAGCCTTAGACACCGGTTCTTCTTGGTGAACTTGCTAGCTACACGATTTTTCGGAGACACGAAAATACGTAAATCGAACGGAAATATTTCTTGTATATTCTAACATGTTCATTTGTGAAAGAATTTCGATGAAGGGAAAGACATTGAAAAAAAAAGATGTCAAGCTTCCAATTGCATAATATGTTCATATATGAAGAGAAGTTGAACGGAGATGTCAAGCTTTCAGATGGAGCTTAGATAAAAGAGATAGGGTCAATCATGTATAGGAATTGTACGAAAATTAGAGCATAGTTGTTTGAACAATTAACGATGGCTTTACAAGTTCATTCACCTAGTCATTTCTTTGTTAATAGTATTCTTAAGGCAAGAACATGATTTTAAAATTTAAAATTTAAGTTTTGAAATAACGCACATAAACGATGTAAATCGGGCATGGTTACCGTATTCAAATCATGGTATATATGTGATCCACGTTATTGAAACACGTTCTGATAATGAAAACTCCATATTTGAACTTTAAATCTTAAAATAAACTATAAATACATGATAATGACAATTTTACATAGAATCAAAATATACATGCAAAGAAACATATATGGAGACCTAATTAAGTTTTCGCCTGAGAGAAAACCTACCTCGTTGAAGACCAAAGAAAGAAATTTAAGAACGAAGAATGCTTTCGAACACTCCTCCAACTTTGAGGTTTCTCCCTCTCTCTATCAGCAATTCCTCTCAATAGATTTGTGCTGTGAGTAGGAAGAGCACAGCCCTATTTATAGGCCAAAATCTCCTACCTACTTCATTCCACCAACCTTGTTCCACTATTATACCAACCCCATTATACCAACTTTGTTCCACTATTACACCAACATTGTTCCACTATTATACCAACCCCATTATACCAACTTTGTTCCACTATTACACCAACCCCATTACACCAACTTTGTTCCACTACGTGGGTGACATAATCTATGACCTCATTTATTCAATGATGTAAGAATGACCTCATCCATGATCTTATTTATTCAATGATGTAAGAATGACCTCATCCATTAATTAGGATTACATTAAAGCTAATAATTCTCTCTTAAATCGGATGCTATAGTACTGCTACAGTACCGACGTCTTCGTCTTCTTAGAATCGTGTCGTGAATCTCATCGTTCTTGTTAACGAGTGGAATAGTGTTTATGTTTATGTATTCTATGACAGAAAATATTCATAATTTATTTTATTTTCATCTTTCATTATTTCTTCTTGCATATAAATATATATATAAATTTTCGAGTTGCTACAATGAGCTTCGTCAAGAATCTTGTTCTTGATTTCAGCTACGTCAGGTACACACGTTCGTCCTTGGAATAGAAGTCTTCCATCATCAGAAATCATGAAATCCGATCTGCTGCTCAAACTTCCCTTGATCTCTACCAGTTCGGGATCATTATCTTGTAAGGACTTGATCTCCATCAGTAATTCAGGTTTAAGTTGCATTTGTGCAATAATGACCCGATCATTATTGATATTCAAATCCAGACTAGCCATCTGCTCCAATAACTTCCATTCTTGCATCATAAGACTGGATAACTTTGCTATCGGCTTCCGGCTCAAAGCATCTGCCACCACATTACCTTTTCCAGGATGATACTCAATAGAAAAGTCGAAGTCCTTCAAATACTCCAACCATTTGCGCTGCCTCATATTGAGTTCCTTTTGAGAGAATAAATACTTCAAACTCTTGTGATCTGAAAATACCGTGAAAGATTCTCCATACAGGTAATGCCTGACGACGGCTGCCAATTCCAAATCATGAACAGGATAGTTCTCTTCATGCTTCCTCAACTGCCTGGAAGAATAAGGAATTACCTTCCCATGCTGCATAAGCACACAGCCTAACCCAATACCTGATGCATCGGTGTAGACCACAAAGCCTCCTTCACCAGAAGGTAAAGCAAACACAGGTGCTGAAGTTAAGCATTCCTTCAACGTCTGGAAGCTTTTCTGACAAGCTTCCGACCATTCAAACTTATTCTCCTTGCGGGTCAATCTGGTAAGGGGTACCGCGATTTTGGAGAAGTCTTGAATGAATCTACGATAATAACCTGCCAGGCCTAAGAAACTTCTGATCTCAGTCACACTGGTGGGCTGTTCCCAATTCTTCACTGCTTCCACCTTCGAAGGATCAACAGAAATACCATCTTTGGTAATAACGTGTCCTAGAAATGACACCTCTCCAATCCAAAAATCAAACTTACTAAACTTGGCATACAGTTGATGATCTCTTAATATCTGCAGTGCCATTCTCAGATGTTCGGCATGCTCTTCTTCACTCTTAGAATAAATCAAGATATCGTCAATGAAGACCACGACCCATCGATCAAGATAGGGCCGAAAAATGCTATTCATCAACTGTATGAAAGCCGCTGGTGCATTTGTTAAACCAAAAGGCATAACGACAAATTCAAAATGACCATACCTGCTGCAGAAAGCCGTTTTATGAATATCTTCTTCCTTAATCCGCAACTGATGATATCCAGATCGAAGATCGATCTTAGAAAAGAATTGAGCTCCTGCTATCTGGTCAAATAACTCATCAATCCTCGGCAATGGGTACTTGTTCTTGACAGTTATCTGATTCAGTTGCCGATAATCGATGCACAGCCTCAACGAACCATCCTTCTTCCGGACAAATAATACAGGGGCTCCCCAAGGGGAAGTACTAGGGCGAATGAAACCCTTCTCAAGTAACTCCATCAATTGTTGTTTTAATTCCCTTAACTCCGCAGAAGACATACGGTACGGAGCTTTAGAGACAGGAGAAGAACCAGGAATAACATCAATAGAGAAGATAACTTCTCGCTCAGGCGGAAGTCCCGGTAGATCCTCAGGAAATATATCAAGAAATTCATGGACAACAGGGATGTCCTTAATCTCCACTTGCTGCTCGGGAGTAGCATAGACAAAGGCTAGAAATGCCTCGCAACCTCGCCTCATCAGTTTATCAGCACGAAGGGTCAAAATAAGTAAGATAGAGTGATGGTATCTAGCTCCCAAAAATGAAAGTCCTAGATGCCTATTAAAAGACACCGAGCTAGAACTGCAGTGAACATTGGCCTCATACTTGGCCAACCAGTCAGCTCCTAGGATTACATCATAATCCTTCATGTCCATGCAGACTAAATCAGCCGGTAAATTCTGCTCAATAACCATAACCTTGCTAGAAGGATAATAATGCTGAACTGCCGATCTAGAACCAATAGGTGTAGATATCGCTAACGAAGAACTCATCAAAGCAGGTTCCATAGCTATAGACTTAGCAAATCTCCGAGAAATGAAAGAATGTGTTGCACCAGTATCAAAAAGAACAAAGGCTGGCTTGTCGAGTATAAAGAGAGTACCTTCGACGAGTCCACCTTCTTCGGCTGTTTCTGCTTCATCAACCTGAAGTGCTTGGAGCTTGCCTTGCGGCTTCTTGAAGACTTGAGGCTTTGCCGGTGTAGCTTGCTCCGATAATAATGGACAATCCGGGATACGGTGCTCCCTACTTCCACAACGTAGACAGGCGCCCAACTTGCGCCAACACTCTTCCATCTTGTGACTAGGACGGTCACAATATCTGCACACACCCTTAAAGGGTACAACAAGGACAGGCTTCTTTTCCTCCTGCTTCGGCATCTTTCCCTTCCATGAGCCTGCTCCGGTCCACGAACTCGACCCACTCGCGGGCCTCTTCTTGATAAAGCTAGGTCCGATCTTGCTTTTCTTGAACTCCTTCGGTTGCTCTTTCTTCATGCCTTTGCCACGGATTCTTTCTGTCATCTCAAGAGTGTCCTCCAGAACTTGCGCCTTCCTTACCATCTCAGAATAAGTTGATATCTCCATAGGTGCCAATTGGTTGATATAATGAAGCTTCAAACCATTAAGAAAGCGCTTCGCCTTCATCTTTTCAGTAGAAATGAGATGAGTAGCATATCGAGATAGTCTGGAGAATTGTGCTTCATACTCTGCTACAGATAAGCTCCGCTGCTTTAGAGCCGCGAACTCAGCTGCCTTCTTCTCTTGAACTCGGTCAGAAAAGTACTTGTTGTTGAAGAATTCCTCGAGCTCTTCCCACGTAACCTGACGGTCACCAAGAGTCGCCTTGATAGAATCCCACCACGTACGTGCATCACGTTCTAATTGGAAGGTAGATAAAAGAACACGTTCTTGGTCGGTGCATTGCATGACTTCAAAAATCCTTCCCATATCATCAAGCCAGTGCTCGGCTTCATCAGGGTCGGTCGAACCAGCGAATCTAGGCGGATTCATCCCGCGGAAGTTCCGGTATAAATCACCGGTGCCATGCTGTGCCGCTCCTGCCTGAGCCACTTGCTGTAGGGCCTGAGTAAGGCCTTGAACAGTGCGCTGCAGGTTTCTCCATTCAGCATGATCAGCTGCCATTGCAAAAGCCTACACGAGGAACAAGATTACTTAGGTCCAATAAGATAGGTAATAATGCGATTAAGATACGGACTTAACCCAAGTTTCTACCCAATCTTCCCAGGTCAGGTCCTAAACTTTTACAAGGTTAAGGTTCTAATGCACCTAGACACGACCAAAAACTCGGTACCTAGCGGAGATAATCGGTCCGAAGGCCACTCGCGCAAGTATGTGACCTTCCCGATAGGCGTAGCCTAACGTTCGGACAACACCATTCGATATACCGGGTTATTGGACGCAATGAGAAACATAAAACTTAGGGGAACCTAGGAATATGAAACCTAGGCTCTGATACCAACTAAACTGTCACGCCCCGACGCGGAAAATCGGCGCGTACAGTCGATACGAGCTAGCACTAACAATAAATTTTAAGCTAAACAATTAGACAAATTATAAAGTGAGAAACACTTCCATTAATCAAAATAATTCCAACTTTATTACAATAACCAACATGCTAAGACTCGATCAAACATGTCTTCCAAATGAAATTCTAATACAACACTGACGTAAAATCAAACTGGAAGTAAAAACTAATCTGACTCAATAACTAGGTACAAAAGCACTCAAGGATCACTCCTGACCCTCCCCATCGGTAAGCGTGTCACTTGAAAAGCCTGAAAAGGGGGGAACACAACTATGAGCTGACGCTCAGTAGGAAATAACGGCATATTTACGTAGTTAATATCTTAATTACCAGTTGTATGTAACAGAGAACAAGGAATTGAATAAAGAGATCAAGAACAATGTAGAAGGTCTTGCAAAGTCAAGAATTGAATAAATTCCAATGATCAATAATATCATGTACAAGGAATTCACTAAGAGCAATTGAAACAATAAAAATTGGCGAACAAGCAAGTATTTCAATAATTCATAATCAAGTAAAAGGAATAACAATAGATCAAATGTCGTAGACACACACTAGTCAAGTACTCGGTGCAAATGCCACACCTTGTCATTAACATCTCATGGGCTCACTAATTTTCGGGCGCTCTCTCCAGGACCAGACTAGGCCCTTATGATGCGATGGCATTGGTTTTACGGATCGATGATCCCAATTGTCTAGACATTTCTTGTATAAATATGGCCAATGAATTTCAAGGAATAAGCTAAAATGTAACAAGTACAGATCTGGCAAAAATCAGAATAACAAGAAAATGAAGGATTAAACTTTGGCATAATGTTTAACGACAATTAAGTCGTGGAATCCAAGTAGGAAAAATACAATCTTTAGAATACATTCAATTCCATAAATTAACATTTTATTCTGTTGGTTTAACAAGTTTTATCATACTGTAAATGCCTTAAATTAATTAGATGTAAAAAGCCAAAGAAATGATTTATTTAGTATTATTAGAGTAAGTTACTAAGAATTCCACTTAATTCATAGAAATAAATCCTATCATGGTGAAAATCTCCCTAAAATTTTCAAGTAACTCAAGCACATGATTCCTCTGGAAAATGACAGTAAATATCCATTTTTATTACTGGAATGAAATTTTTACACATTAAAAATACCTTTTTAAACACAAAAAAACCCATATTTGGTGTGCTATAAAACGTTCCTTATGAAATGTTTGGATGGGTTATTAAGAATAATCATCTTACTGGTTTTTTTCATTTTTCATGATACCCATAGTATTTTTAGCATACTGAAATTAATTTTTCTACATTATTCTATCATTTATGCTATTTATTGAATGGAAGAAATATATTAGAAATTTGTTTAAGTATAAAAATTTCTCTATAACTTGCTTTTATCATTCTAACATGCTGGAGAATTTTTTGTTATGCTGTAAGAACTTTTATCATGCTGTAAGGGTTATTTTTAACAAGTTAATATAATTTTCATGTATTTATTCTCTATTATATGGAGAGTAAATGAATTCTATTTGGTAAAAATATCAAATTTTCACAGAAAATTGTCTCTCACATGATAATTATATCATAGTATAATATTCATGAATTTTCATACATTTGAGATCTTTTTAACATACCACATATAATTTATAAGCATTTTCTTTCATTTTATAGAAGAAATATAGATTTTTATAAGATAAAATATTCTAAATCCACAAGAATTTAACTTCTCACATGCTACTACTATAAGACAACATTTTCCATATATTTTAATTATTTAATAATAATTTTTGCATGTTGGACCTAATTTCTTATACATTTATATTCTATTAATTATAGGAAAAATAGGTTTATATGCATAAAAATAGATTAAAATACTGTCCAGTAGCAGAAAAATAACTTTTAAATCTCCTGGTAGCAGAAGAATATGTTTTACAGGGATTCAGGGTTTTTAGTTATTCATTTAATAACTCCGGATCGCGTTTAGGGTGGAGGTCGGTCACCCGACCCCTTTTATTGGGATGTGTGTGAGATCCGGGGATTAAAAAGCCTATATCTTCCTAAATTCTTAATGGAATTAAGCATATGATATATCAATGGAAAGCTAAGACAGAGTACTATCATTTGGTAAGGTCAATTTCAGATTTAGGTTCTGTAATTAAGTTCTGTATTGACAGGAAAAAGAAAAACCCTAATTAGGACAGTGTGGTACTAAAACATCAAATTCTCTACGTATACAAGATAACTTTTAGGACTTTTTATATCACTGGAAAGCTACAAGAGAGGGCTTTCCAACCATGTATCACACATGCTATGAATTTTAATATTTATGTTTCGAATTCATGGATTAATCAGGTTCCAAGTATATGAAATCACCATATGGAGAAGCTCATGTTCAAACCTCAAATTCTCTAAATAGAATTGATGGATCAAAGAGCTTTTTACGCCAAAAGAGAGATAACATGCTAAGCTTCAATTTGATATACAATAATTAACATTTGGCCAGTTATAACCTACCTCAATTGAAGACTTAAACCACGAGATAGATTAGACCCATGAACTATAAGAATCCCCTTCAAAGATCTCCTGATTCCTCCCTCAATACCCTATAAAAATTAGGGCTTTTAGTCTCAGATGATAGATCTCGTCAAGCTGATCAAAAATCCCTACTCATATGCCTATTTTGGTTGAGGTACTAACCTGATTTGATGAACCAAAACTTGGAGATAGAAAAACGACGGGGAGCAGACCACCTTCCACAAAATCGCCAAGATCTCCCCAAATCTAACTCCTCTGCCGACACCACAGCAAGCAAATGAAACTAGGCTCGAAGAGCTTTCTATCTATAGCTCATACACCTTCTGGATCCTTCCAGGAAGGGAGAATTTCGACCCTGAAGAGACGTGTTGTTTACGCCGCCGAAATAATTGACATAGACTAAACTCGTCTAATCACTCTTATACTAGTTAATCTTACACGAAATTTGTTGGGGGCTATTAATCTACAAGTCACTAGCTTTCATTTGCCCCTAACCTCATCGCATTTTGGTTAAGCAATGGGCTCTAATTTGATGTTCTAAGATTGGGTGAATAGTGAACACGAATTTTAGGTTAGGTGGGTTGTAAGTCGGGCTTAACCCACTGATTAGGCCTAGATAATGATTTTATTAGGCTTAGTCCAAGAAGACAAAAGTGTTAGTCGATGCATCTATTATTTAATTACTATTTTTATGAATTTTTTATGGTATATAAAATTTCCACTTCTACTATTCCGTAAATAGTTAAATATTAAGTTCGGAAGACTTAATCCACTAATTCGGCCTAATAAATGATTTTATTAGGCTTAGCCCTAGAAGACAAAGTTGCTAATCGCAAGGTCTTCTAGCTAATTATTATTTTTGGGGATTTTAATACCGTTAACAATTTCTCACTATTCATTTAATAATAAAATATTAAATTCGAAATTCAAATTTCAAATTCCCTCTTTTCATTTCATTTTCATTCCAACTCAATTGCATTTGTGTTTCATTTCACCTAAACCTTATTTTCATTTGGGTTACATTTCATTTTCATTTCATTTCAATTTAATTTAAAATTTTAAAGGTTTAATTCAATTTCTATCCAATTATTAATTCAACTAAATTCAAATAAATTCCTAAAAATTTTAATTTGATAAGGAAAAATTAAATAAAATTATTATTTAAATACGGGGTATTACACCTTGCCTGTTGAGGAAGCCCGTGGGTCACCTCGTGTCGCAGGGACTGAAGGGGGTAAATATTTTCGACTATACGGTTAGCCCCCCTTTCTTGCCCTGGGGGCTAGTAGATTTAACTTGGCTTATCTTCCTTTGCATGATAGGCGTTGCCGCAGCGGCCACCGAGTCATTGTGGCATAATCTCGACCTCCCGGGGACGCTGATATATGTGAGGAGGAAGAAGGTCGGAGTGCGAGCCTCGCCTAGCCCGAGGGAGGACGTACTGGACAGAGACTCGGAGGCGGAAGCTCCTCTGCCGGCCCAGGCCGAGCCGACGGCGGCCGAGTCTCCGTCTGGGGAAGAGGTAGATTACAACTATTCTTCTGACAAAGCGGCTCCTGACGAGGGCGTGTCTGGGGCATCGGGGCCGCCCGAGCCGGTCTTCGGGGCCCCCTTACTCGCTGGCTCCCCGAGCCTTGTGGGGAAGACCGCTGTGAGTGTGAGCTTGCTTGGGCCGGCTCCCCTTCCCCCCTTTTTTTGTGATTGACTGACGACCTTATCCCCCCCCCTTTTTTAGGGTCTTCAAGAACCGGCCGAACTTGAGGTCGCAGAGGAGGCTGCCCCGGCTGCGCTGATCGACCGTCCAACGGGAGTTGATGTCGGCATGGGCAAGTTGGCTCTTTTACTCGACGCCCTTCGAGAGGAAACGCCCGTGGAGCCCTCCGGTACTACCAGAGCGGCGGGCGAGCCTCTAGAGGAGGGGGAGATCGCGCCTGAGGGTAGCATCATCCCAGCGACTGAGGTGAGTATGCGGGCTCCGCGGTCTCCCTTTTTGCATGGTTTATTTTAGATGGCGAATAGCTGATTCCCATTCCCATGGTCAGGCGATGCCGATATCGGGGAAGGCACCTGGCCGTATCCGAAAGGCCGTGGCCAGACAGAGACCGAGCATTGGCCCGATAGCGGTGGAGGGGCCGGCTCCAGTCTTGGGCTTGGAGAGAGAGAGCCTGGCCGCACTCGTGGAAGCGGGACGCTTACCCCAGCTGGTGGTTCCGCTTCCGCCCTTCCCGAAGCTCCCGGCTCAGATGGAGGACCCGCTCTTGCAGCAGATATTTGCGGTGCTCCGTGCGCATCTGGAGGGATCTCAGCCGCGAGGGAGGGGTTCATGGGTGGCGACTTCGGGCTTGGCCTTACTCGAAGCTCCTCCTCTAGCCGAGGTGGAGACATCTACACCTTCGTCTGCCGAGCTAGGGGCCAAAGCAGACCGAGCCGGGGAAGAGGAGACCGGGGAGCGGCGGATGATAGAGACGGCAGATGCTTCGGCGCTGGTCTCGGTCACTTCCTTAGCGGTGGTTGGCCAGGGACCTTCTGTCGCGCCACGCCGGCCGGGTGACCTGACCCTCACCCTTCCATCTTCTTCAGTCGCGGTAGATGCCTGCTTGTGGGCAGAGGTGGACAGCACCGTGGAATTCACTCTCCCAGCCATGCCTTCGGTTAGTCACACCTCGTCAGAAGCGCCAGTCCGCCAGATGCTGGTGACGCTACGGACGATGCTCTCCGCCGACCTGTCTTTATCATATCGAGAGGTGTATGCCATTGTGACGCAGTTGACCGGGGCGCTGCAAGTGTTAGGCTGTCCGCTGGGGGAATGGTCACGGCGGGTCTTGCTATTATTAAAGTCTGTCAAACGCCTTGAATTCCTGGAGACTCAAGCTCCTGATGAGCGCGCGGCTCTGGATGCTCAGGCAGACGAATATCTGTAGGTCCTGAAGGCCCGACGCCACGGTAGAGAACGCCACGGAAAGGCCTTAGAGGAAAGCGAAGGCAGCATTCGTTCCTTCAGGAGCCGGATCGAGGAGCTGGAGGGCTATCTCGCTGCGGCTAAACTTGGCCTCGCCGAGGCGGAGAGGGCGGTGGTAGAGGAGAGGGAAGCTCTTGCCGTCGCCGACGTTGAAATGGTGTCCGTCGAGGCGGAGCTCGCCCATCTTGAGGAATTGAGGAGCCGACTGCGCGATATGACGAACTTCCCCTGCGTCGGGATCCTCCCTCTCGAGGACATCTTCAGGGACATCGACTGAGCGTTGCATCCCTTAATTTCTCCCCCGCAGCAAATGTAGTTTGATCCTCTTTTGAATAGAGCAAAGCATTTATGATTTCGCGCGTTCTTTGTGTACGTATTTGTCCCGGAGGGAGCTTTCTTACCCTCCCTTCTCTTCCGTGCGTATTGTTTTCTTCTTCCTCTTCCCTTGCTCTTGTATCTTTTCCCCTTCTTCGTGTAGAGACCCATTGGCAAGGTATGAGTCTTTGCGGGGATTCACTTTGGGAGGACCAGGCAGGGACCCACGTCAGGGTATAGGAGAGTGCTTGCCTTCCCAGGGGAAGGACGAGGGGACCACTCCACCATACCGAACGGGCGACTCCCTAGCTTTGCCGCAATATTGGAAGCATGTGCTGGTCTCGGGCGAGGGGTACTTGGCCAGAGACCCTTTTCGTCGATCCGAGATGGCGGATAGAAGGATCTGTTTAGTCAGTGACTCAGACGGGAGGTCCGAGCCAAAGGGGTACTCACCGCCTGGGGAGGACGGAGAGAAGAGTTTGTTTAGTCAATGACCCGGACGTGAGGTCCGAGCCAAAGGGGTACTCACCGCCCAGGGAGGACGGAGAGAAGAGTTTGTTTAGTCAATTTCTAGTACCCCCGCTGATGCGGGGCGGCGACTGGAAATGGGGGGGGGGGGGCGCTCCCCTTTTCTGGTTCTCCTTTTCTCTCTTTTTTTTTCTCTTCTTTTCTTACATATTTGTTTGCTTCTTCCCTCTTCCTCTTTCTATTTTTTTTCTTCTTTTTTTTTCGCTTCTTTTTATTTCTCTTTCTTGCTTCTTCTCTTTTTATTTCTCTTTCTATTTTTTCTCTTCTTTTTTTGCTTCTCCTTTTTTCTTCTCTCTTTTTTGCTTCTTCTCTTTTTTTTCCTTTCTATTTTTTTTTCTCTCTTCTTTTTGCTTCTTCTTTTTTCTCTCTTCTTGCTTCTTCCTTCTTTCTCTTTCCACTCTTTTTCTTCTTTTCTTTTTTTTTGCTTCTTCTTTCTTTCTCTTTTTATTCCTTTCTCCCTTTTTTTGGAAACCCGGCTAGTGGCCAAATCATTCGGACATTAAACACGCAAATCCGCCCCAAAATGGGGCGAAGAGTAATATTATTACCTGAATGGGGGCGCCGGAGCGTAGTACAGCCTCAAGTGCCTTCCATTAAGAGGCGGGAATTGAACCTCCCCGCGGTGGTTGACAATTACATAGGCTCCGCCTTCGTAGACTTTTTGGACTACGTAGGGTCCGAGCCAGTTCTCGTTTAGCTTACCTTTGGGGTTGGCCGCCATGAGATCTCTTCTCTTGACCATGACAAGGTCACCTTTCTTGAACTCACGCTCCTTGACCAGCTTGTCGAAGGTGCGCGAAATTCGGGCCTGGTAGACCTGAATATTCTGTTGGGCTTGAAGCCGCTTTCCTTCTAGACTGGAGAGTTCTTCGAGTCTTCGCTCGGTGTTGGTCTGCCCTTCGGGGACAAGCCCATGCTGAATGGCGACCCTGAGGGATGGTATCTCCAGTTCGACGGGGACGATTGCTTCCGAGCCGTATACGAGAGAGAAGGGCGAGCAGCCCGTTGGGGTCTTGTATACGGTTCGGTACGCCCAAAGCGCTTCATACATTCTTTCTTCCCAGTCCCTTTTGTTAGAGCTAACAGTTTTGGCCAGGAGAGTGCAAAGTGTCTTATTAAAATCTTCGGCCAGCCCATTAGCTTGTGGATTGTAAGGAGTTGAGGTCCTCCAATCAATTTTGTATTTTTCTGCTAGCCGGTAGACTTTCTGGTTGCGGAAGTGGCTGCCGTTGTCTGACACAATCCGGTCGGGCGCGCCAAACCGGAATATAATGTTGCGGCGGACAAACCTGACCACGATTTCTCCGGTGACCTCCCGTAAGGCAACGGCCTCTGCCCAGCGGGAGAAGTAGTTGGTCGTTGTCAGAATGTATTTGCAGCCTGTGGAAGATGTGGGTAAGGGGCCCACAACATCTGTTCCCCATTGGGCGAACGGCCAACTGGGCGCGGTTGGGTGCAATTGCACGGGAGGCCTCCTGGGTATGGTGGCATGCTCCTGGCATCTCTGACACGACTTAGCGTACTCGCAGCAGTCGTTGAACATTGCAGGCCAATAATAGCCAAGTTTCTTGATTTCAATTTTCATTTTCGGCCCCGCCTGGTGTGTACCAGCTGTGCCGGCATGGACCTCCTTCATAACTCTCCAAGCTTCTTCAATAGACAAGCATCAAAGGAGTAGCTTCTGCCTGGCATCGGCCACAGTCCAGAATAATATTCCGTTCCGGAGCTCATAAGAGTCCTTGGTTCTGACTAGCTTGATTTTCTCTTCCCTTTGCTTGGGTAGTTGCTGGTACTTGAACCACTGCATCAGGGGGTCTCTCCAGTCAGGCAGGCTGACGACTTCTGCTGTAGCGACCTCTAGGTCTTCTTCTTCTGGCTCTTCTTCTATCATACTGGGCACCTGGTGCTGGTTTATTACCTGGATATGGAGAGATCCATCTGGAGGCACTGTCAGTGAGCTTGTCAATTTTGCCAATGCGTCGGCTTGTGCGTTCTCCTCTCTGGCGACATGGCCTATTTCGAGGAGGTAGAACCGCCCCATGAGCCCCTTGGCCTTAGTGTGATAAGGGAGCAGCTCAGGTTTCCGGACATCAAACTGTCCCTGGACTTGCTTGACGACCAGCAGCGAATCGCCAAACACTTGGAGCATTTTGATCTCCATTTGAAGGGCGACCTGGAGGCCGATGATCAGAGCCTCATATTCTACTTCATTATTGGTGCAGGGTTTGCTAATGCAGCAGGAAGTATGTATCACTTCTCCGTCTGTGGATTTGAGGACGATGCCGGCTCCGGCTCGTACCTTGGCGCGCCCGGACGGGGTCGCTTCTGTCCTCGAGGCTCCATCAAAGTAAAGCTACCAGATGGCTTGCTATATTTGGTCTACCTCTAGTGTTTCATCTTCAGGTAGCTCGGTGGCCAGAGGGGAGTCTTCGGGCACGGGGTGTGCCGCGAAGAAATCCGCGACGGCTTGTCCCTTAACGGCCTTCTGTGGCACGTAGGTGATGTCAAATTCCATGAGTAGCACGGCCCACTTGCCAAGGCGTCCCTTTGGGACTGGCTGGAGGAGGATGTGCTTGATGGGGTCAGCTCTGGATATCAGAGTTACTTCATGGGACAGCATGTAGTGCCTCATCTTTTTGACTGCGAAGACCAAGGCAAGGCAGATCTTCTCGATCGGGGTGTACTTAGCCTCTGCACCCACCAACCTTCGACTGAGATAGTAAAGAGCCTGCTCTTTTCCCTCATCATTGTTCTGGGCGAGCATTGCCCCCAGTGAATATTCGGTGGCCGCTATGTACAGAATCAGCGGTCTGCCTCTGACAGGTGCCCCCAGGATAGGCGGGGTCTTCAGGTACTCCTTTAGCTGGTCGAACACGTGCTGGCATTCGTGACCCCAGCTGAAGGGTGCATTCTTCATCATCAGTCTGTGGAAGGGTTGGCAGCGCCCTGACAGGTTGGAGATGAACCTGCGGATGTAAGCTAAATGCCCCTGCAGGGACCTCAGCTCTCCCAGACTCTTCGGAGGGGGCAACTCTCGGATGGCCTTTATCTTAAGGGGGTCGATCTCGATCCCTCTGTGCCGGATGATAAAGCCGAGGAATTTCCCACTGGACACGCCAAAGGCGCACTTCATGGGATTCATCTTCAGCCCGTACTGCCGGAGCCTTTGGAAGACGACCCTGAGGTCACTCAGGTGCTCGTCTCTCTTCTTCGTCTTGACGACCAGATCATCAATGTAGCACTTGACCTTGCCGTACAGCAGCTCGTCGAAGATCTTGGTCATCGCCCGCTGATATGTGGCACCGGCATTCTTGAGGCCGAAGGGCATCCTCTTGTAGTGAAATATCCCTTTGGGTGACCGGAAAGCTGTATGGACCCGGTCATGGTCGGCTATCCAGATTTGGTTATAGCCAGACGACCCATCCATAAAGGACAGGGCCTCGTGGCCAGTGGTTGCATCAATCATCACTTCGGTGATAGGCACCGGGAAGTCATCTTTCGGGCATGCTTTATTCAGGTCACGGAAGTCCACGCAAATCCTGATCTGTCCATTCTTCTTTTTCACTGGTACAATATTGGCCAGCCATGTGGTGTATTGATTTTCCGCCACGAAGCTGACATCTATGAGCTTGTCGACCTCTTTGCAGATCTGGCTGGTTAGCTCCAGCCTCATGCGCCGGGGAGGTTGCTTCACTGGTTCCACCTTGGGGTCAATGGCCAGTATGTGCTGAGTCACTTCGGTGCTGAGCCCAGGCATTTCCTTGTAATTCCAGGCAAAGCAATCCCGAAATTCTTGCAGCAACTTTGTGTATTGTTCTCTCTCCTGTAGGGGCATGAGAGCACTCAGAAAAGTTGGCCTGGGGTCATCTTCTGTACCAAGGTTCACTTCAATCAATTCGTCGACCGTGACCTGGCCGCCATTTTCAATTTCTGGCGGGGCTGGCGACAAATCGACGAAGTCTTGGTCTTCATTGTCCTCGGGCTCGAGGACGCCATCTCCCTCTTCTTGTTCATCATGATCGGGCATGGAGGCTACATTGACCTCGCACTCCTCCTGGGCCGTAGCTGCCGGGTATGTGAGATCTGCTGGCTCAGAGGGGCATAGGTCCATCTCGGGCTCTTCTGTGTATTCATCATAGACTGCTCCTGCGGGGGCCGGGGTAGCCGCATCTTCAGGCGCCTGGTATTGGATGGACACAGTGTAGGCTCCTGCCCTGGGGCTGTCCGCCACGTGGGGGCGTGGCGGGGCTACCACGTAGTCCCCCATTCTAAGCTCATCCTTGTTGATGAGGCTTTGAGTAATGTCTTTGAAGACATAGCAGTCTTCAATGGCGTGGCCCAGCATCTGGTGGTAAGGGCAAAATAGTGGGTCCCCGCTTCTTCGGGTGTCTTGCGGCCTCTTGGACCGTGGAAGGGAGACCTTGCCGTAATGGCAAGCCCAGTCGAAGATGCCCCGGGTCTTCTCTCTTGGAAAGGAATAAGGCTTCTGCAGCTTCTCTTGGAGTGTCAGCCCTTGCCTGGTTGGCTGCTCAATCAGCGAGCTTGCCATGTCTCTCATTTCCCGCCTTGACAAGGCGGGGGTGTTGGGACTGGTGCCTCGGGGCCGAGGCATCCGGCCACCCCATGGGGGGAGAGATCCCTGGATCAGGTCGGCGACTAGCAAGGTCAACTCAGCCAGCCGTACTTTTAGCATCTCGATCTCCCGTTGCTGCCTGTGGTACAAGGCGTACATGATGGGGTCGTATCGAGGGGAATTCAGAGCATGTCCCATGCTGCTGCTCCTTGCTTCGCCGGCCGGCCGGGGTGGAGGCACCTCGCCGGCGTGCCCTCTCGAGATCGACACTTCGGAGAAGGAGGGGGTCTTCTCCATGCAGCGGCGGCTGGGAGGCTTCCACAGGAATACTTCTTCGTCTTGTGCCTCTTCGGCTGGGGCCCCGGGACATGTGTCTTGGTGGGTTTCCCACGAATCTGTAGCTTCTGCGGGGTCGTCGTCGGGCCATGTTGAGACCGATATGACATCAGTCTCGTAGTAATCTTCTAGTGAAAAGCCCAGACCGGGGTGCTTGGTGATCTTCAGCAACCGTCGATCCAGGTTTGGTGGGTTCCACATTCTTTCAAACATTTCCTTCCGGCTGGAGGGCTGGTAGGGAGGAATCTTCTACTTTCTGACCATTCTGGCTACCTGGTCAGTCATGTGGGGAAGTCCCGTAATGGGGACGTGCGGGTCGTGCAACTCGTCAGGGAACCGGCAATCGTTGTCTTCCCTGACTGGCTTCTCCCCGGCCACATAGAAAATAGTGGGCGGCCCCTCGGAGTTAGGCACCTCGAAGGTTCTCAGTTGTTCAGCCGCTTGGCATTCAATTTCCGCTATCGGCTTGACGATCCCTGGCGGGACCCTGACATCTTCTAGCAGGTCTTCGAGGCAGGGTGCCCCCGGTGTGGGGTAGATGGCGAGAGGGGCTGCCCTAAATACCCCTTCTTCTTGTGTAATAAATGGTACATGTGGAGGAGCCACATAGCATGGGGGCGGCGGAGGAAACCAGCCTCCTGATTCTATTTTCCTCTTTCCCTTGTCTCGGGCAGCTTGAAGAGCTTGCTTCGCCTTTTCCAAGTACAGATTAGCATCTGACAAGTGACACTCGAACACCTCGAACGGGTGGAGGTCGGCGAAGATTCTGACTTCCTTCCCCTCACAGGGGTATTTGATGCATTGATGCAGGGTGGAGGGCACCACTCTGTTCTGGTGTAGCCAAGGCCGGCCAAGCAACGCCTTGTAGGAAGTGCTGGAGTTGATGACATGGAACTGGACCTTGGTGGTGAAGTCATCAAAGGTCAGGCTGAACTCTGCAACCCCCATGGGCACCTCACATTTCTGGTTAAAGCCAGCAATCTTGACGTTTTTAACTTCGACCAGGTGTACGTCAAAGTAGTGCTTCTGGTATACCCGGTAAGGGAGTATATTCACCGCTGCCCCTGGGTCGATCAAGACCCTGTTGATAGGCTGGCCGTTCAGCTTCCCTTTCATGTAGAGGGGCCTGTTATGGCTGCAAGTTGGTAGGAGCATGTCATCTTCTGTGAAAGCCACTGCTACTTCAGGTGGTATTTCTGCCAAACAGGCTTCAAGGTGTGCTAGCGTCTGGAGTGCGGGGATGATGGCTTGCCGTGTTTCTTCGTTCAAGGACAGCATCTCCCACACCGTGAACCGGGTCGGGATCTTCTTGAGGTGTCTGACTATCCGCTCGGTAGCCCGCACCTTGAGAAACTTCATTTCTTCGGGCTTGCCGCGCCTGCTCCCCTCCTGAGGCTGGGGTGTCAGATCAGGGGACGCCTGGTTTGCGGGATCTGTTGTAGCCCGTTGAGCAGGCGGGGTCAGTTGGGCCTCCTCCGCTGCTCGCATGAAGTCGGCGAGGTTTGGGGTGCCGCTGAATTCTTCCTCTGGCTGGACAGGAGTTGCAGCTGGTAGAGCTTGGGGAATGCTCGCTTTAATGGTCGCAATGGACTCCTGGGGGTGCGCCCGCCTTCCTGCTCGAGCTGACAGGAACTCGGCGAATGACGGGGCGCCTTGACTCTTGGTGCCTCCGGGATAGAGACTTGATGGGGGAGGGACCTCAGTGCCTCGGACCTCGGGCTCGGGAACCTGGTATGGTTGTTCCCCCCTGAGCATGATGTTGAGGCTGCCCTGAGGAGGGTGCCCCCACTTCCTCCCTGACCTGGTGGCGTGCTGGGAGGTGGATGCTTTAGCTTGACTCACCTCTACTGGTTCATGGGGTGGGTCTTCTTCTTTTTCTTCCAGGGAGAGAGCGGTGTCGAACAGCGCCAAGAGGGTGTTGCAGGCGAGGACGACCTCCTTGTTCTTCTTGCCCCTGGGTCTTCTCTTCTTCTTCTTCTTGCTTGCTGCAGCGGATGGCTGCTCTTGAGGAGGTTCACCCCACAGGGGAGGCTCTTTATCTGCATCAGCCTCTGTTCCCGGGGCCAGCTCGAGTGATCGAACTCCTTCCAGGGGACATACTCCTTCAGCTCCACAGGCCGGGTCTCGGGCTGTTCATAATCTTCGAGCCCATCAATAATAGCCTGGAGTCTTTCAACCGCCGGGCTAGTCTTCTTGTGCATCCGCAACGGGACAGAACTCTTCTGGTTGTGAGTGGGCCGCCTCATGACCAGCCAAGGGGCTGTGTCGTGGCAAACCGGGTTTGCCGGGGGCGGTGCAGGTAGGGGCGCTGCCACCCTCAGGTGAATTCCTGGGGTAGGCCGAGGGGCACGCGTCTTTCTGTTCTTTTCGGGCACGGTCTGTCAACCTTCTTGGTCTTGAGCTGGGGACATAATAAAAGTCTCATAAGTGGCGCGGGCACAGGTCTCCGCCCACTCTTCAGGTAGCTCCTGGTATAGTGAGACCATGCTGACGGAGGAGGCTATGCTGGACAGCTCGTGTGGCTGCGGGGGGTCTACTTTATGCTCCCCCATGTCCAGCTCTCCGTCCCTGATTAAGGACTCAATAACGTCCTTGAAGACATAGCAGTCTTCAATGGTATGCCCGAGCACCCGATGGTACATGCAGAAGCGCGGGTCATCCCTCTTCTTCAAGTTGCCAGGCCTTTTTGGCTCGGCCAGTGTGATTTTATTGTAGCTAGTTGCCTATTCGAACAGGAGCTTGGACTTGTCCCGGGAGAAGGAATATAACTTGTTTATCATCTTTTCCCTTAGCGAGGGGCCTTCCCGCCGCTCTGTGGTTCTAGGCGGCGGAGGGTTGGCCGCTCCCCTGGCTTTCTCCTTCTGCTTTTCAAAAGCCTGGAAGTCTAGTGCATGCACTTCCGGGGAAGCCGGCTTCTTCTCTGCCTGCCTGGCCCTCTGTGATGTGACACAACCTAGGGGGTTCTTCACATGATCAAATGACCCTTGGACCTAGCAAGCAACCAACGCACGAACCGGTGACTTTACTCGGGTGGACTCACCCGCTAAGCGCACTCTTATGCCCGTAGGCAAACCGGTGATAGTGGTGAGGGTCCGGGACGGGCCCTTGCTGCTCCGAGGGTTGGCTAGCTTAGGATTGGACCTCTCAAGGGTCCTAGGATGTCCACTCTCATAGACGGCCAGCACGCCGAGGGCGTGGGTATTAACGGTTCACTCACAACTCACCCGCGGTAATCATTCATTCACAAGCAAATTTGAGTTCGGGCACTCCACTTACCACCGACGGCACTAAGATACAATACTACTCAAGCAAGGAAATTTCAGCAAAGAGGAGTGTGCAGTGGCTCACCTAGTCGGTGTGAAGACACCGATCCCGGTCGGAGACGAGGGCGAGCGAGGAAGCGTGGGCTTACCCGCACGCCGCGCCGGAGAAGCTTCAACCTGAAATTGTAAATTACATGCACTACACCCCATGCAAGGGGGGGGTTCTTGGGGTGGGGATTAAGGTGTTACAATCAAAACTACCACCACGCAGGGTGGGGCCTTCAGCCGGCCAAGCGGGGTGGGGAAAATAAGGTAAAGAATGTCGGTTGAGTGTGGATGCCGAATCTGCCGGTTATCTGCGAACAGTGACAGTGGGGCGGTGTAATGACCATAGATCCTTCTCACCAATTTTTCCGATAGCGAGACTGGCGGCAAAAGCTTCGTAACAGGTACAGGAACGCTTCAGATTTTTGTGAATTTCTTCTGAGACCGTGGCTGACTGGAGCAGAGGTTGGAACAGAACATGAGGTTTTCTGATCCACAGTTGCAGACTTCTGGCAGCAGGTTGCAGAGGACGCTACGCACTCTCCCGAACTCCGATCAGCACGAAACTGGCGGTGACGTCTTCGTGGTCAAAGTAGCTTTCAGCCGAAGGTAACGGGGATGCAATCAGAGGTGGAGGGCGGTCGGTGTACCCTGAAGAGTTGGCGCTGGTCGGAGTAGACAGCAGGAGACAGAACTGGAGAGCTCGGGGGAGAAAATTCGTAACTCCTTCCTCCGGCAGCCGAATGAGGTTCTGTTTCTTGATCTTGGAAGAAGACTAGCAGAGGAAGAACTTTGATGAAGGGGCTTCAGCCTGAATCCGCTAGGGTTTGTCGTGGCAGAGTGATCTCTCAGGTTCTGATGCTTGGCAGGGAGGGTTCCGCGCAGTCGTGGGAGAACGGAGTTCCTGGACAGCCCCGAGCTCCGATGAAGACGAAACCACTTTGGTGTCGAAGAGGACAGGCAGACGCTTCCACGGATGTATCTTGGGCCTTCAGAATCGCCCGGAGGAAGCCGTGGTCACCTCTGCAAGTCGGTACTCTTCTTCTGATCTGCAACTGAAACTGTAGGTTGAAGATGACGGGGGGGAATGGGGTATGTGGGAGGGGAAATGGGGGTGGATGAGTGTAGGAGTGACCCTTGGTTGTAAGGGGGTCTTGGAGGGGGTGTTCCAAGGTGTGTATGAGGGAGAATGGGGTCTAGAAGGTGGTGTTTGCAGTGGGTGAGAGGGGAGCTACGAATTTGGGATGGGTGGGGAAGAGAGAAGGAGAGATCTTTCTCCAAAATTTGAAAATGGACTAATGTGGTTAGTGGGGCTTTGGGAATGGGAAGAGTTGTGTTGGGGAAGGGAATGGGTGCTTGGGGTAGTGGGAAGGGTGCTTGGGGAAGTGGGTGGGGTAGTTGGGGGTTGGGAGGTGGAGCTAGGATTGGTGGAAGCTCCCTTGGGACTAGGGGGTGGAGTAATGGTGGCTTGGGGAAGTGGAGGGTCTTAAATGAGGTGGGTAGCTAGTGGAGGTGGTTGGGGAAGGGAGGAAAGAGAAGCAAATTCGGAATTGGGTGTTGAGGAGAGAGAAAGTGGAGTGAAAAAGAGAGATTAAGAGAGGGAAGGGTGGGGAATCTCTCCCCTAGGGCATCTCACCCAAGAAATGTTGGAATCACTCCACTAAACTAAGCTTTGGACTCTCAAATGGCATTTTTCATTGATTCATTCATTGATTGATTAAGTTCAAATGGAGGAAATGGGGTCCTATATATAGGAAACCCACATTTCTACAAAAGACCCTGACAAAAGACTCATTGACAAATAACCGAAGGGGTAGGGGAGCTCATTGGGCCAAGCCCGAAGAAATGGGCCCAATTAGCACATTACACAATCTAATGACACTCAAACAAAGGAAAATAAATGCTAGACCTAGGGAAATGACTCAAATAAAATGAAAATTACATCAATGACTCAAATAAAAATTACATAGGACTCAAAATTAAATGACTAGACCAGGCCTGATGAAATAGGAGGTGATGTTCTCATCATACTCCCGGGGTGCGAAGAACTCGACTTCGTCGAGTAAGAGTCCACCGGGGGGAAAGAGGTCCTCCGACGCAACTCCGAGCAAGCTTCAACCTCCAAACTCAACCTCACGTTCGCAACCAGGGGACGACGCTTCAACTCCTCAAGGTGGCTTGGACACACCCTCTTGCCGATGATAGTACCTTGCTTGCCCAGTATTGCCTCCGTGTGCACACGTCGGGCTCTCAAGTTTTTATGTGGAAGCTCTCCGAGGGTGTCGCTCACATAGATGGGGGTAGGCTCAAGGTGCTCACTAGGATCTACCGCGGTGCCCTAAGAGGGTGCTAGATCCGTTACATGAAAAGTGAGGTATATCCCAAAGTCCTATGAGTAAATCCAACCCGTAAGCCAGGTTGCCAAAAGCCACTTGGAACATGGAAGGTCCAAGTCCTCGTGCCCTCGATTTGGAGGTGGCCCTATGGTAGGGCCATTCCAAAGCCACCATCGTGAGGTTACCTTCAAAGTGCCACTCGTGAGTTTTTATCCGCTCATTACGATCCTCACCGTCCATTGCTAGATGCTTGCTTGAATGAGTATGCCTTGAGCTACAGTGCGGTGTGGGTGGGAAGTGTGTGGTATGCAAAGGGGGACCGGGGCAACCAAAAGTAGACCTATCATGTAATGATGCAGTGTAGACTTCGGTCAACCTAGGTGGGCCAGGGCACCCGTAGGTGGCCCTATCATGCAAAGTGGTGGTAAATATCGGGGGACCCGGACATCCGTAGATGCCTTTGACATGTGTATGACCAATGTGAAGTGAGGGAGGGCCGGGGCATCCATAGGTGTCCCTTTCATGTATGGGTGTGATGAGTGCCGGGGGGCCCGGACATCCGTGAATGCTCCTATCATGTTTAAGACTCATGATGAATGGAGGTGGACCATTACATCCAAAAATGGTCCATTCATGCTTCCTACTTGACATGTGGGTGTTGTGAATGAATGAACCCGTCTTATGAATCATGCCAAGTGATGTGTTATGACAAGACTTATGCATTCCTTTCCCAAAGATGACTTCCATGTGTATGGGTGTGGGATGGCCTTTGAACTTCCATGTGAAAGGGTCAAAAGGATCTAGGAAGGTGGGCATTATGGAGAGGGGCTCTTCTTTGCTTCCTAGGCATATGTTGTCTATGGTGATGGTTCCCTTTGTGTGGCCCAAGTCTTGGAAGAGGTGTTCTTGGTCCAACATGGTTGGTTGGAGTAGGGAAAGGGGAGTTGTGGGTAAGGTGAGTGTATTACATGGGTAACTAGACTCCCATTGGAAGGGATCAAAGGGGTCATGGACTGGGCTTCCTAGAGGAAGGAACTCTATGTCCACATGGTCCACACATGGTGGGTCATCCTTCCCCAAGGTAAGTGGACCAAGATCTTTAGTGGGCCAGTCGGTCAAGGTACTTGGGATCATAATGGTAGTGGAGTGGACCATGATGGGTTCTTCATCCATGGGGAGAATGAGAAGGAGGTCACTAGTGTAGCAACCAATGGTGTAGACTGAGGTGATAGAACCAACACATGGGAGGATGAGACTAAGTCTTCTTGGGTGGGCCTCTCCTATGGTCAATAAGCAAGTCAACTTTAGTTGCCATTCTAAACCCTTGATGAGATCATCCCAACTATTTACCTCATAGTAGGATTGGAATGTGGTATGATAGGAGTTAATGGGTGCTAATTGGAAAGGATGCTCCATGGTTGGGTTTTGACAGTACAAGGTATGAGGGATGGGATTTTGCTTGAGCCATTTGATGATAAGTTCTCCTAGGGTCACCACCTTTTGCATGAGATTGAGTGGTTTGGGGATGTATGTGTTTGTTTGGACGGGGATGAGTTGATGTCCTTCTTCCTTATTGATAGGAGTATGAATTTCCTTGAATGTGGGGAAGAGATTTGGATTGGTGTCCAATCCCGGGGATTTGGTCTTGTGGGCCGGGTTTTCCTCATGTTCACTCATGACCTTGTTCATTCTTCGAAGTGGGTTGAGAGGGCATGGTGGCCGGGTATGGGGCCCCGGTGGGTGAGGGAACAAAAGGTTGTTAAAACCATAGGCTCCCGGGAGATGTGGGGGATGAACTAGGCAAGACCAACGCAATGGGTGGAAGGTGGTATTCCGTTCATCAAGCCATTGTTTCCCTAGGATTATGCAAGGGCCTTCCAAAGTTCCAATTTGACACCATGCTCCATCAAAGTATTTGGTCTCTCCAAACCATTTATGGAATTCAACGAAGACTAGGTCTCCGTTGTGCACAATTTGTCCGGTCGTAGAGAGGGTGGCTACAATGCCGGGGGATACCCAATTATCTTCTACCATGTAGATGAAGTAAATTTCTGTGGGGCTCCCATTAGGTAGGTATGCTTGGGATATGATGGGAATTGGGGCCTTTTGGTCTGTAGACTCAATGACAATGGGAGGTGGATAATGCATGGAACGATCCGATGAGAACTCTAATGCAAGCGTGCCCATGGACTTGACTTGATAGAGACAAGTCAATGACTTGCTCTGATACCACTTGATGTGACACAACCTAGGGGGTTCTTCACATGATCAAATGACCCTTGGACCTAGCAAGCAACCAACGCACGAACCGGTGACTTTACTCGGGTGGACTCACCCGCTAAGCGCACTCTTATGCCCGTAGGCAAACCGGTGATAGTGGTGAGGGTCCGGGACGGGCCCTTGCTGCTCCGAGGGTTGGCTAGCTTAGGATTGGACCTCTCAAGGGTCCTAGGATGTCCACTCTCATAGACGGCCAGCACGCCGAGGGCGTGGGTATTAACGGTTCACTCACAACTCACCCGCGGTAATCATTCATTCACAAGCAAATTTGAGTTCGGGCACTCCACTTACCACCGACGGCACTAAGATACAATACTACTCAAGCAAGGAAATTTCAGCAAAGAGGAGTGTGCAGTGGCTCACCTAGTCGGTGTGAAGACACCGATCCCGGTCGGAGACGAGGGCGAGCGAGGAAGCGTGGGCTTACCCGCACGCCGCGCCGGAGAAGCTTCAACCTGAAATTGTAAATTACATGCACTACACCCCATGCAAGGGGGGGGTTCTTGGGGTGGGGATTAAGGTGTTACAATCAAAACTACCACCACGCAGGGTGGGGCCTTCAGCCGGCCAAGCGGGGTGGGGAAAATAAGGTAAAGAATGTCGGTTGAGTGTGGATGCCGAATCTGCCGGTTATCTGCGAACAGTGACAGTGGGGCGGTGTAATGACCATAGATCCTTCTCACCAATTTTTCCGATAGCGAGACTGGCGGCAAAAGCTTCGTAACAGGACAGGAACGCTTCAGATTTTTGTGAATTTCTTCTGAGACCGTGGCTGACTGGAGCAGAGGTTGGAACAGAACATGAGGTTTTCTGATCCACAGTTGCAGACTTCTGGCAGCAGGTTGCAGAGGACGCCACGCACTCTCCCGAACTCCGATCAGCACGAAACTGGCGGTGACGTCTTCGTGGTCAAAGTAGCTTTCAGCCAAAGGTAACGGGGATGCAATCAGAGGTGGAGGGCGGTCGGTGTACCCTGAAGAGTTGGCGCTGGTCGGAGTAGACAGCAGGAGACAGAACTGGAGAGCTCGGGGGAGAAAATTCGTAACTCCTTCCTCCGGCAGCCGAATGAGGTTCTGTTTCTTGATCTTGGAAGAAAACTAGCAGAGGAAGAACTTTGATGAAGGGGCTTCAGCCTGAATCCGCTAGGGTTTGTCGTGGCAGAGTGATCTCTCAGGTTCTGATGCTTGGCAGGGAGGGTTCCGCGCAGTCGTGGGAGAACCGAGTTCCTGGACAGCCCCGAGCTCCGATGAAGACGAAACCACTTTGGTGTCGAAGAGGACAGGCAGACGCTTCCACGGATGTATCTTGGGCTTTCAGAATCGCCGGGAGGAAGCCGTGGTCACCTCTGCAAGTCGGTACTCTTCTTCTGATCTGCAACTGAAACTGTAGGTTGAAGATGACGGGGGGGAATGGGGTATGTGGGAGGGGAAATGGGGGTGGATGAGTGTAGGAGTGACCCTTGGTTGTAAGGGGGTCTTGGAGGGGGTGTTCCAAGGTGTGTATGAGGGAGAATGGGGTCTAGAAGGTGGTGTTTGCAGTGGGTGAGAGGGGAGCTACGAATTTGGGATGGGTGGGGAAGAGAGAAGGAGAGATCTTTCTCCAAAATTTGAAAATGGACTAATGTGGTTAGTGGGGCTTTGGGAATGGGAAGAGTTGTGTTGGGGAAGGGAATGGGTGCTTGGGGTAGTGGGAAGGGTGCTTGGGGAAGTGGGTGGGGTAGTTGGGGGTTGGGAGGTGGAGCTAGGATTGGTGGAAGCTCCCTTGGGACTAGGGGGTGGAGTAATGGTGGCTTGGGGAAGTGGAGGGTCTTAAATGAGGTGGGTAGCTAGTGGAGGTGGTTGGGGAAGGGAGGAGAGAGAAGCAAATTCGGAATTGGGTGTTGAGGAGAGAGAAAGTGGAGTGAAAAAGAGAGATTAAGAGAGGGAAGGGTGGGGAATCTCTCCCCTAGGGCATCTCACCCAAGAAATGTTGGAATCACTCCACTAAACTAAGCTTTGGACTCTCAAATGGCATTTTTCATTGATTCATTCATTGATTGATTAAGTTCAAATGGAGGAAATGGGGTCCTATATATAGGAAACCCACATTTCTACAAAAGACCCTGACAAAAGACTCATTGACAAATAACCGAAGGGGTAGGGGAGCTCATTGGGCCAAGCCCGAAGAAATGGGCCCAATTAGCACATTACACAATCTAATGACACTCAAACATAGGAAAATAAATGCTAGACCTAGGGAAATGACTCAAATAAAATGAAAATTACATCAATGACTCAAATAAAAATTACATAGGACTCAAAATTAAATGACTAGACCAGGCCTGATGAAATAGGTGGTGATGTTCTCATCACTCTGGCTTGACATGGCTGGGGTGGAGGAGTATCGGGCCAAGAATGCCTTGATCTCGGCTACCACATTGTTCAGGCCGTCAAATGTCTTGACCTCAGTGCCGATCATCCTTTCTAGGATCTCTTTCTTCAAGTTTTGCTTGCAGATCTGCACTGCGTCCTCCTAATGCGGGGGGCGTTTGCACCTCATACTAAGGTTCCTCCATCTTTTAATGTAGTCGAGAGCCGACTCATCATTCTTCTGCCTTGTGGCGTAGAGTTCAGCCATGATAACTTCTCTCTCGGCGACGTAGAATCTTTCCTTGAACTTCTTCTGCATATCGGGCCAATCGGCCACCGACCCGGGTGACAAACCGGAGTACCATTCGAAGGCAAGTCCGATAAGTGTTGAGCCGAAGAACTTCAGGAGGTAGGCCTCATCAGCAGCCAGGTCTCCCATGACGTTCACATAGTAGGCAATGTGCTCTCTGGGAGATCCTTACCCGTTGAACTTTTCAAATTTCGGCGGCTTGGTGACGCCAGCCGGCAACTTCATGGCAGCATAATGAGCCGGGTAGGGTACCCGGTAGACGTCGAAAGGCATCTGATCCCCATCGCCCCTCTCGGCCAACTTCATGTCTATCATCTACTCGAGCATCAACCGGCTGACTGCCGCCGGGTCGACTGGGCTCGGGTAGAAATGAGCGGGCTGCGCGCTCGAGGTGGCTACCACGGTCGCTCGGGGGGGCCATGGGGGACCCTTGTGAAAGCGGAGCCTGCGGCGGGGTCACTGCTGCGCAATGTGCTTGATGCGGGGGTGCGCCCTCGAGAGGGTCGAGGGTCGCTGGAAGAGCTGCCTGTGAAGACTGCCCCCTGTCCCTGGGTATCTCGGGTATAACCTCGGTCTGCCAAGACATCGGGGGTGGTGTGTTTCGCTCATTCAGCTACTTTTTAAGTAATTCGATTTCCTGATGGAATCATTGTATCATAAGCAGCATTGCTGGGTCAGCCGTGGGAAGACCGGGCATGCCCCCTGTCTCTTCGGCCGGGGCGTCCTCGGATGATGTCGAGGGCCCGCCACTCATGTCGCCGGTGGTGACCACGTTGGCCGTGAGGGCCATGAGGGGCTCCTCAGGTAGGGCCCCTTCGGCGCCTGCGTGTGTCGCGCCGCCTGCCGCTCTCCTTCTTCTGGTAAGGGGTCCCGGCCTGGCGGCTATTCTGGCCAATTCTTTCGGGTTGGTGGGTAAGGCCCCGTACCGACCATGAACTCTTGCCATATTGTAGGTGAATGTCTGCCATCTCTTAATCTTTTTTATTCTTGAGGCCCTCCTGGACGGTCCTCTTGGGAATGTCAGCCTATCAAAGACCGACCGTCGGGGTGGTGCTTCCTCCCGCACAGGGGACTGGCGCGGCTCCTCCGGGCGGGTCCTCGACTCCATGCTAGGTGCGGGTTCCCCCCTTTCTTCCTGGAAGGAGGAGGCCATTGCCCCCAGTAGTCTCTAGCGGCCAGCGGGGGTGCTACCCGGCCTGCTCAATCCCTTCCCACTCCTGGTCAGGGAGAGCGGCCTGGGGTTGCCCGTCGATGACGGCGGCAGGAGGGGAGTATGCCGTGAGAGCCGGGCGGGCGGCATTGTGCCGGCGCCCTCGGCGACGGCGATGAACATTCTCGGACGGCACCGGGATGACGGGTGCCGGTCGGAGAGTTGGGGTCACTACCTCGACCCTGTCATCGCGCCGGGCCCTCCTGGGGCGGAAAGTGCTGGGCCCTGCCTGGGCAGGTGCAGTGGGCTGGGCCTCCCTAGGTACCCAGACCTGCTTCAATTTTGCCGACCTATGGGTCGGCGTAGTCTTTGGTGGTGTCACGGCTGGGGTCGCGGGCGCTGCCCTCTCTTTTAGCTTCTCCAGTCCCTGGAAAGAGTTGCGGACTGGGACGGTCGAGACGACGCAGTCCGGCGCCAGTTGAGACCCCTGTCCGTCTAGGCGGACTCGGAGGGCTCCAACAGTCATTGACTTTCCGGAGTTGGACATACGACGCCCTGAGCCGGTGCCGGTGTTGTTTCTCCAGAGCCTTCTCCGGTGGGATGTCGACCCTTGGTGTAGCGGGCCGGTAGTGTGGTGCACGTGGTGCACGTTGCAGCTGAGCGTCATCGTGGGGACGCTATTGTTGTCTTCTGCCACAGCTCGGCCGACAGCAGCTCCCGTAGCCCCCGGAGTGGGGGTGTTGATCTGGGACTCCTCGGGCGTCTCCACGTCGAGGATCTCGGCGAAGGCCACCCCCAAGAAGTTGGGGAAGCCCACAGTGGGAGGGAAGCTCCCAAAGGTGAGGGGCACCGCCAGGTAGCCGCCCCGAACGTGGTTCTGGACGGGATGAGGGCCGCAGACGACCGCCATGGTTGGTTCCATGATGTCTCTCTTTTTCTGCATTTAACAAAGTAGCACAATTAGTATTACAAGAAGGGGGCCGCGGGGCCCCTTATTTCGGCAAAAAGATGAAGGGTGGATTGGTCCCACCGGGCGTGCCAGACTTGTGGACGCACTTTTATTTCGGCGGCATGGGCTTAATCGTCAGTTGGTTTATTAAGTGCGTTGGCGTGCCAGTCACCGAGGTGACAATTTATTCGGGCTCCGAAGAGCCCATGGTGCGCTCGATCTGACTTCTTCAGATGATTGTGTGGTTCGTGTCGGGACCGAATCCCGTCGCGCCATGAAGGTCGCGACATCATTTACATCCCCCATACGAGGGAACACCCTTGATTAATTGCCGAAATTAGGGGCCCCACGGCCGAAAAGAATAATACTAACTGTGCGAAAGAGGTTGGGAATAGATCACGCTGAAGGTTATGTTAGGGCCATAAACTGTCGGCCCTGTCGGTCGCATGTGGACCTTTCCGTATTCGGTCACAAGTCCGGGGCAGAGTCACACTGAGAAAACCAAGGTAGATTCCTTCAAATGTCTGCCGAGCATGCGACAATTTTAATGAAGATTCGGAAGGTATCCAGAACGAGGAAACAAATCCGGTCCGATTAGGATGTCGGCCCGAGGTTAGATCAAAGCCTGGCCATGTCGGGGTAATTCCCGAGACTCAGGCTCGACCTGAAAGGGCGGCGTTGCTATTCCCTTTTGCCCCGGGTCCCGGGGAGAGAGAGGGCTGCAATGTGGGCATTAGCGTCTTTTATCGGGGGCCTTCTTGGTTATATCTTCTGGGATTTCGGATTCGATGTTTACTGTTTTATTCGTGCCTTTGTCCAAGATAATTTCTCTTCTTTTATTCGTGACTATTCTTATTATTATCACTTGTTCATTATTTATTTTTATTTTTACCCCTTCCGCATCTTTTATTGTGATTAATATTGCGCATTCGCAGTCCTTTGATTAGCATAATTTTTACTAATTTATTTGCTATTATTAATGCCCTTATCGGGCTGTATATGCATACATGTGTAGTGTGCCGGTGAAGGTTGTTTGGGAGTGTACCGCTGAGGGCAGAGAGCGTGCCGCTGGGAGGCTAAAGGAGCGTACCGCTGGGGCTCAAGGGAGTGTATCGCTGGGGGCTCAATGGGGCGTACTGCTGAGGGCTGCAAAGGGCGTACCGCTGGAGGCCAAAGGGGCGTACCGCTGGAGAGTGTGCCGGTGAAGGAGGGAGGTGATATAAAGTCTATACGTTCCCCATGCTCGAAGTCTATACGCTGCCAAGCCCAAAGTCCGTACACTAGAGCCAAGTGGAGCAAAGTCTATACATTGGCTATCATGAAGTCTGTACGTTGGGGTGGCTCAAGTCTATACACTGGATAAGTCTATACATTGGGGTGTGAAGTCTATACACTACCCAAGTCTATACACTGGCTATCATGAAATCTGTACGTTGGTTGGCTCAAGTCTATACACTGGCTGCTCAAAGTCTATACATTGCCCAGCGTAAAGTCTGTACGTTGAGATATGAAGCCTATACGTTGGCCGCCCAAAGTCTGTACACTGGGTAACTCTATACGTTGGGGTGTGAAGTCTATACACTACCCAAGTCTATACACTGGCTATCATGAAGTCTGTACGTTGGGGTGGCTCAAGTCTACACACTAGATAAGTCTATACATTGGCTGGGGGTGTACCGGCGAAGGTAAAGAATGGCGTACCGTTGAAGGTCGACGGGGAGTGTACCGCTGAGGGCAGAAAGAGATATGGGGATGGCCGGTGCTGCTGAGGGCCAATGAGGGTGTGCCGCTGAAGGTTAAAAGGGTAGCGTACCGCTGAGGGTAGAACGGGCGTGCCGCTGAAGTTCAATGGGGCGTACCGCTGAGGGCAACGATCAGTTTTGGATTATTTGTTTTAAGGCTTTTCTTTTCTTCTTATCTTAACTTTCGTATAGTTTTATATATATAACTCTTCCCTTGTTCTGTTTTGTTCGGTTCAGCCTCTTTTCTTGCGGGTCGGACGTTCGGGCTGCCGGGTAGTTGATTAGTTCGGTTCAATTCTCTTTATGATGTCGGCAGTGGTTTGATGAGTTGGAAGGTCTCATTAAATATACGGTTCGTTCGTTGACTCATTTTGCCTCTTTAATTGTTTATTAGTTTCTCACAAAAATTCGGCAGCATCTCCCCTTAACCCGAGGCGTAAGGGAGATAAAGGGAACGCGCCCACGTGGAGTGGCGGAACCCGACGACTGGAGGTGGGCCCCCAGAGGGGCAACACCTTTATAGAACCTCGGAAAACGCGAAGAAAAGGGCCCGGGGACGAGGCCAAGAAGGGGGTGCTACTGAGGGAATGAAGGGTGTGTCACTGAAGGCCATAGGGGTAGCGTGCCGCTGAAGGTCACAAGGGTAGCGTACCGCTGAGGGCAAAGGGGGGAAGCGTGCCGCTGAAGGCCAATCTAGGCACACCGCTAAAGGCAAAAGGGGGAAGCGTGACGCTGAAGGCCAGGATGGGGCGTGCCGCTGAGGGCCAATCAGGGCGTGCCAGCCAAGTGCTGGAAAGGTGCATCGCTGGAGGATTGAAAGGGCTGAGTGCATGAGCTGGGAGGTTTCGCAGGGCTAGTATATGGGCTGGGAGACTTGCAGGGCTAGTCCAGGGAAAGAGGGGGGTTTGAGGCCAAGGAAAGGCTGCTGGAAATGAGTGAAAGGCTCACAAGGTCAGGCTTCACGAGGGAGGCATCGCGTTGATGTGGTGGCTCGAAAGAAACCGGAGGATCGGAGAAAACGGGCAACACATTACATGCATTGTGAAGGCGGGGTAAACCAACAGAAATTGCAAGGGAAGCCCAAGGAGGATGATTCTTCATTCATGGGAGGCAAAAAGGCTGCAGCCACACATGCATATTACATAGGAAACACCCAAACGAAACCATGGACAAAAGGAAAAGAATACAAGACGGAGAACGGAAGGAGGAATAGAATACGAAAGGGCAGAAGCATAGGGGGGCCTAAGACCTTGGCCACCGTCCCCACCCTCTCCCCCATTACATTCAACTCTCCCTCCCTTACTCTTGCTTCTTCCCGGAGGTCGTCGGAAGGGGGGGGGGTTTACGCCAGAACTCTTCTTCTTCTCTTTTCTCTTCTCTTCCTCTCTGTGCCTCTCTCTGGTCCCCTCCTCTTTCTCTCTCTCCCCTCTCTGTTGAAGCGGAGGGTCTTTTATACCTCCAACAACTGAAGCCCTCCAGCCCGACCGTTGAAGGCGGGAAGTGGCCTTGTGATGATGGCATTTGACCTGCCCCGTCCTGGGTCGTCAGGGGGTAGCTCACGTGGCCCAATGGACGGTTGCCACCTCAGACGGCTCACTGAGCGCCAAGGAAGCGTAGGGCGTGGGCTGCATGTCGTCTTGCCGTTGAAAAGCTTCACCGCTGTGCCGTTGGCGGGCTGAACAGGCGTGCCGTGGGGGAGCCAAAAGGACGTACCGCTGGGGGCCCAAACGGGCGTGCCGCTGAATGGCCTGGAGGGCGTGCCGCTGAAGACCCTGACGGGTGTGCCGCTGAAGCCCCAAAGGGCCGTGCCGCTGAAGCCCCAAAGGGCCGTGCCGCTGAACATCCAAAGGGGCGTGCCGCTGAAGCCCCAAAGGGTCGTGCCGCTGAACACCCAAAGGGGCATGCCGTTGAAGCCCCAAAGGACCGTGCCGCTGAACACCCAAAGGGGCGTGCCGCTGAACACCCAAAGGACTGTGCCGCTGAACACCCAAAGGGGCGTGCCGCTGAAGCCCCAAAGGGGCGTGCCGCTGAAGCACCTGGGGGCGTACCGCTGAACCCCAGGGGGTGTGCCGCTGAAGCACCTGGGGGGTGTGTATTTGGGGCCCGTCGCGGGCACGAGTCATGGCCCGTTTGACTTTCTTTGGGGCCCATGGGCTGTGGGGCCTTTTGTGCTTGATTTCTCCGGGGTTTCTTCACTCGGCGCCGTTGTTGATGCTGGGCCGAGCATGACGTTTGGATGTGCAATTTCTGGTGTCCACAACAGGTATGGTGGCTATGGGAGGCGTACCGATGAAGGAGCCTTAGGTGTGCCGGCAAAGGGCCTGACCGAGCGTGCCGGCAAAGGGTTGAAGAGGGGAGAGCGTGCTGTCAAAGGAGCTTGAGGGCGTACCGCCGAAGGGTTGGGGCAGGCGTGCCGCTGAGCGCAGGGGGAGCGTGTCGGCGAAAGGCCAAACGAGGCGTGCTGGGGGAAGCTGGACTGGGGCGTGCCGGCGAAGGGCGCTGTAGGGTGTACCGACGAAGGGCGTGTGTCTGCACATTGGCCGGTCGCTGCGACATAAAGTCCGTACATTCATCAGCCCAAAGTCTATACGTTGTCTATTCAACCAACACATAAAGTCTATACGTTCTTCAGCTCAAAGTATGTACATCGGCTGCGTTCATCAGCTCAAAGTCTATGCGTTGGCTATATTCATCAGCTCGAAGTCTATGCGTTGGTCAGCTTAAAGTCTGTACATTGGCCAGCTCAAAGTCGGCACATTGCAGTTCAAAGTCTATACATTGGAGCTCAAAGTCCACACATTGGCCAGCCCAAAGTCTGTACGTTGGCCAGCTCAAAGTCTATACATCGTAGTTCAAAGTCTGTACATTGCAGCTCAAAGTCCGTGCATTGGCCAGCCCAAAGTCTGTACGTTGGCCCGCTCAAAGTCTATACGTTGCAGTTCAAAGTCTATACATTGGAGCTCAAAGTGAGTCTATACATTTCAGTTCAAAGTCTATACATTGGAGCTCAAAGTCTATACATTGGAGCTCAAAGTCCATACATTGGCCAGCCCAAAGTCTGTACGTTGGCCAGCTCCAAGTCTGCACATTGCAGTTCAAAGTCTATACATTGGAGCTCAAAGTCCACACATTGGCCAGCCCAAAGTCTGTACATTGTCTATTGGAGTCTATACATTGGCCGGCTCAAAGTCTGTACACTGGCCATTAAAGTCTATACATTATCCATTAAAGTCTATACATTGGCCGGCTCAAAGTATGTACACTGTCCAGCACAAAGTCTATACATTGCAGTTCAAAGTCTATACATTGCAGCTCAAAGTCCATACATTGGCCAGCCCAAAGTCTGTACGTTGGCCAGCTCCAAGTCTATACATTGCAGTTCAAAGTCTATACATTGGAGCTCAAAGTCCATACATTGGCCAGCCCAAAGTCTGTACGTTGGCCAGCTCCAAGTCTGTACATTGGCCAACTCAAAGTCTAAACATTGTTCCTTAAAGTCTATACATTGCCCCTTGGCTGCAGTTCAAAGTCTGTACATTGGCCAGCCCAAAGTCTGTACATTGGCCAACTCAAAGTCTATACATTGTTCATTGGCTGCAGCTCAAAGTCTATACATTGCAGCTCAAAGTCTATACATTGTCCCTTAAAGTCTGTACATTGGGTTCCACTTTGGAGAGTGAGAAGAGTGTGCCGCTGAAGGGCTGAGAAGGTGTGTCGTTGAAGGGTTGATAGGGTGTGCCGCTGGAGGGCTGATAGGGTGTACCGGCGAAGGCTGGAACGGACGTGCCGATGAAGGTCCACTCCTCTGTTACTTGTTTTTAAGGCTTTTCTTTTCTTCTTCTCTTTGATTTTTGCGTGGTTTTATACAAATTTTTTCTCCTTATTCTTGCAGTCTGTTGTTGCTCTATTTATTTGTTGCTTTTATTGTCTTTTGGTATATGTTTGATATCTCATTTGTTTGTTGCATCCTTTTGCCTTTTAACGTCCTGTTAGTTTCTAACGAAAATTCGGCAGCATCTCCCCTTGACCCGAGCGTAAGGGAGATAAAGGGAACGCGCCCACATGGAGTGGCGGAACCCGACAACTGGAGGTGGGCGCCCGAGGGCGGCAACACCTTAATAAAACCTCAGAAAACACAGGGAAAACAACGAGTCGAAGACCTCTAAGACTGGACAAGGTGTACTGGAGAAGGGGGGGGGGGCAGGCACAGATGAAGGCACTGGGATTTACAGGAGGATTTTCGCGACCTCAAACCATTCAAGATGATGGCACATCCGGAGGAAACCGTCGGCATGAGGGATGAACACAAACACCGAAAAGTGAAAGGAAAGACGATCAAACACACTGTGGCTCACAACCAACGAGACAAAGAGACAACCCACTGAGGGGGACGATCTTCATTCATGGGGGAGCAAAGGGCCGTAGCCGTCCACATGCATTACAAAACACGCCCGAGCTAAAGCTACGGGCAAGAAAGAAAACCAAAGAACAAAAGAACGGAGAAGGAGAAAACAAAGAACAAAAGAAGAGGAGGTGTTAGGGATCGAGGCAGGGACGACCGTTCACTGCTCTTTCCCCCACCTTCCCCTGCTACATCAAGCCCTCTCCCTATCTTACTCTCTTCTCTCTGCCTGGTGGTTGTCGGAAGACTCCATGCCGGAGCCCTCTCCCTTCTCTTCTCTCTTCTCCTTCTTCTCGTAGGTGGCTTTGTGTCTCTTCGTTCCTTCTCCCTGTGTGCCTCTTCCTCTGTGTATGGGCCTCTTCTCCCCTTCTTCTCCGGAATGGGAGTGGTTTTATACTCCCAGCAGCGGGAGCCCTCGAGCACGGCAGTCGGAGGCGGGAAGCGGCTGGTCATGATGGGGATTGACTTCCCCCGTCCTGGATGTCAGGGGAGTAGCCTGCGTGGCCCAACCTCTGGTTGACACCTCGGGCAGCTCACTACGCGCCAAGGATACGTAGGGCATGGGCGTCACGTCGTTCCGTTGAAATGCCTTCACACTGTGCCGCTGGCGGGCTCAAGAAGTGTGCCGCTGAAGGCTTGAAATGGTGTGCCGTTGAAGGCCTGAGATAGTGTGTCGTTGAAGGCTTAAAATAGTGTGCCGTTGAAGGCCCGAAATCGTGTGCCGTTGAAGGCCCGAAATAGTGTGCCGTTGAAGGCTTAAAATAGTGTGCCGTTGAAGGCCCGAAATAGTGTGCCGTTGAAGGCTTAAAATAGAGTGCCGTTGAAGGCACATGGGGCGTGCCGTTGAAGGCACATGGGGTGTGCCGCTGAAGGCACATGGGGTGTGCCGCTGAAGGGCCCAGGGGCGTACCGCTGAAGGGCCAAAGGGCGTGCCGTTGAAGGCCCAAAAGGGGCAGTTCTGAGCCCATTGTGAGCATGAGTTGTGGCCCATTTAATTTTCTTCGAGGCCCATGGATTGTGGGGACTCTTGGTGGTTGATTTCTCTTCACTGTCGTGACTCCGGAGATGGCTTCACGGCAGTGTGCATATTTGGGGAGTCCGGATGACTAGCCCTCCGGGGCTTCCTCACTCAGCGCCGTTGTTGATGCTGGGCCGAGCAGGATATCTGGGTGTGTAATTTTTGGTGTCCACAAATTCCCCCCACCCACGGGTAGCGCAGGCGAAGGATGAGACGGGCGGTGCCCGCGGGTGTGCTGGCCTCTTTTTCTCATCGTCGATGCCGCCGGGGTGTCGGGAGCCGACATGACTTGTCTGTCTCCTCTTTTATTCGTCAGTGCTGACGGGGTGTCGAGAGCTGACCTGGTTTGTTGGTCTCTTTGTCTCTTCATCAGCGTCGATGGGGCGTCGGGAGCTGACATGCTATGTTGGTCTCTTTGTCTCTTCGTCAGCCCCGACAGGGTGCCGGAAGCTGACATGATGTGTGGGTCTCTTTGTCTCTTTGTCAGCGCCGACAGGGTGCCGGGAGCTGACCTGGTTTGTTGGTCTCTTTGTCTCTTCGTCAGCGTCGACAGGGTGCCAGGAGCTGACTTGGTTTGTTGGTCTCTTCTTCTCTTCATCAGTGCCGACGGGGTAGCGGGAACTGACGTAGTATGTTTGTCTCTTCTTCTCTTCATCATCAGTGCCGACAGGGTGCCGGGAGCTGACCTAGTTTGTTGGTCTTTTTATCTCTTCGTTAGCGCCGACAAGGTGCCGGGAGCTGACCTGGTTTGTTGGTCTCTTCTTCTCTTCATCAGTGCCGACGGGGTAGCGGGAACTGACATAGTATGTTTGTCTCTTCTTCTCTTCATCATCAGTGCCGACAGGGTGCCGGGAGCTGACCTAGTTTGTTGGTCTCTTTGTCTCTTCGTCAACGCCAACAGGGTGCCGGGAGCTAACCTGGTTTGTTGGTCTCTTTGTCTCTTCGTCAGCGCCGACAGGGTGCCGAGAGCTGACCTGCTTTTGTTCGTCTCTTCTTCTCTTATTTTTCTTCTCTTCTCTTTTCTCCTCTTCTATATTCCCTTGCACGTAAACATGGGGTGAGAATTTATTTAGTGTCCTCAAATCAGGGAAGCGGGATGCGAAAGCCGAAATTTGGGGAGCAGGCTGCCAGAGCCAGACTTGGGAAAGCGGGCCATGGGGGCCAAGGTAAGCAGGCTACAAGAGCCAAAGTTGGGAAGCAGGCTATAAGAGCCAAAGTTGGGAAGCGGGCCGCGGAGGCCAAATTGGGGGAGCAGCTTATAAAGCCAAGGATATTGGGAAGCGGGCTGCAAGAGCCAAAATTATGGGAAGTGAGCCGCGAAGGCCGAATTCTGGGAAGTAGGCTATGAGAGCCGATTTCCGGGAAGCAGGCTGCAAGAGCCAAAGATGTTGGGAAGCGGGCTGCAAGAGCCGAAATTATGGGAAGCGGGCCGTGAAGACCGAATCGGGGAAGCGGATTACAGAAGCCGGAGTTGGGAGATTAACAAACCGCGAGGGCAAGAGGTAGGCTATAGGGGGCCAAGATTGGGCTCTACGAGCCAGCGCTGGGAAGGTAGGCTTTGATAGCCGGAATTGAGTTTATTGTATACACACATTATTTTATTTATTTTTTATTTTTTTTTGTTACTATTTTTTTTATTCAAGCATGCAGGCATTCATTAGCAGACATAACATAAACATACGTATGTGATAGCTCCCTCTATAGGGGATGGGATAGGGACATCGCCCATAATTCGCAGACACGGTGCGGGTCATGAGGCACAATTGAGGGGTGGTGGACCCGTGAAGAGGACATTGCACGTCTTACATGCATAGCCTTAATTCACGCATTTCACCCAAGGCAACTCTCTGTGGCGTGGCGGTGTGTGAACAAAGAGCCCTAACCATAGGGATATGCAGGTTTTCCTGGTGACACCCGAGGATCACTCTAGCGCCTACACATTAGTTCCAGGCTTTCGACTTTCGGTAGCTTCACACAGCCCCCACTTGTTTATTTTGGTAGCGGATTTCACGGTTCGGCACGAGTCTCCTCATGTGTCTCAATGGGGATTCCCGGCTACTAAGATTCGTCCTTAGTGTGATTCTATTGCGGATTCCACCATTTGACGCGAGTTTCCTCATATGTCTCAATGGGGATTCCCGGCTAATAGGTTTCATCCTTATTGTAATTCGCTTCACCATTTCGCGCGAGTCTCCTCATGTGTCTCAATGGGGATTCCCGGCTACTCGGATTCACATTTCTCTCTTTTTTTCTTTTTTTTTCTCTCTTTTTTTTCTCTCTCTCTTTTTTTTTCACAGTGGGGGTAGGCAGTTTTTTCCTCACGATTACCTTTCACGCGAGTGCAGGAATTCAAGCCTCCATAGAGTGCTAAGAAGAAACTCGGGCAATCCCTATAGTCGAAGGCTATTGAACACATTAAGTGCTAAGTGTGGGAGCGTTGCCTCAGGTTTATTTTGTGAGTTGGGCTTAACTATTCAGCCATGACTCTTCCCCTTGACGTGTGCACCCGCCATAACTGGGTTCCCTTCGAACGCAGGCCATGACGCCCGTGCATCCGGAATCGTGCGATATTATTTAGCAAGGAAACACGGTCCTAGAAAATTCCAAGGAGGTGTATTATTCTATATTAAGCAACCATGCAAACAGGGCAATCAAGCATTCTCTTCTTCCTTTTTTTTGTTTTGTTGTTTGTTGTTGTTGTTTTTTTTTTGTTTATTTTCCCTGTGTTTTTTTGTTTGTTGTTGTTTTTTTTTGTGGCATAAGAAAATATTGTTGTTACGTATAAGTGTAGTGGTAGTAGAGGTATTAGGGAAGCAGACAACAGAGGGCCGAAAGGACATCAGGGAAGCGGGCTATAGAAGCCGAGGGACATTGGGGAAGCAGGCCATAAAGGCCAAAAGGAAGCAGGCTGCGAGAGCCCAAGTTGGAAAGCAGGCTGCGTGAGCCAAAGTTGGGAAGTGGGCTATAAAAGCCAGAATTGGGGAGCAGGCCACGGAGGCCAAAGGGGAAGCAGGCTATGGGAGCCAGAACTGGGAAGCAGGCCACAAAGGCTAAAGGGGAAGCATGCCATGAGAGCCAAAGTTAGGAAGCATGCTATAAAAGCCAAAGGTAAGCAGGCTGCAAGAGCCAAGGTTGGGAAGCAGGCCACGAGGGCCAAAGGTAAGCAGGCTACGAGAGCCAAAGTTGGGAAGCGGGCTGTAAGAGCCGAATTCTGGGAAGCAGATCGTAAAGGCCGAATTTTGAGAAGCAGGCTGCAAGAGCCAAAGATATTGGGAAGTGGGCTGCAAGAGCCGAGATTGTGGCAGCAGGCTACAAAAGCCAAATCAGGGGAGCAGGCTACAAGAGCCAAAATTGGGGAGCGGGCTGCAGGAGCCGCAATTATGGGAAGCGGGCCGTGAAGGCCGAATTCTGGGGAGCAGGCCGTAAAGGCCGAATTCTGGGAAGCGGGCCACAAGAGCCAAAATTGGGAAGCGGGCCGTGAAGGCCGAATTCTGGGAAGCAGGCCGTAAAGGCCGAATTCTGGGAAGCAGGCTGTAAGAGCCAAAGTTAAGCAGGCTGCAAGGGCCAAAGTTGGGGAGCAGGCTATAAAAGCCAGGGGAAGCAGGCTGCGAGAGCCAAAATTGGGGGACATGCTATGAGAGCCAGGGGAAGCAGGCTGCGAGAGCCAAAAATGGGAAGCGGGCCACGAGGGCCGAATTTTGGGAAGCAAGATACAAAAGCCAGGATCTGGGAGGGCTTTGTCGGTTTAACGCCCCGTCGGCAGATGGTCTAGTCAGTTTAACGCCCCGTCGGCGGAAGGTTTAGTCAGTTTAACGCCCCGTCGGCGGAAGGTGTAGTCGGTTTAACGCCCCGTCGACGGAAGGTTTAGTCAGCTTAACGCCCCGTTGGCGGAAGGTGTAGTCGGTTTAACGCCCCATCGGCTGAAGGTTTAGTCGATTTAACGCCCCGTCGGCGGAAGGTGTAGTCGGTTTAACGCCCCGTCGGCGGAAGGTTTAGTCGATTTAACGCCCCGTCGGTGGAAGGTTTAGTTGGTTTCTATTTGTTGGATGGCTGGAGGTGAAAGTTTGCCTCGTGACCCTTCTTTCTCTTCTTCTCTTCTTCTTTTGTAGGGAGGCAGGTACGAAGACCATGTTCGCCTCATGTCTCTTTTTCTCTTCTCTTCTTCTTTTGTAGAGAGGCGGGTGCGAAGACCATGTTCGCCTCATGTCTCTTTTTCTTCTCTTCTTTTTATGTGATGAGGCGGGCTCGAGGGCCACGTCTGTCTCATGTGTCTCTTCTTTCCTTTACTTCTCTTCTTTTTGTTTGGTGAGGCGGGCTCGAGGGCCACGTCTGTCTCATGTGTCTCTTCTTTCCTTTTCTTCTCTTCTTTTTGTTTGGTGAGGCGGGCTCGAGGGCCACGTCTGCCTCATGTCTCTTTTTTCTTCTTCTTTTGTGGAGAGGCCGGTGTAAGGACCATGTGTGCATCATGTCTCTTTTTCTTCTCTTCTTTTTGTGTGATGAGGCGGGCTCGAGGACCACGCCTGCCTCATGTGTCTTTTCTTCTTCTTCTTCTTTTGTGTGATGAGGCGGGTGCGAAGACCGCGTCTGCCTCGTGACTCTTCTTCTATTCTTCTTTTATGGAGAGGCAGGTGCAGGGACCATGTTCACCTCATGTCTCTTTTTTTCCTCTTCTATTCTTTTTTTGTAGAGAGACATGTGCAGAGACCATGTTTCCCTCATGATTGCTCTTTCTCTTCTTCTCTTCCTTTTTTATGGAGAGGCAGGTGCAAGGACCATGTTTGCCTCGTGCTCATTTCTTTCTTTTCTTCTCTTCTTCTTTTGTGTAGAGAGGCGGGTGCAGGGACCATGTTCGCCTCATGTCTCTTTTTTCTCTTCTATTCTTCTCTTCTTCTTTTGTGTAGAGAGGCAGGTGCAGGGACCATGTTCGCTTCATGTCTCTTTTTTTCTCTTCTATTCTTCTCTTGTAGAGAGGCAGGTGCAAGGACCATGCTCGCCTCATGTGCATTCTTTATTTCCTTCTCTTCTTTTGTGTGATGAGGCGGGCTCGAAGACCACGTCTGCCTCATGTGTCTTCTTTTGGTTCTGCTCTTCTTCTTTTGTGTGAAGAGGCGGGTCCAGGGACCACGGCTACCTCATGTGTCTTTTCTTCCTCTTCTTCTCTTCTCTTGCGTGATGAGGCGGGCTCAAAGACCACGTCTGCCTCATGTGTCTTCTTTTGGTTCTGCTCTTCTTCTTTTATGTGAAGAGGCGGGTTAAGGGACCACGTCCGCCTCATGTGTCTCTTCTTCCTTTTCTTCTTTTCTTTTGTGTGGTGAGGCGGGCTCGAAGACCACGTCTTCCTCATGTGTCTTCTTTTGGTTCTGCTCTTCTTCTTTTATGTGAAGAGGCAGGTTAAGGGACCACGTCTGCCTCATGTGTCTCTTCTTCCTTTTCTTCTCTTCTTTTGCGTGATGAGGCGGGCTCGAAGACGACGTATGCCTCATGTCTCTTCTTTTCCTTTTCTTCTCTTCTTTTGTGTGATGAGGCGGGCTCAAAGACCACGTCTGCCTCGTATGTGTCTTTTTATTTACTCTGCTCTTTTTTTTCTCTTAATGTGCCCCAGGTTGGGGCGTAGCTTCATTTGGTGTGCATCCCCCCTGAGGGGGGGTGTGTTTTGCCTCTTCGCTTCTGTGCCCCCAGGCGGGGTGTATTTTTTTGGTTTCTATGTCCCCAGACCAGGGTGTGTTGTTTTTTTTTAATGCCCCCGAGGCGGGGTGTAGCTCTCTTCAAATGCCCCCATGGTGGGGTATACTCTTCACGGCTTCTATGCCCCTAGGTGGGGTATGTTTCTTCTTCAAATGCCCCTAAGCCAGGGTGGACTTCTCTTCATATGCCCCTGAGCTGAGGCGTGTTCTTTATAGCTTCTAGGCCCTCGAGGCGAGGTATGCTTCTTCTTCATATGCCCCTGGTACGGGTGTATCTCTTGCTTCTTATGCCCCCCTGAGGCCGGGGTGTATCTCTTTACGGCTTCTATGCCCCCGAAGCAGGGTATGTTGTTTCTCCAAGTGCCGCTTAGGCGGAGTATATCTTCCTTCTTATGCTCCCAGATCGGGGTGTACGTCTCTTCTTCCGACGCCCCTAGGTCAGGGTATATTCTTTCTTCATGTGCTCCCAGGTCGGGATGTATGTCTCTTTGCTTTTTTTTTTGCGCCCCCGGATCGGGGTAAATGCTTCTGCTTCTTATGCGCCAAGGGCGGAGTGTACCTCTTTGTGCCCCCTGAGCGGGGTGGATGCTCTGCATGTGTCCCCAGGCTGGGATGTAGCTTTGTCTCCCATGGAGGGGGGTGTGTCGTTTCTTCAAAAGCCCCCAGACCAGGGTGTATTCTTCTCTTTCTTATACTCCCAAGGCGGGAGGGGTTCTCTTCATGTGCCCCCGTGGCGGGATGTGCTTCTTTCTTCAAGTGTCCCCAGGCCGGGCTGAATTCTTTTCTTCTCCCCAGACACACCGGGGGGAATGTTTGCTTCTTGTGCTCCCAAGGTGGGGAGTATTGCTGCTTTTGATGACCCCAAGGTGGGGCGTATTGCTGCTTCTGATGCCTCAGAGCGAGGTATCCTTTTTTTTTATATGCCTCCGACACGGGGTGTATTCCGCTTCTAGTGCCCCCAGAGTGGAGTGTATTGCCGCTTTTGATGCGAGATGTAGTTCTTGCTTTTTATGCACCCGAGGCGGGGTGAATTCTTCTTCTTTGTTTACGTGCCCCCATATCGGGGTGTATTCCTCTCTTCATATGTTTCCCTAAGCTGGGGAATGTTGTTTGTTCGGCTTCAGATGTCCCCGGGGGGGGATATGTGTTGCTTCATGGACCCATGAGGCCGGGATGTATTCCTTCTTCGAAGGCCCCTAAGTCGGGGTGTATTCTTCTCTTCTTATGCTCCCCGGGGTGGGGTACATTTCTTGCTTCTCATGCCCCCCACGGCGGGGTGTGGTTTCTCTCTTTGTGTGCCCCCATGGCGGGGCGGATCCTGCCTCCTTGCTTCTGTGCCCCGGGCGGGGCATGTTCTTCATGGCTTCTATGCCCCCAGTGGCGGGGTTTGTTTCTCCTTCACATGCCCCCAAGCCGGGGTGGGCTTCTCTATGGCTTCTATGCCCCCAGGCGGGGTGTATGTTGCTTCATATGCCCCCAGGGTGGGGATGTATCCCGCTTCTAATGCCCCCATGGCGGGGTATGTCCTTGGCTCCTTATGCCCCCCAAGGTGGGGTGTGTTTTGCTTCTTGTGCCCTCGAGGTGGGGTATGTCCTTTTTGTGCCCCCAGAGCAGGGTGGATTCTCTTCAGTTACGCCTAAGTAGGGGTTGATTCTTCCGCCTCTTATGCCACGGGGTGGCATACACTCCTCTTCGTATGCTCCTAAGCCGGGGTACAACTCTATTTCTTCTCATGACCCCAGGCCGGGGCAGTCTCTTCTTCTTATGCTTATGTGCCCCTAAGCGGGGTGCATTCCTTTCTTCATGCGCCCCTAAGCCGGGGGATGTTGTTTGTCCTGCTTCGAATGCCCCCGAATCGGGGTATAGTTTTGTCTCATATGCCCCTAGGGCGGGGGTGTATTTCTCTTCATGTACCCCTCAGTCGGGGCATATTTCTTCTTCAAATACCCCCTGAGCCGGGGTGCATTCTTGCTGCTTCTTATGCCCCTAAATCGGGGTATAGTTTTGTCTCATATGCCCCTGGAGCGGGGGTGTATTTCTCTTCATGTGCCCCTGGGAATGGGGTGTACTCTTCACGGCTTCTATGCCCCCAGGCGGGGTATGTTTCTTCTTCATGTGCCCCTGGTACGGGGCGTAGCTCTCTTCAAATGCCCCCGGGACGGGGGTGTATCTTTTGCTTCTTATGCCCCCCTGAGGCCGGGGTGTATCTTTTGCTTCTTACGCCCCCCTGAGGCGGGGGTGTATCTCTTTACGGCTTCTGTGCCCCCGAAGCAGGGTATGTTGTTTCTTCAAATGCCGCTTGGGCGGAGTATATCTTTCTTCTTATGCTCCCAGCTCGGGATGTATGTCTCTTTGTTTCTGTGCCCCGGGTCGGGGTAGATGCTTCTGCTTCTTATGCGCCAAGGGCGGAGTGTATTTTTGTGCCCCCAGGCTGGGGTAGGTGCTTCTGCTTCTTATGCGCCAAGGGCGGAGTGTGTCTCTTTCTGTGCCCATAGGCTGGGGTACATTCTTCATGTTTCTCATACCCTTTTCGCAAGGCATATTCTCTTGCTTCTCATGTCCCTGGATCGGGGCGTATGTTTCTTCTTATGACGCCCCTAGGTCTGGGTATATTCTTTCTTCATGTGCTCCCAGGTCGGGATGTATGCCTCTTTGCTTCGGTGCCCCCGGGTGGAGGTGTACTCTGTCTCTTTGCTTCTGCGTCCCCCAGGCGGGGTATGTTTTTTCTTCAAGTGCCCCTAAGCTGGCGCATATTCTTTATGGCTTCTATGCCCCCTGGCAGGATATATTTCTTCTTCAAATATCCCTAAGACGGGATGTATTCTTCTATTTCTTATGCTCCCGAGGCGGGATGTATCTTCTTCAAATACCCCTAAGCCGGGGCGTGTTCTTTATGGCTTCCATGCCCCCTGGCGGGGTATGTTTCTTCTTCAAACACCCCTAGGCCGGGGTGGACTTCTCTTCATATGCCCCTGAGTCGGGGCATGCTCTTTTATAGCTTCTAGGCCCTCGAGGCGAGGTATGCTTCTTCTTCAAATACCCCTAGGCCGGGGCGTATTCTTTATGGCTTCTATGTCCCCTGGCAGGGTATGCTTCTTCTTCAAATACCCCTAGGCCGGGGTGAATTCTTTATGACTTCTATGTCCCCTGGAGGGGTATGCTTCTTCTCCAAATACCCCTAGGCCAGGGTGGACTTCTCTTCATATGCCCCTGAGTCGGGGCGTGTTCTTCATAGCTTCTAGGCCCTCGAGGCGAGGTATGCTTCTTCTTCAAATACCCTCGAGACGGGGGTGTGTTTCTTGGCTTCATATGCCCTGGACGTGGGGTATATCTTTTGTTTCTTATGCTCCCGAGCCAGGATGTAGCTTCTTGGCCTCATATGTTGCCTAGGCGAGGGGTATGTTGCTTTACGTGCCCCCGGGGGGAATGCATTTTGCCTCCGTTGCCCCGTGGCGGGGTATATCTCTTGGCTTCTTATGCCCCCTCCTTAAGGCGGGGTGAAGTCTTTGCTTCAAATGCCCCTAAATCGGGGTATAGTTTTGTCTGATATGCCCCTAGAGCAGGGGTGTATTTCTCTTCATGTGCCCCTCAGTCGGGGTGTATCTTTGTTGGTTGTTGTGCCCCCAAAGGGAGTGTCTTTCTCTTCATGTGCGCCGGGCACCGGGTGTATCTTTGCTTTTTTTTTATATGCCCCCAAGGGGTGGATTCTTCTTCTTCTGCCCCTACATGCTGGGGAATGTCTGCTTCTTGTGCCCCCAAAGTGAGGTGGATTCTCGACGGCTGCTGTGCCCCCGTTGGTGGGGTGTATGCTTCTTCTTCAGATTCCCCTAAGGCGGGGTGTATTCTTTGTTGCTTCATGTACCCCCGAGTCGGGGTGGATTCTCTTCATGTGCCCCCATGGCAGGGTGTACTCTCTTTATGTGTCCCCAGGAGTGGGGTGTGGTTTGCTTCCTGTGCACCCAAGCAGGGTTTATCGCTGCTTGCAATGTCCCCCGAGGTGGGGTATCCTTCTTCTTCAAATACCCCTAAGCCGGGGTGTATTCTTTATGGCTTCTATGCCCCCATAGCAGGGTATATATCTTCTTCTTATCCCCCATGGCGGGGTATATGCATGCTCTCTTCGGGAGTGGTGGCCGTGCTTGGCCTCATTGCTATAAAGCATTCCCCACAGCGGGCAGCCATTCACCAAGCTACAATTGTGGCTCGCTGGGTCTTTTAACAGTCACTCGAGGGGCCATCTTATGCCGGATGGAGGCAGTAGGAAGGAGGAACGAGCGGGGTCATTGCACCGCAGACTCGGAGCCTCCTAGAGTCGGGCGGGATGCCGGGTTTCTTCTTGCTCTTTTAGTCAGCGATGCTGGCCAATTTTTCTTCCTTTCTTCTCTCTTTTTTTTCTTTTTTTCTTTTTTCTTCTTCTTCTTGTATGATTGACCAGGGTGGAGGTGCAGGAGAGCGCTCACCCCCTCAGGGAGGGGATGAGTGGTTCGCTCCACCCCATCAACCCCATAGTGGTAATCTTTGTTCAGCATGGGTCTCGACGGACGTGGCCGTACAACCCTCTCTTGCCAATTCTTTCTCTTCTTTTTTTGCTTCTTTCTTTTCTCTTTTTTTTTCTTCTTTTCTTCTCTTCTTCTTTTCTTCTTTTCTTCTTTCCTTCTTTTCTTCTCTTTTTTCTCGAGGGAAACGGGGGGGCTTGATTTCCCCTTCCTTCTCTTCTCTTTCTCTTCTCCCTTTTTTATAACAGCCCCCATGATTCCAGGAAGCTGCATATGCTTCGAAGCAGCGTCCTCGAGGCCACGAAGACAGCTACGCCGAGTCTGGATTTTCTCCCCATAGGGTTGGCGAAGACAGCACCTGCAATTCATCAAAGCAGGCAAACAACGTTTATTAGGAGGCCATGAGGCCTTGAATCCCGGCGAAGAAATGAAGGGTAGTTTCGGTCCCACCGGGCGTGCCAGACTTGTGGACGCACTTTTCGTTCATCTATTGTTGTGCTCGTCTCTTCGGGAATGGTTGATTCATCTATTAAGTGTGTGGGCGTGCCAGTCACAAAGTGACAATTTATTCGGGCTCCGAAGAGCCCACGATGCGCTCGATCTGACTCGGTCAGACGATTGTGTGGTTCGTGTCGGGACCAAAACCCGCCGCGCCATAAAGGTCACGGCGTCATTTACATCCCCCATACGAGGGAACACCCTTGATTAATCGCCGGGATTCAGGGCCTCGTGGCCAAGAAATCAATTGCATGGAAGGTCTATTACAAGGTATTGAAATCCTCGCGCGAGGGCGAGAAGAAGACCCTTCGCGGTCATGTCAGTCGTGTACTGACCATTTAATGTTCGGACGAATGTCTGGCTCAAGAAGATCACGGTTGTCGCGAGAAAACAGGAACGCATGTATGCCGAGGTACGGCAAATCTATTATTCGGAAGAGCGGAGAACGTTCGGCTAAACCTCGGTCAGAGCGGTCAGAAACCAGTAAATCTGTTGGCCCGGTGCAAGAGCAAGCTGCCACCATACTGCGGTGGGCCCCCCGCGGTCGAAACAAGACTTGCATGAGCGTCATTAATATTTCTGGTGCCAAGGGGCAACGAGGGAATATCCCTTGAATCGGCTGAAAAGCTCTGTGTCTAGGGAAGCGGACGTTCGAAACGTGTCGGTCATTCGGGAGACCGTTTAATATTCGGACGGGAGTCCGGCTTGAGAATATTGTAATCATCGCGGGAGGACCTGGGACATATGCATGCCGGGATACGGCACGTTTATGATTCTGAGACACCGAAAACATTCGGTCAAATCTCGGTTAGTGTAGCAGGAAACCGGTAAATCTATTGGCCCAGTGCGAGATCGAGTCAAGACCATACCGGGGGTGCCTCCCATGGTCCGAACGAGGCTTGCGCGGGCATCATTAATATTTCCGGTGCCGGAGGGCAACGGGGGAGAGTCCCAGGACTAGACTCCAAAATCGAAAACGTGTTCAAAGGGAGCGGGCTGTAGACCGAGGATATGAGCCGAACGGCGACCACAATCGGGGTCTAAGCGTGGCCCACGGAGGTCTTATTGATATTCCCATGGAAGGGGTCCAGGGGTGGCGAGGACCGTCTCGTTCTATTTTGATTTTGTCGGTCACTCACGGACATTTTCATGTTCGGGCAAGGGCCCATGTTGAAAGTACGACGTGGATGGAAATGACCCCGTACAAATGTATGCAGAGTTTACGGCAGTTTCAATGAAAGAACGAGAACGAATCCCATTAGAATGAATCCGATTTAAGGGGCTATTGGCCCGGAGCAATGCCGGCTCACGACCATGTCGGTGAGGGAGCCGTCGGCCATATTGGTTGCTCACGGGTCTTTTCATGTTCAGACACAGGTCCGTAATAGAAACGCGGCGAAAACCGAGGTGAACCCGTTCAAATGTCTGCCGAGCGTGCGGCAATTTTAGTAGTGGCTCGGAAGGGATCCAACCTGAGAAACGAGTCCGGCTTAATAGGAATGTCAGCCCGAGGCGAGGTCGGGCCATGGCCATTTCGGGATAATTCCCAAGACTCAGGCCCAACCTGGAAGGGTGCGACATTGTTATTCCTTCAGCACCGGGTCACGAGAGAGACGGGGCTGCAAAGTGGATTTTACCATTTTTTTATCTGGGTTTTAAATTATATATATATATATATATATATATTTATTTATTTATTTATTACTTATTTCCCTCTCATGTATTTATTCTGGATGAGTTATCCATTTTGTTTATTATTATTACTATTATATTTTCTCTCCTCTTTTTGTTTATTATTATTTTTACATTTTTTGTTTATTTCATATATGTATTCAGATTTATTTATTCATCATAGTTTTTATTAATTTTATTATTACTATTATTATTATTATTATACATATTCTTCTGGAGAGAGAGTGGGCCGCGGGAGGGCCAAACGGGGGCTGAAGGAGTGGGCCGCTGGAGGGCCAAACGGGGGCTGAAGGAGCGTGCCGCTGAAGGTGGAAGGGTGCACCGCTGAGGGGGCTGAGGGAGTGCGCCACTGAAGGTTCGCGGGAGGTATACCGGGGAAGGGCTTGGCCAAGGGTACCGGCGAAGGGGCAGGTATGGTGGCTTTGGGAGGCGTAGCGATGAAGGAGCCTTAGGTGTGCCGGCAAAGGGCCTGACCGAGCGTGCCGGCAAAAGGTTGAAGAGGGGAGAGCGTGCTGTCAAAGGAGCTTGAGGGCGTACCGCCGAAGGGTTGGGGCAGGAGTGCCGCTGAGCGCAGGGGGAGCGTGTCGGCGAAAGGCCAAACAAGGCGTGCCGGGGGAAGCTGGACTGGGGCGTGCCGACGAAGGGCGTTGTAGGGTGTACCGGCGAACGGCGTGTGTCTGCACATTGGCCGGTCGCTGCGACATAAAGTCCGTACATTCATCAGCCCAAAGACTATGCGTTGTCTATTCAACCAGCACACAAAGTCTATACGTTCTTCAGCTCAAAGTATGTACATCGGCTGCGTTCATCAGCTCAAAGTCTATGCGTTGGCTATATTCATCAGCTCGAAGTCTATGCGTTGGTCAGCTTAAAGTTTGTACATTTGCCAGCTCAAAGTCGGCACATTGCAGTTCAAAGTCTATACATTGGAGCTCAAAGTCCACACATTGGCCAGCCCAAAGTCTGTACGTTGGCCAGCTCAAAGTCTATGCATCGCAGTTCAAAGTCTGTACATTGCAGCTCAAAGTCCGTGCATTGGCCAGCCCAAAGTCTGTACGTTGGCCCGCTCAAAGTCTATACGTTGCAGTTCAAAGTCTATACATTGGAGCTCAATGTGAGTCTATACATTGCAGTTCAAAGTCTATACATTGAAGCTCAAAGTCTATACATTGGAGCTCAAAGTCCATACATTGGCCAGCCCAAAGTCTATACGTTGGCCAGCTCCAAGTCTGCACATTGTAGTTCAAAGTCTATACATTGGAGCTCAAAGTCCACACATTGGCCAGCCCAAAGTCTGTACATTGTCTATTGGAGTCTATACATTGGCCGGCTCAAAGTCTGTACACTGGCCATTAAAGTCTATACATTGTCCATTAAAGTCTATACATTGGCCGGCTCAAAGTATGTACATTGTCCAGCTCAAAGTCTATACATTGCAGTTCAAAGTCAATACATTGCAGCTCAAAGTCCATACATTGGCCAGCCCAAAGTCTGTACGTTGGCCAGCTCCAAGTCTATACATTGCAGTTCAAAGTCTATACATTGGAGCTCAAAGTCCATACATTGGCCAGCCCAAAGTCTGTACGTTGGCCAGCTCCAAGTCTGTACATTGGCCAACTCAAAGTCTATACATTGTTCCTTAAAATCTATACATTGCCCCTTGGCTGCAGTTCAAAGTCTGTACATTGGCCAGCCCAAAGTCTGTACATTGGCCAACTCAAAGTCTATACATTGTTCATTGGCTGCAGCTCAAAGCCTATACATTGCAGCTCAAAGTCTATACATTGTCCCTTAAAGTCTGTACATTGGGTTCCACTTCGGAGAGTGAGAAGAGTGTGCCGCTGAAGGGCTGAGAAGGTGTGTCGTTGAAGGGTTGATAGGGTGTGCCGCTGGAGGGCTGATAGGGTGTACGGGCGAAGGCTGGAACGGACGTGCCGATGAAGGTCCACTCCTCTGTTACTTGTTTTTAAGGCTTTTCTTTTCTTCTTCTCTTTGATTTTTGCGTTGTTTTATACAAATCTTTTCTCCTTCTTCTTGCAGTCTGTTGTTGCTCTATTTATTTGTTGCTTTTATTGTCTTTTGGTATATGTTTGATATCCCATTTGTTTGTTGCATCCTTTTGCCTTTTAACGTCCTGTTATTTTCTAACGAAAATTTGACTGCATCTCCCCTTGACCCGAGCGTAAGGGAGATAAAGGGAACGCGCCCACATGGAGTGGCAGAACCCGACAACTGGAGGTGGGCGCCCGAGGGCGGCAACACCTTAATAAAACCTCAGAAAACACAGGGAAAACAACGAGTCGAAGACCTCTAAGACTGGACAAGGTGTACTGGAGAAGGGGGGGGGCAGGCACAGATGAAGGCACTGGGATTTACAGGAGGATTTTCGCGACCTCAAACCATTCAAGATGATGGCACATCCGGAGGAAACCGTCGGCATGAGGGATGAACACAAACACCGAAAAGTGAAAGGAAAGACGATCAAACACACTGTGGCTCACAACCAACGAGACAAAGAGACAACCCACTGAGGGGGACGATCTTCATTCATGGGGGAGCAAAGGGCCGTAGCTGTCCGCATGCATTACAAAACACGCCCGAGCTAAAGCTACGGGCAAGAAAGAAAACCAAAGAACAAAAGAACGGAGAAGGAGACAACAAAGAACAAAAGAAGAGGAGGTGTTGGGGATCGAGGCAGGGACGACCGTCCACTGCCCTTTCCCCCACCTTCCCCTGCTACATCAAGCCCTCTCCCTCTCTTACTCTCTTCTCTCTGCCTGGTGGTTGTCGGAAGACTCCATGTCGGAGCCCTCTCCCTTCTCTTCTCTCTTCTCCTTCTTCTCGTAGGTGGCTTTGTGTCTCTTCGTTCCTTCTCCCTGTGTGCCTCTTCCTCTGTGTATGGGCCTCTTCTCCCCTTCTTCGCTGGAATGGGAGTGGTTTTATACTCCCAGCAGCGGGAGCCCTCGAGCACGGCAGTCGGAGGCGGGAAGCGGCTGGTCATGATGGGGATTGACTTCCCCCGTCCTGGATGTCAGGGGAGTAGCCTGCGTGGCCCAACCTCTGGTTGACACCTCGGGCAGCTCACTGCGCGCCAAGGATACGTAGGGCATGGGCGTCACGTCGTTCTGTTGAAATGCCTTCACGCTGTGCCGCTGGCGGGCTCAAGAAGTGTGCCGCTGAAGGCTTGAAATGGTGTGCCGTTGAAGGCTTGAAATAGCATGCCGTTGAAGGCCTGAGATAGTGTGTCGTTGAAGGCTTAAAATAGTGTGCCGTTGAAGGCTTAAAATAGTGTGCTGTTGAAGGCCCAAAATTTTGTGCCGTTGAAGGCCCGAAATAGTGTGCCGTTGAAGGCCCGAAATAGTGTGCCGTTGAAGGCTTAAAATAGAGTGCCGTTGAAGGCACATGGGGCGTGCCGTTGAAGGCACATGGGGTGTGCCGCTGAAGGCACATGGGGTGTGCCGCTGAAGGGCCCAGGGGCGTACCGCTGAAGGGCCAAAGGGTGTGCCGTTGAAGGCCCAAAAGGGGCAGTTCTGAGCCCATTGTGAGCATGAGTTGTGGCCCATTTAATTTTCTTCGAGGCCCATGGATTGTGGGGGCTCTTGGTGGTTGATTTCTCTTCACTGTCGTGACTCCGGAGATGGCTTCACAGCAGTGTGCATATTTGGGGAGTCCGGATGACCAGCCCTCCGGGGCTTCCTCACTCGGTGCCGTTGTTGGTGCTGGGCTGAGCAGGATATCTGGGTGCGTAATTTTTGGTGTCCACAGCCGCCTGGTGGCATGTGGATCTTTGAAGTAGCTCCAGGATGGAGATCCGGGAAGGTTTCTTGTCCAGGTGTTTCAATAGATCATACTATGTTCCAGGGATAGCTCTTTCTGGTTGTTCTGCATCATCCTTCTCTGGCCGAGACTGCTCAGGATTCTGACTGTTGTGGGGGAAAACCCTGTGGAAAATCCTTCCACTCCGAAGCACCATTGCCTGCGGCTTTTGTACCTCTGTGGTGGTAGCAGTGGGTTTTAACAGGGATTTGAGGGGTAGTTGTGGAGGAATGGTTGATGAAGCAGGGGTGATGACGGGAGTAGGGATTCTGATGAGGGGTTTGTTAGGTGGAGGCATGGTGGAGGTAGAGGGGATATCGCGCGGATTATGAAGGATAAGGGGTCTGGACGGTGGAGGTGGAGACGAAGTGAAAGTGGGTAGGGCTTGAAGCGGGCAATGATTTTGAGGTGGGCGATGGGTAATGAGTGGTTTTGAAGGCATCAGTGGTGATACGGTGGAGAAAGACGGGGTTATGTATGGTTGATGGATGATAAGGGGTTTAGAAGGCATAGGGGTAAATGTGGTAGAGTTGGATGGTAAAGTGGGGGAGTGGGAGAAGATGAGAGGGTGTGAAGGCGTAGTGGAGAGTGTCGGTTGATAGGAGGTCGGGGTACGGATGAGAGGGCGTGATGGTAGTGGAAATGGTGAAGGCGATACTGACGCGGGTTGATGAGAGAGAGGTGCTACCCGGGCAAGGCAAGGGTGTTGCGTGATGATAGGATTGGCGGTAGAAAGAATGGAGGTACTTTCCTGGTGCCACACCTGCTCTCTCTTGACTTCCGGGAAGGAGGAGATGGGGTTAACCTGATGATTGGGCTGTTGGTGCTCCGGTAATGGATTCTGGATTATGCCCATGTCGGGCTGTTGTTGTGGGGCCTACTGCTGTTGTTGTTGTGGTTGCTGTTGCTGCTGCTGTTGTAACTGCTGTTGTGGCCTATGAGGAGGTCTCCTAGCCTTGAGAGCGGTGACGTATCGTCTCATCTCATCCCAATCTATTTGATGTTCATCATTCATATCGTGGATGTAATCTTTGAAATGGAAGCAGTAATCTACTGTGTCCTGGCTGCCTGTGGTAGATGTTGAGTACGGACTGAATAGATCTAGAGGGGGGGTGAATAGATCTAGCCCCTTTTTCAATTTATAAATCAACGATCGACTAGACCTTAAGCAAACTATGGGTTGCAAAGATAAAACTGATAACTACAGCGACAGCAAGCAATAAGAAGAGCACACACCACAAGCAAAACCACAAGACAGGATTTTTAGGTGGTTCAGTCTCTTCCCGAGACTTACGTCCACCCCTCGCTCAACTTGAGCAAGGCTTCACTAGATGAGAACTCCTGATCTCAACCAACACACCGCTGATACACAGCTTCTTCCCGCTGACACACAGCTTGTACCCGCTGCCTCACAGCTTGACACTTGATGTAATGAAAAGAACAAAATATGCAACAGGACTGAACAAGAGCTTTTGAATCAAAGAAAAAGAGTTCAGCCTGGGACTGCAGGTAACGGGAATAGACTCCCTGTGGAACTTCCAGACGATTGCCTTCAGCTGCGACGCTACTGGAGTCTTGCTTGCCTTGAGTCAGTCTTCCTTCTGCAGCAATGAAGATGCCTTCAGTCTTGTGCAGTCTTTGTGGTTTTTAAAGAGCAACTCCTTCTTTCCTCTTTCAGAGTATCTTCGTGGGTGTATTCTTTCTTTTTCTTCTACTCTGTGTTCCACGCCCCGCTCTCTGTCATCTTTTACCTTTTGTACCAGTTCTTTTCAGAGCATAGGCTTTTCCCGCGCTGATTCGTAATTGAGCGCACATCCATTGGATTATCGGCTAGAAAACAGGGAGAAGATTTACCTGATAGATTTGAATAAGTTTGACTGGTTCTTTCCAAGATTCTCTCCTTAAATCCAGTGCGGAATCTTATCATCTGAACCGCCCAACAACCTGCAGCAACAACCTGCAGGTTTCTCTCAACAGAAACTGAATTCGGTTAGAGTTCAGTTCTGGACACTGCTTCGCCTGTGGTTGACCATGAGCTTGTCGCTGGTCGACATAGAATAATGTCCAGACGACTGTTTATTCTGGCTGACGCTCGTGGTCGACAACGACCTTCTCGCTGGTCGACAAGGGGTAAATGTCCAGACGATTGATGGTTCAGACTGATGCTTGTATTGCTTCGTGGTCGACAACGGGCAGGCCTTTGGTTGACCACCGAAGCTTGTACAAAGGAAAAGTAACTGGAGCTGTGTCCTGTTGGATTCGCTGGTCGACACTAACTTCTTCACTGGTCGACAGGCAACCCTTGAAAACTTCCTCTAATCTGTTGACTTCATTAGTACTTAAGTATACCTGAAATTACTTGAACTATCAAATTTGCATTGAATTAGTTAAACACATCTTTTGTCATCATCAAATTGTCATGAGTTCATTACTTTACATTGAATGAGTAATTAACCATATCCTTTGTCATCATCAAAACTAAGGGATGCACAACATTCTCCCCATTTTTGATGATGACAACCATGAGTCATTGTGACAATCAACAAATTATAAAATTCATTTGATATTTCATTCAAGACTATCATAACACAGATCATTTGATATTTAGCCAGACAATTCATTTGATGTGCCTTTCAAAAGCATCATAACACTAGTTACATGAAAGACTCAAAAAAAGAGAAAGACACATAGTGACACATAGTTGACATCTAGACACACCTAGACACACAATGACACATAAGACCCTATCTCCCCCTTTGTCAACAACAAAAAGAGGAGTACATAGATTATCACTCTGAGGAGGACGAAGAACTTTCGGGCTTCACTTGCTCTGCCATCCGATCGAGCTTGTCAACGATGTGAGCATAAGACAGCCTTAGCTTCTGGATCTCTGATATAGTATCGTGGTGATACTGTTTACTCTACTGGGTGGTGACCGCAATGCGAGTGCCCATTTCTGCTGACACGTCAGCTAAAGTACCAACCAGTCTGTTAAACCGAGAGCTAGCATGTTCTGAGTGTTCCTGTTGTTTGATGAACCTGGTCTCCATCTGCTGTTCTAGTCTCTGAACTCACAGCTCCAAGCGCCCGGTGGCAGCATTCATACTCTCTTGAAAGGATTGGAATTGAGTGGTGAGAGAGGACAGCTGAGATGCTATCTGGAGAAGCACTCCTTGAGACTCAGTGGTGGAGGTGAAAGGAGGTGGTGGAGTAGAAGTAGACGGAGCGGAGGTAAATGGAACAGAAGTAGCTGGAACATGAGTGGCTGCAGTGCCTGGTTGCCATGGCACTATGACGAGGGAAGGTGAAGGATGGGTAGCAGTGGTTGTAGTAGTGGCAGTGTGAGTGGGAATCACCACAGTTGGAGGGGTTACAGCAGGGCTGACATGAATTGGTGTCTGTGGTAGAGAAGAGGGTGGCAACGGTGCCTTGGATTTACCCTTGGATGGTAGGGTGCACTGGACTTGATCTCCTACCTTCTTATAGCCCAAAAAGGTGGTCACGTAATGAAAAGAGTATACGTGCCATTTGGGAATGACAACACACTGAGCGTGAGGAATGGGAATATTTGCTGCTTCCAGAATGGCAGTTATGTGGGCAGCATATGGAAGAGAGTTTAGAGGATAATGCAAAATGGTGTGGAACATGTTCAGCATGAGCTTGGGAAGGCGAATGAGTTGGCGAGTGATGAGGCCATGGAGAAGAAATAAGTGAAGGCGACTTACATGTTCACTGGCGCCTCCTCTCGGTTGGATTATGGTAGTAAGAAGATGATGGAGTAATCGATGAAGAGGAGGGAATGTGTTGGCATTGATGGATTTTGGAAGGACCTCAGGGGCTGGTTGGCCAGTGACCACGGCATATGCTGATCTGAAGTCAAAGTCCTCAGGATTGAAGACAGCACCATGTCTGGAAATTTTCAGCGCCTTGTGGAGTAACTTGACGTCGAGGCTGACGACGACCCTTTGAACTACTGTATAGACTTGGCCATCTACTACTTGCAGGTTGTGGTAGAATTCTTGCACAAGCTGTGGGGAATACTGAGTATGTGCGGAGACAAACTCTGTCCAGCCTTGGGCGTCCAAAACTTCCAGCAACTCTGGGAACATCTCCATCAGCCGCTGATCGGAAATATCTACTCTTCTCGGCGGCATGATGTTCCGAGGCTTGAGAACTCCAGAGACTGGATGGACGTTGGGTACTTCTGAAGCTGCCATCTTTCTGCCCGATCCAGCCGTATTATCAGTTGTCGACCTCCGAGGGGTCGATGGCGGACCCTGCGTGGCCTTCTGCTTGGAACGCTTTGATGCTTCGGTAGGGGCCTCATCCCTTGCTCTCTTGGAGGACCTCATGGTGGAAGGATGCGAAAGAGGGATGCACAAGGGAGCGGAAGGGAACTGGAAACAGAAGAGTACCGTGAAAGGTGAAAACGGTGAAGTAGCAAGGTGGTGAATACCTAGGGACCCAGTCTGTTCAATTTATAGGGGCAGGATATCAGTGGATAAGTCATGGGTCATAAATCCTAGGGTTTGTGGAAAAAATGAAGGGACAGGATTAAATCAGCCGAATTAAATTTGGGGAATTTATTGAAGTGTACGCCCTTTCCTTAATGAAGCATTTATTTAACCTATCCACCCTTAGCAGAGACCACCTTGTAAACAAGTATAGTGGGCCTAGTGGTTCACTTGAATTTGAAAGTATTGCACCAATAAGCTTATGCCCCATATCTAATTTCCTCTACATGACTTCTTAAACTTATAATAGATTTCATGAGATGATTTTAATAGCTGTGTTTGCTGAACAGTGTTTTCAACTTTTCTTTGCATGCCATGCCTTTGGTCAACCATGTTCCTCTGCCTTTTAGATACTTTTGAGTTTTTCCTTTTGGAATCATTTTGAAAGCTGTGGTCAGGTTTATCACATGCTTTTCTACACGAGGAGACACGCTTTTTACACCCCAGAAACCTCGGCTACTTAGCATGCCTAACCATTCCACTTTTAACTGGGACACACCTTTTATCCGTGAGGATATACGTTTATCAGACGCCAATATCCCCAGTTACTCAGTATGCCCAATCTCAATAATTTTTTATAGTAGCAGAGATAGATTGATTCTTCATGACACACATGCCTCTCACTTATTTTTCATCCATTTTTTTTCTTTAAAGTGGGAGGCAGTAGTTTCTCAGAATCCAATCCATTGCTCTACCATGAAGATAGAGTTATGGCGTATTCCACGTGCATTCATGCTATATTTTTGGATTTATATTCACTGTTCAGCACGGGCACAGGTAGAGAAACCGACTTACTACTAAAAATCATAAGTCTTCAAAATCATGTGACAGAATCATAGTTATGGTTTGAATTTATTGAAGTAGTACAGTCCAAATCTTCATTACTACACTCAACCTCTACTCTTATTGATTACATTGGTGATTTTATTGGAAGATATGGTTAGGTTATTCAATGTTTTATCAAGGAATGAGTTTACACTTTTTCTCCCCCTCAATTTGAGAATCCATGCTGAAATAAAAAATAATGTTGGCCAGGATGAGATAGAAAGGCATAGGGAATGGAAAGTATGGATGATGATGAATGTGTGAAGATGAATCTGAGCCCAAAGAGTTTAAGCAGTCTAGAAGATTCCCTACCATAACTAGTGTCAACCAGGAACCTGTCTAAAGTGGACATTTACTTCCGTACAGATCCATTGTCGACCATGGGATTGTCTATTGTCGACATCTGCGTAGTCACAGAACCCATCCAGTATCCTGTCCTGATGACGTTGTCGACCACTGCCCGGTCATTGGTCGACCACCAGAGCTAACCAGTAGCAGTGCCAGGAATTTGTAGAAGGTTGCTTGAGTAACAGCCGACACTAGAGCTTCCAAACACAACCAGTACCAGAGATCTAGCTGACATATCTAATTAGAGAAATGACAGAAAGTCATAAACAATGACATATTTTCTTTTACCTGATTTCTTTCAAACTGATTTAGTTCTTCATGCATAGCATTTATCCATGAATCATCCTTTAAGGCTTCCACTACAGATTTGGGCTCTATTTGGGACACAAGGGCAAGTTGATCTAGTTCATTAATGGTCTTGAGCTGAGACCTAGTCTTCCTAGGATCATGAATACTACCAATAATGTTATCCAAGGGATGATCTCTAAGAAGTCTTAAGTTTTCAAGGTTGTTACCTGAGTTGACCTCTCCTTCGGTTTGATCATTAGAATTACCTTGATTTCTTTCTTGATTCAGTTCTTCTTCATTCTCCATCGGTTTTTCTTTGCCATCCAGAAATTCCCCATCTTCTTCTTCCTTGCTGACCTGTTCATTTTTGCCAAAATCATTAATTTCATCAAATGAAATATGAGGGGATTCTTCAACCACTTGATCTTTGGTGTTAAATACCCTATAGGCTCTTGAGCGGTCAGAATAGCCCAAGAATATTCCTGAGTCACTCTTAGGTTCAGATTTGTCCAAAACTTTCTTATCATTGTTATGAATGAAACATCTTGCACCAAAGATTCTAAAATGAGCTAGGGAGATGGTATTTTACCTTTGAACATTTTATATGGAGTTTTTGCACTAGACGGTCTTACCACTTGTTGTGCATGGCTGCCTGACATTCCTGCATCACAAATTACACAGAAACTTTTGGACCCAAATGGTACCCGGGTCCAAGATAGCTTGTGAAATCATAAAACTGCTGTAACAACACCTTGGGAACCCAAATTTTGTTAGAACAGTTTGTCTTTTCATTTCTGAGCTTGTTTAGGTTGTGTCTATTCTGAGTCCACTCTCTTAAGTTCCAATTTCCATTCTGTTTCAGCTGAGAGAATTTGTGGGTTCTTTTTGCGTGTCTGGTCATGGTCGACATCTGGTAAGTCTGTGGTCGACCATAGTTTCTCCAGATACCAGTATCTGTTCTGGTTGAGCCTCTGGTCGACAGAGGAGGGGTCTGTTGTCGACCAGCTTGTTTCCAGACACCTTGTTTTACAGATTTGTGTTTATTAACCTGGTTTAATGCTTTGTTTGTCTGGTTACTTTTGTGAATTTGAACTTCTCGTCTGATATGACTGTTGTTTTTAAACTGATGTGGATTATCCATTTTCCCTTTAGAATTCCACCCTTCCAAGGTGACATTAATCTGTTTAGAGGAGCTTTCAGCTATATCCTTTTGTTTGTTTGGATAGAAATTTATCAAGGGGCCTTTTCCTTTAGAGTCAGCTATTTTATTTAAAGTTTTTATTTGGAATTCCTTATTAGCCGTTGGGTTGTACCCTAACCCCTCTTTCTGAAAATTTACTTTTATTCCCAACACAGCGTTCAAGTTTTCTTCACCCTTAGTCATTTTTTCCAATGTTTCCTGTTTGTTTTTCAGTTCACTTTGGATTCTTTCTATTTCTTTCAGAAGTTGACTGTTTTCTTCCTTGAGTGAGTTGTTTCTTTCTTGAATTAGCTTAGTTTCCTGTTCATATTCTTGAGTCTTTAATTTTAACTCATCAATTGTGTTTGTCTGTACGTCATTTTCTTCTAATAGCCCTTTGACGTTTTCTTCATCTATCTCACGTTGATTCAGTTTATTTTGCAAGGTGGTGATCTCTAATTCTAGTTCAGTTCTGTTGGCAATTGAGTTGCTGTCATTATTGAACTAATTAACCTTCTTCTTTAAACTTTTATTTTCCCTTCTTATTCTTTCATATGTATCAAGTAAATCTGAATAGACTTCTTCCCAATCTGAGCTAAAAAAGTCTTGAAAAGGTGAGGTTACCTCAAGATCGTTGCTGTCTCCTTTGGCCATTAGACATGTGTTTCCTTCTTCTTCCTCGGAAGTTGTTTCCTCTTCGCTGCTTTCTTCCTCCTCGCTCCATGTGCTGATCATTGCCTTTGGTTTCTTGTTTTTCCATTTGAAGCTTGATTTCTTAGGAGCCTCTGGACATTCAGCCTTCATGTGTCCTGGTTTTCTGCAGTTGTAGCAGACAAGTTTGTTAGATGAGGCTTTAGTTTTTTCAGACTTAAACTGGGGTGACCTTCTTACCATGTCCTTCGGATTTCTAAATCCCTTACCTTCCTTCCGCAGAAACTTTCTGAACTTTCTTGTTAGCGTGGCAAGCTCACCCGTTTCCTCACCTGTGCTAGATGAGTCATCAGTGTCAGATAATTCAGAGGTGCCTATTTTAGTTTTCAGAGCTAGCTGTTTCTTTTTCTTGCCCTCGTCTTCCTTTCCTTTTAGATTGACCTCATAGGCCATTAGGGAACCTACTAGTTCATCCACAGCCATAGTAGTGAGGTTCTTTGAGTCCTCAATGACTGTGGCCTTGGTATGCCACATAGGAGTGAGGGACCTTAAAATTTTTCTCACTAGCTCTTGCTCCTTGTAGGTTTTCCCTAGACTCTTTAAGCTATTTGTTAGTTGTACTAGTCTAGCATACATATCAGAAATGTTTTCATCAGTTTTCATTCTAAACATTTCATATTCTGAGACTAACATATTTGCTTTTGACTCCCTTACCTCTGACGTACCTTCATAGATGACTTTGAGTCGATCCCATATCTCCTTGGCTGTTGCACATTGTGAGACTCTTGAGAACTCCGTGGGATGAAGTGCGCATTGCATTACGTTCATAGCTCCCCAGTTGATGGTTGATTTTCTGACCTGTTCTCTGGTCCAGGTATCCTCGTCTCCGGGCAGATCATAGGGTCCGCGGCTCACTACTCTCCACATCTCATGATCTTGTGCTCTCAAGAACACCTGCATACGATTTTTCCAGTATGAGTAATCATTTCCATCAAAGTATAATGGTCTAGTCACTGAGTGTCCCTCAGCCATTAGACTTCTAGAGTTCAGTCCGCTAGGTCTCTCCTGGTTGTTAGACCACATTTTTGGAGAGTCTGGCTCTGATACCACGTGTTGAGTACGGACTGAATAGATCTAGAGGGGGGGTGAATAGATCTAGCCCCTTTTTCAATTTATAAATCAACGATCGACTAGACCTTAAGCAAACTATGGGTTGCAAAGATAAAACTGATAACTACAGCGACAGCAAGCAATAAGAAGAGCACACACCACAAGCAAAATCACAAGACAGGATTTTTAGGTGGTTCAGTCTCTTCCCGAGACTTACGTCCACCCCTCGCTCAACTTGAGCAAGGCTTCACTAAATGAGAACTCCTGATCTCAACCAACACACCGCTGATACACAGCTTCTTCCCGCTGACACACAGCTTGTACCCGCTGCCTCACAGCTTGACATTTGATGTAATGAAAAGAACAAAATATGCAACAGGACTGAACAAGAGCTTTTGAATCAAAGAAAAAGAGTTCAGCCTGGGACTGCAGGTAACAGGAATAGACTCCCTGTGGAACTTCCAGACGATTGCCTTCAGCTGCGACGCTGCTGGAGTCTTGCTTGCCTTGAGTCAGTCTTCCTTCTGCAGCAATGAAGATGCCTTCGGTCTTGTGCAGTCTTTGTGGTTTCTGAAGAGCAACTCCTTCTTTCCACTTTCAGAGTATCTTCGTGGGTGTATTCTTTCTTTTTATTCTACTCTGTGTTCCACGCCCCGCTCTCTGTCATCTTTTACCTTTTGTACCAGTTCTTTTCAGAGCATAGGCTTTTCCCGCGCTGATTCGTAATTGAGCGCACATCCATTGGATTATCGGCTAGAAAACAGGGAGAAGATTTACCTGATAGATTTGAATAAGTTTGACTGGTTCTTTCCAAGATTCTCTCCTTAAATCCAGTGCAGAATCTTATCATCTGAACCGCCCAACAACCTGCAACAACAACCTGCAGGTTTCTCTCAACAGAAACTGAATTCGGTTAGAGTTCGGTTCTGGACGCTGCTTCGCCTATGGTCGACCATGAGCTTGTCGCTGGTCGACATAGAATAATGTCCAGACGACTGTTTATTCTGGCTGACGCTCGTGGTCGACAACGACCTTCTCGCTGGTCGACAAGGGGTAAATGTCCAGACGATTGATGGTTCAGACTGATGCTTGTATTGCTTCGTGGTCGACAACGGGCAGGCCTTTGGTTGACCACCGAAGCTTGTACAGAGGAAAAGTAACTGGAGCTGTGTCCTATTAGATTCGCTGGTCGACACTAACTTCTTCACTGGTCGACAGGCAACACTTGAAAACTTCCTCTGATCTGTTGACTTCATTAGTACTTCAGTATACCTGAAATTACTTGAACTATCAGATTTGCATTGAATTAGTTAAACACATCTTTTGTCATCATCAAATTGTCATGAGTTCATTACTTTACATTGAAGAAGCAATTAACCATATCCTTTGTCATCATCAAAACTAAGGGATGCACAACAGTAGACGCAGTATTTGGAGGTATCAACATTCGGGGGCCACACGGGCCTTTCTCTGGGTAGGGCGAGTTGGTTTGATGCCATGAGGGCATTAAAAATGTCTGCTAAGGTTTCCTGCAATGGTGGTGTGGACGCACTTTTCATTCAACAATTATTTTGTCGTTCATCTGTTGGTTTTATGAGTGCGTGGGCGTGCCAGTCACCGAGGTGACGATTAATTCGGGCCCCGAAGAGCCCATGGTGCGCTCGATCACTTCGTCAGACGATTGTGTGGTTCGTGTCGGGACCGAATCCCGTCGCCCCATAAAGGTCACGACGTCATTTACATCCCCCATACGAGGGAATACCCTTGATTAGTTGCCAAAATTAGAGGCCCTGCGGCCGAAATAAATAATACTGATTGCGCAAAAAAAAGGGACATGAATTAATCACACTAAAGTCTACACTAAGGTGCGAGCCATTGGCCATGTCGGTCACTCATGGATCTTTTCATATTCAGACACGGGTCCGTAATAGAAACGCGATGGAAAACCGGGGCGAATCCGTTCAAATATCTGTCGAATACACGGCAATTTTAATAATGGCCCAGAAGGGCCCAGGGGCGAGAAACGAGTCCGGCTTGTTTCGAATGTCGACTCAAAGCAAAGTCGGGGCCTGGCCATGTCGAGGTAATTCCCCAAGCTCAGGCCCGACCTGCGAGGGCAGCATTATTGTCCCTTCAACGCCGAGTCACAGGGAGAGACGGGGCCGCAATATGGATTACTATTACTATTATTATTATTTTTATCTGGATCTCCAAATATATATATGTTCCTATATTTTGTTGCTTATTTCCTCTTTATACATTTTTTGGGTAATGTCACTATTATATATATATATATTATATTTTTTTATCTATTATACGCATTTTTTATTTATTTATTACACGTTCAAAATTAAATATATATATATATATACATATATACATGTTCATTTATCTGTTTATTTATTTGTTTTGTTAGAATTTTCATATGTTTTATTTATTTGTATTTTTTTGGTTTATTTTGATTATTGTTGCCATTATATTTCTTTTATTTGCATTTGTGCGTATAGAGGAGTGGGCCGGGCTGAAGGGGTGTACCGGGCGGACTGGGGCCAGCGTGCCGACGAAGGCACCAAAAGGGCGTACCGGGGAAGACCAGACGGGTGTGCCGGTAAAGGCCCGAGAGCAGGGGTGTACCGGGCTAAAGGGATGGGTGTGTATCGGTGAAGGTCCGAGAAAGGAGGGCGTACCGGTGGAGGCCACAGTTGGGCGTACCGGGTAAGGAGTGGGGAGTGTACCGGTGAAGGGCTTGGCCGAGTGTGCCGGGGAAGGAGCTGGGTGGTGATCGTGCCAGCGAAGGTTTCAGAAGGTATGTCGGGGAAGGTCGGGAGGGGCCCACTCTTCTTCTATTTTCTTATGCCATTTCCTTCCTTTTCCTCTTTGGTCTCATGCGATCCGTGTGGGTTTTCTCTTTCTTCAGTCTTAGCCATTCCCCTTCTTTCTTCTCTGTAGGACGAATGTTCAAGTCACTTAGGTGTCATTCGACACGGTCCTCTTTGTGTTGATTGCAGTTCCCTTACCTTGGTTGAAGCGCTTTACTGCATTTCATTTGTTTGTTGCTTCCTTTTGCCTTTTTAACATGTTATTATTTCTGATGAAAATTCGGCAGCATCTCCCCTTAACCCGGATGGTAAGGGAGATAAAGGGAACGCGCCCACAAGGAGTGGCGGAACCCGACAATTAGAGGTGGGCGCCCGAGAGCGGCAGCACCTTTAATAAAACTTCGGAAATCTCAGAAAAGATGACGGACCGGAGGCCTCTCTAGGACTGGCTAGAGGTGCACCGGGCAAGAAAGGGGGAATTGATGGCTAGTGCGCTGGCTAGAAGGGGATAGGAAGCTGGATAGGTGTGCCGGACTAAGGGTGGCCAAGGTGTGCCGGGATGAGGGGCAGCAAGCGTGCCGGTGGAGGCCAGCAGCAGGTGTGCCGGATGAAGCGGGCAGCAGGGTGCACCGGGCAAAGAGGGTTGCAAGATGCACCGGGCTGGAGCCCTAAGGGCGTACCGGGCTGGGTTCTTGAGAGTGTGTCGCGGAAGGCTCAAAGGGGTGAGGGTGCACCGGCCAGGGACCGTACCGGTGAAGGGACAAGTCAAGGGTGTGTCACTGCGGGCATATGGAGGGGTGTACCGGGCAAAGGGCCAAAGGGCTGTGTGCCGGCCAAGGGGAGGGGTTATGTGTATGCCAGCTAGGAGGGCCAAAGGGTGTGCTGGTTAGGGAGCCATGGATGCACCGGGCTGGGGTGTTGGGTTTGGCAGGCTTCAAAGGAAACTTGGCAGGATGGGGAAGGCTCAAAAAGGGGGGGGGGGCTTCAAGGCAGAGGCATGGGTACACAGAGGAGAAAAGAGGGGCATCTCCCTTTGAGCATGTGAGCAAATGTGAAGGCCAGAGGCCCTATGGGGGACCACGACAGGGGGAGAAGATCGGTACAAGAGACTCAAGCCACCGGAGGGGAAGAAGGAGATGACCAAATGCATATAATGATTCAAACCAACGGAGATAAAAAGAAACCCAAAGAGGGGGAGTTTTCGTTCAAAAAAAAAGGGCCATAATTGGCCGTATACATTGTAACACACCGGAGCTAAAGCTACAAGTGGTGGGGGAAGAAGAAGAGGAAGGAAAGGATGAGGGGGAGAAAGTGTTGGGGTTGAGCAGGGGCGACGACTCCCTGCTCTTCCCCACTTCCCCGTTACATGAAGCCTCTCCCTCTCCCTCTCTCTTTCTCTCTTTTTCTTACTCTCTTCCTCTCTCTCTCTGGCTTCTTCTTCTTCTCTGGAGCCCTCCTCGGCTTCCCGAGCTTGGACGGGCGAGCTCTTCTTCTTCCTCTTCTCTCTTCCCTCTTCGTCCGAGTAGGCCTCTGTGTATTGTCCGTCTCCCTGTGTGTGTCTTTTTTTCGTCGGAGCGAGGGGTTCTTATACCCCTGGTCAGGCCGACGACTGCCGAGGACGGGAGTAGGTGGGGTGACGACAGCTTAGCAAGGTGCAGGTATGGGTCTGCCATGCCTTCGCTGCGCGCCGAGGGCTACAAGTGTTGACCGGCGTGGATGGGCCGAACGCTGTGCCGCTGAGGGCTGAGGAAGGCGTGCCGCTGGAGAGCCTCGCAGGTGTGCCGCTGAAGGCCTTCGCAAGTGTGCCGCTGAAGAACCCTGAAGGTGTGCCGCTGAAGGCCCTTGCAAGGAAGTGCCGTTGAAGGCCTTCGCAAGTGTGCCGCTGGAGGCAGCACTGGGCGTGCCGCTGGAGGGCAGAGTGTTTGGACTGTACTGGATAAGGTGGCAGGAGGCGCACCGGGTAAGGCCCATTTGGGCGTGCCGGGTAAAGATCGCCTGAGGGCGCGCCAGGTATGGCACTTTGAAGGCGTGCCGGGTGAGGCCTATTCAGAGGATGCCGGTGAAGACCGTTGGAGGAGCAGGTGGTCTGGTTCCCTCCTGTCGGTGCTGCCGGATGGAGGAGCTAGGGAGCGAACACAGGGACGAGCAGGCAAGGTCTCCCACAGGGGCTGTCGGCAAACAGAGAGGGATTGCTGAAGCGGGAGCCCAGCATTGCCGGGATTTTGCCTGGCAGATTATTGTCGGAGACCTTTAGGTACCGCAGTTCAGAGATGCGGGTGATCCTCTCCGAGATTGCACCGCCCAGGTGGTTCACCGAGAGATCGAGGGACTCAGCTAATCTGCTCCCTTGAACAGCTCAAGTGGGGTTCAGACTCCTACTCCATTATTAGATGAATAGAGCACCAGTTGTGTACCGTATAAGACCGGACGTGGATCCACAAGAATCTGTCAATGCCTCTGTCCGGAAGGCCAGCACCAGCCACCCTACATTTGGGTATCTTATCGTGAACTCCACACTAGACGACGGGTACACTTCCATCTGGTTGCTGTATTTTTTCCCAGAGGCGTACCTGCGTTGCTAAGGGAAGGATACGTGCCAGGATGATATCTTGCTCTCATCATCCCCGCTGAAGCACCATCAACAGCCAGTCCAGTCTTTGGGAAGTTGCTGTCCAGTAACTTGTTTGTGAGACCTATGGATAGCAGATACCCTCTGTTGCTGCCGAATCATAGCTCCGAACTCTGTGCCAGAATCTGATCAGGATTGGGCACAACAGTTGCTGGACATGTAGCTTTCTCTGCTTGAGAAATGTCATCCTCAGTTGCCTCAATCAACAATTTGTGTGGTGATCTATCTTCTGATGACCTCATGGCACTATCCAGCACCAATTTCTTCCTTATGTCACAGCCATGATCGCTTGTAACTGTTTCAATATAAATATGACCAAGTGCTGACCGGAGACGGTGGTTCCCTTGTAAGTGAGGGATTTTAGTTTCAAGAGGAGCAGGTGTACCTTTTGCTTCTTTGGAGGAAGAAACTATTCCAATTTGGTCGTTAATATTGGACTTTGAAACAGCATCTTCGTCTCCCTCTGGGGATTCGGATTTTTCTTGCTCACCAATTGCATAGCCATGGTTATCATGAGTTGCTTGCAACTCTTTTTTTTTTGAAGGCCTCTTGTGACTGCTACCCCCATCAAGTTCCACAGTCATATGTTCTGTAGAGTTTATTAATCTGTAGCGTTCTACATGAGTTGCATATTGACAGGCTTTAACTGGCTTCTTACAAACATTGCAACAAACCAAATACAAGGGACCTACCAACAGCCTAGAATCAAATACGTGCGTATCTTCTTCTTCAAGTAGATTTGCCCCATCTGCCTCATTGAACTCCCTGTGGATGGTTTGAGCAGCAAGCTTTTCCATGCCAAGCTTCCTCTGCAGTTACTTCAAGATGATTTCTATTTCTCAGAAGCCTCACCATGGCTGCCATCTTCCCCCTTCCAAGCATACATACCATCGAGACAAGAATAGCATGCACCGTGAAAGCAATTGTTAAACGACACAAGTTGCCATCTACACCTCCTCTTGATACTTCCAAAGATAACATAAATGATCACATTGGTAACGGCAAGAGTGGTCTATAAGATCCGCCAGCAAATTTGCCCACACGAGAGGACAAGGAGAAGCGACGAACCCAAATTAGGCAAAGTCGGTGTAATGGGAGAGATGGATGAAGGGTCATCCGGTGCGGTGGTTGGTCCGGCGCGGGTGGAGGTGTGCCATCTGGTATAGCTTTTGGGGTGTTACCCGGCACAGTGGGTGTGTGCCGTGGAGTCGGCGCAGTGGCGTGCCGGTGAGGTGGTTGGAGGTGTGCCGGTGAAGGTGCTCGTGGGTGTGCCGGTGAAGGCGCTCGCGGGCGTGCCGGAGCGGAGCATACAAAGTGTGCCGGTGGAGGGACGAGGCCTCGAGATGCCACCGGAGGAGACGAGGACATGTCCGAAGTAAAGGCCTTGGCCTAGCCAGCAGTAGCATCGAACGCAGAGGCTGCATTCGAGATGGGACGGTGGGCAGCATAGCCACCGTTGGATGGCTCGGCGACGACCTGAGGAAGGCCAAGAGATGCATCGCGGAGGGACGTCCAATGGCCGCCTGCTGGAGCAGTGGTGCTAGCGACCAGAGCAGAGGATACAGGCCCGCCCTCACCCTTCAACAAGAACAGAGAATCATGATGGGGGGGTGTCCCATCACGGCCAATGACGGTCAACGCGCCTGCATCACCAGAGAAAGACGCCGGGCGATGGGCTGATGAAGGGGGAGCCAGTTGTGACACCAGAGGCAGTTCCTTTCCGCAAGTAAGACCAAGAATTTGTGCCAGAGGATAAAGCATGTGGCGTCAATCTCATAACAGCATATGTGAACAGATTTACTGTGTCATCTGGAGAAAGTGTTGTAGACACGAGCAGGTCTTGAAATAAGATGAGAGAGTAGCACATGGAGCTGGTTAAAACAGAAGATTCCAGAACTGTAGCAAGTGACTGCACTTCTATGACAGCTTCTCGTCCTACTGTCAACATCTGAACAGTTCCTCGTTCTCCCAGACACTCACGGAAGGAAGGCATTTGAAATTTCTTTCCCACATGAAAATCAGGTAAGTAATCCGTGACAAAAAAAAATGTAGATGGCTCCTCTCCAGATCACCACTAGGATGTTTATCTAGTAAAGAGTGTAAAGATCCATAAAACATCACAAAAAGGGAGTGCACACCCTTCAGAACAACGTGCAATGCGTCACAGCACCAAATATGTTCAGATTCCTTACTCTTTTCAACTATCATAACCATCCATATGTCCGGTTCAGCCTGATAAAATATGTGGGAGTGTCTTTTTGCTTCTATGACCTCACAAGCATCTTCAGGAGAGAGAATTCTTGTAGATGTAATGAGCCCTTCGGTGTGCCATCCGACACAGTGGCTGTGTGCCGTGGGAGATGGCGCGGGAGTGCGGCCGCGGTGGGAGGTAACCGCACCGGTGAGGGAGAAAATGAGTGGGAAACAATGGGAGAGAGAGAGAGAGGGGGGGTGGGCCCTCCCCTCTTATTTATTTATTTATTTATAATCATATATATATTACTTATATATATATATATTATTATCATTTCTTTTATTCTCTTTTCCTCTTCTCTTCTTTTTTTTGTTTCTTCACCATTATTTATTCCTTCATTTCTAACTTTCGTCTTTTTCTCCGCCCGCTCTAAAATTGTCGGAGTTAGAATGCGCTCGCTATCCGCGAAAATTTTTTGAGTGTCCACAAATGCCCCCCACACGCAGGTGCCGCGAGGGAGAGACGAACGAGTGGGGTCTGCGGGTGTAACTCACTATCATTCATCGTCATTTTTTTTCTCTTTTTTTCTTTTCTCTTTTTCTCTTTTTCCTTTTTTTCTTCTTCTTCTTTTTTTTCTTCTCTTCTTTTCTTCTCTTCTTTTTTTTTTCTTCTCTTCTTCTTTTTTTTTGAAGGACTCCGGACAGCTGTCGACATGGATGCCGATGGTGAGGAAAGCTGTTGACTCATAAATCGATAGTTGAGTAGCTGTCAGCCGAGGGGCCGATAACTGGATAGCTGTCGACTCGGAGGTCGATAACTGTAGAGTTGTCGACTCAGAGGTCAAAAATTGAATAGCTGAGGAGCCGATAATTGAAAAGCTGTCGGCTCAGGGGCCGATACAAAGGGGGGTAGCTGTCGGCTTAGAAGCTGATATATTAAAAAACTGTCGGCTTAGAGGCCGATAATTATGAAGCTGTCGGCTCAAGGGCCGATAATTGAAGAGCTGTCGGCTATGAGGCCGATAATTTAAAGCTATTGGCTCAGGAGCCAATATGTGAATAGCTGTCGACTTAGAAGTCGATAGTTGGGCAGCTGTCGGCTGAGATGCCGATAATTGAATAGCTATCGACTCAGGGGCCGATAATTAAAAAGCTGTCGACTCTGAGGCCGATAATTGAAAAGCTATCGGCTGGGGCCGATAATTGAAAAGCGGTATTTTATCATCACCGTTCTTTTCATTCATTTCTTTTCCTTTCATTCATTTCATTCATTTTTGTTATATGGCCTCCGTCTGTTTTCTTCTCTCTTTCTTCTTTTTTTTTCTTTTCTTTCTTTTCTTTTTTTTCTTTTCTCTCTCCTTTTTTATTAATGATGATTCTTTTGTTTTTTGTCTTATTTGCTTTTCTGTTGTTTTATTTGTTATTTTTTGTTTATTTGTTTGTTGTTTTTTTTATAATCGCTTGATTTTTTCAGCCGCCTCCTCTTTTTTTTTGATTCACCTCTTATTGTTCATTCTTCTTTTTATTCATTCATCCGTTTTATTTATTTCAATTATCCTTGTTTTACCCAAGCATAGAGGCATGCAGGCATTCATCATGGCATGCATAATGTAAGTACATATAAGGTAATTCCCCTCTATCGGGGATAGAATAGGGACAATGCCCATAATTCACAGACCAAGTGCGGTTCATGGAGCATAGCTAAAGGGGGTGCGCACACGCAACAGGGACACCGCATAGCCTATGTTCATAGTCAAAACTATAATTCACCCGAGACAATTCTCTGTGGCGTGGGGGTGCAGGCGTGTGAGCAATAAACCCTGAATATAGGGATATGCAGGCTTTCTAAGTAATACTCGAGGACTACTCTATCGCCCGCACGTTCATTTTTGGTTCTCGACTTTCGGTAGCTTCGCACAGCCCCCTTGTATATTCTATATTTTGGTTGCAGACTTCACCGTTCGACGCGAGTTTCCTCATTTGTTTCAGTGGGGATTCCCGGCTACTGGGATTCATCTTTATTAAAATTACTTCACCATTTCGTGCGAGTATCCTCATTTGTTTCAGTGGGGATTCCTGGCTACTCGGATTCACATTAACAGAATTTGCTTCACCATTTCGCGTGAGTCTCCTCATTTGTCTCAATGGGGATTCCCGGCTACTCGGCTCCGCGTTTCTCTCTTTCTCTTTTTTTTTTCCTTTCTCTCTTTTTTTTTCTCTCCTTTTTTTTTACAGTGGGGGTAGGCAGCTTTTTCCTCACGATTGCCTTTCATGTGAGTGCAGGCATTAGAGCGTCCATAGAGTGTTAGGAGGAAAACCTGAAATCCCTATGGTCAAAGCTTATTGATTCACGTTATGTGCGGAGTGTAGGAGTTTGTCTCGGGTGAATTTGTAAGTTCTGCTAACGGCACAGCTATGATTATTCCCCTTGACGTGTGCATTCACCAAAGCTGGTTTCTTCCCCCCTCAAGATGCGACATGTCACGCACCTATCCAGAGTTAAGGCAATGTTATTTATTCAAGGAGTTTCAGTCCTAGAATGTCCAAGGAAAGTGTATTGTGCTACATTACAGGCAACCATGCAAGGGTAAGCATTCAAAATCAGAACCATGCAAGATGGTTTTTGTTTGTTTGTTTGTTATTTTATTTATTTCTTTATTTTTGTATATTCTTCTCTTTTTTTTATTTGGTCTCATTTTGTTGGTTTGTTTTATCATTTTTTATTTGTTTATTATGTGTTTTTTTATTTGTTTGTTTATTATTTTTATTTGTGTTATTTTTTTATTGGTTTATTATTTTCTTAATTTCTTATTATGTTTTTTTATTTGTTTGCTTGTTTGCTATTTTTTTTTGTTATTTTTTGTTATTTTCTATTTTTTGTTCTGTGTTTGTTTTTTTTCGTGGATCCCGATAGGATGAAGAATCGGTGTTAACCGGGAACAATCTTTGTTTAGATAGCAGCTTTGGTAAAGGTATGGTGTTCATTGGGTTAGACGGAAGGTCAGGACGCCAACTTTATGGAGGCTGTTGTTTTCTTTTTTTTTGTTATCGGGCCGAGGAAGGATCCAGACCAAAGTGAAAGGTTTATTTTTTTTGGGTGGCCAAAGGCCGTAGGCGGGATTGTTTATTAATTCGACATCTGTCGGCTCGAACACCGATGGTTGAGAAGCTGTCGGCTTAGCAGCCGATAATTAGGAAGCTGTCGGCTCAGGGGCTGATGGTTGAATAGCTGTTGGCATGGGAACCAATAGTTGGATAACTATTGGCATGGGGGCCAATAATTGGATAGCTGTCGGCTCAGAAACCGATAATTGAATAGCTGTCGGCTGAGGGGCCGATGATTAAAAGGTTGTTGGCACGGGAGCCAATAATTGGATAGTTGTTGGCATGGGAGCCAATAATTGTATAGCTGTCGGCTCAGAAACCGATAATTGAGTATCTGTCGGCTGAGGGGCCAATGATTAAAAAGCTGTCGACATGGGAGCCCATAATTCGATAGCTGTTGGCATGGAAGCCAATAATTAGAAAGTTGTCGGCCTAAGAGCCGATTGGTTGAAAAGCTGTTGGCTTAAGAGCCAATAAACGGATAGTTGTCGGTTTGGAAACCGATAATTAAATAGCTATCGGCTCAGGGGCCGACAATTGAAGAGCTGTCGGCTTAATACCGATAGTTAAAAGCTGTCGACTTAGGCGTCGATAATTAGAAAGCTATCGGCTCAAATGCTGATGATTAGGAAGCTGTCGGCCTAAATGCCAATAATTACAAAACCTGAACACTCTTGAATACCTTCAAACAGCTGTCGATCTGATCACCGATGGTTGGGATGTTGGTTGAGGAGCCATCGACCCCAAAGGTTGATAATCCAAGAGCTTCAGAATTGTTGCATATTCCGTTGTCTCTTTTCCGCGTGGAATGACCTACGAGGGGTCACCCATCATCTTCGACGAGCCATGATCAACTTTGTCTCTATCTGCTTCCGCACTTGCCCCCGGAATAGGGTACCACCTGTATTCTGGTCCCTTTTTGGCTTTCACTATAGTTCAGGGAGCTTGAGATGTCCCTCAGAGTATATTGCTCTTCAATTGGCATGGTGAAGCCGTGCTGACCGTCCTTTTGAGGCTGGGCATTTGGTGAGGACGCGGCGGGTCCACTCTGTGCTCGCCTATATGTAGTTCGCCCTTCCGAATCAGGCTTTCAATGATATCTTTGGACACATAACAATCCTCGATCGGGTACCCCCTGTGTTGGTGATAAGGGCAAAATTGAGGGTCGTCTTTCCATCTGGCATCGCTCGACCTCTTGGGCTCCGGGAGGACAACCTTGCCAAATGCACGGGCCCATTCGAACAACATTTGAGTTTTCTCCTTAGGGAAGGAATAAGGTTTCTTCATCTTGTCCCTCAACGAGGGTGCTTGTTCAGCAGGCTGAATGGGAGGAACCCTGGCTGCCCCTTTTATTTGCTTCTGTTGTGTTTCGAAAGCCCAAGAATTTGAGATGCATAGTCCTTTTTGCGCCAGATGCTTGCCGGCTGGTCTGTTCTCCCGGCCCGGGGTAGTAGTAGCCGAGCAATACTTTGTCAGGAAAACCTCGGCATCGGCTACCAGCTCACTTAGCTGTTCAAAGGTTCTGACTTTGATGTCCATCACCCTTTGTAGGATTTCATCTTTTAGATTTCTCTCACATCTCTGAATGATGTCTTCGCAATTCGGAGGGCTCCTGCATCTTTCATGGGGGTCTCCCACTCTTCTTATATAGCCTGGGGCGTACCCATCGTCTTTTTGCCCGGTCTCATATAATTTTGCCTCGGTAAATTCTCCATCAGCCGGCTTCGTTTCTTCTGTTCACCTCTCACTTGGCTTATTCATTGCCGCCGGAACTGTCGGGTCCAGGTGTGGGTTGGGTGGGTTTAAGCCCATCTCTCCCATTTTTCTCTTCATTATTTCGAGCTCCTGGAGTAACTCCGTTATAAGAGTGGGCTCAAGTTGGCAGGAGCTAGAGATGCTGCCCCCCGCCTGGAATTCAGGCAAGACCATAATTCCTCTGGATCCATGATCAGACACGTTCAATGTTTGAGAGCTTGATATTCTTGCCCCCACACCCCTGCGTGAGGGAGTATGGTGGCATACTTCTTCATGAGGCAGCAAAGAGTGCCCCCACTCCTCTGGAGGCTGGTCGGCATAGCGGGAGGTGGAAGCTTCAGGTTGGGTCATCTGGGTCGGCACAAAGCATATCTCTTCATCTTCTACTTCTTCAGTCATTCATAATGTATTGCAAGAGAGGGCAACACCTCCCTTTCTATCTCTTGACTTTTCCTTCTTCTTTCCCTCGGTGGCTGGCATATGCCCCCACACCGGGTCGTCTTGCAACGGCTGGTGTATGGACACCATGTTGATAGCCCTTTTAAAGTCGGGAAGCTCGTGAGGGCATGGAGGATCCACTCTAGATTCGCCCATCTGGAGCTCTCCTCTCTTGATCATACCTTCGGCAATGTCTTTAAACACATAACAGTCTTCAATAGAGTGCCCAAGCATTTGATGATATGGGCAAAAATGGGGGTCGTCTTTTCTTCTAAGATCACCTGGCCTTTTCGGCTCCATCAGGGTGACCTTATTGTATTTGGTGGCCCATTCAAACAAGAGTCGGGTCTTCTCCTTAGAAAAGGAGTAAGGCTTCATCATTTTGGCCTGCAAGGGAGGCCCTTTTTGTTGTTCGACAGGTTTAGCCGGAGGAGGGCCGACAACGACCCCTTCGTCTTTATTTCTTTGCCGCCCGAACACCCTGAAGTCGACTGTATGAACTTCTTCAAGCATGGGCCGTTTGCCGGCCGATTCAGCCTTCTGGCTCAAAGCCACAGGGATAGAGGAGAGGAAAGCCTCAATTTCTGCCACCACACTGTTTAGTCGGCCAAATGACCTGATTTCAATTCCAATCATCTTTTCGAGGATCTCCCGCTTCAAATTTTGTTTGTAGATTTGCACTGCGTCTTCTTGGTGTGGCGGCCGTTTGCATCTCATGCTGAGATTTCGCCATCTTTTAATATATTCCAAAGCAGTTTCGTCATTCTTCTGCTTGGAAGTATACAATTCGGCCATGGTTATTTCTCTTTCGGCAACATGAAATCGTTCCCAGAACTTCTTTTGCATATCTGGCCAGTCGTCAATGGACCCAACTGGCAAATTTGAATACCACTCAAAAGCGAGTCCGGTGAGGGAAGACCCAAAGAACTTGAGCAGGTAAGATTCGTCTGCTGCCAAGTCGCCCATTACATTGATATAGTAGGCTATGTGTTCTTTCGGCAAACCCTGTCCGTCAAACTTGTCAAACTTCGGCGGCTTGCTAACGCCGGGAGGTAACCTTCTGGCAGCGTGGTGGATAGGGTAAGGTACCTTGTACACATCAAAAGCGGCATAATCTTTGTTGCCCCTGTAGGCCAGCTTGGCTTCAATCATCCGATCTATCATCATTTTACTCACCATCACCTGGTCGACCGAGCCTGGGTGGAGTTGGCCTTGCTGCGCCTCTGGTGTCGCCACCGTTGCCTGAGGTGTAACGGCAATCCCATGGTATGAGAGCACAGGGGGTTGCACCGTAGTGATAGTGTGTTGTTGCTGGGAGGGAGTGCCCCCTGTGTAGTCAGGCGCCGGTTGAGCCGCAGTCACCTGTGGCCAAGCCTCGAGGATTTGGCCATTGTTTCCCTGTGTCTCGGAGGGGACTTCGGGGTGCTTGGCGGCAGGCGCTTGTGAATTCTTTTCATTTAGCTGCTTCTTCAATAGTTCAATCTCCTGTCGATATTCCTGCAATAGCCTCAGCGTTGCAGGGTCGTGCATGGAGGGGTTGAGGGGGACGCCTCTTTCTTCAGCTGGAATTTCTTCGGATGGCATGGAAGCTCTCCCACTATCACCTTCAGCTGTGATCACATTTACAACCATCGTGACCAGGCCTGCATCTATTTCTTCAGCACGGACTGGTGCCACGTCATCATGATTCCCAGGCAAGGAACCGCAGTGGACGGCCACCACAGCCCTATTGCAGGTGACTATTACGGCTCGTCGCCCCCGGACTTTACTCGCAACATTTGCAGCTTCTAGGGGTTGCTGCATCCCCAAAGTGGTACTGTCGAGGTTATGGGAGTGCCCCCGGACAGCCCGAACAATATAACCCCGCCCTTTAGCAAGGTGGGTGAGATCTCGTGGCACGTTAACTGGTGCCAAAATTTTGTGGGTGAAGCAGTCTCGCCTGGTCATCCCACCTTGTTCTTCATTATGTGGGTGAGTCTCGGCCCGATAGATGCGGAGCTGGAAAGTTAGCCTCCGGGAAGCTTGGGTCAACACCATTGTCTTCTCTTCTATTTCTCTCTCTCTTCTTGGAGTCGGGGCCCGCGGCTGCTTGGGCACCCAGGTTTCTTTAAAACTGATTGGCTTAGGGGCCAACCTCCCCTTTGATTTGGACCCGCAACGGTCCGGCTTCTCTTGGGCCAGCAATTGGAAGGAGTTCCGTACTCGAACAGTTGGTACGATGAGGTCTGGAATTACTTCAGATCTCCGTCCATCAAGGTGGACTCGGACGCTCCCGACGGTCATGGATTTCCCGGATCTGGAGATTCGGCGCCCCGGGGTAGCGCCAGCATTGTTCCTTCGGAGCCTCCTCCGGTGAGACGCCGATCCCTGGAGAGGTGGACCGACAGTCTGGTGCACGTGGTGCACGTTGCAGCTTAGCGTCCCAGTTGGGACGGTGTTGTTGGTTCTGGCCGAGGCTCGATCTGCAGCAGCTTCAGTAACTCCCAGGGTGGGAGCATTGGTCTTGGGCTTGTCGGACACCTCCACGTCCAGAATGTTGACGAAGGCCACCCCAAGGAAGTTGGGGAAGCCAACCACGGGAGGAAAGCTCCCAAAGTTGAGGGCGACGGTGAGGTAGCCACCCCTGGCGTGGCTCTCGACAGGCTGGGAACCGAAGGTGGTCGCCATCCTTGGTGTCAAAGTGCGATTTTCCTGCATTTGAAGAAAAAAAATAGCGCAATTAGTCTTACAAGAAGGGGGGCCGCGTGGCCCCTAATTTCGGCAAATAGATGAAGGGTGAATCAGTCCCACCGAGCGTGCCAGAGTTGTGGACGCACTTTTCATTCAAAAATTATTTTGTCGTTCGTCTGTTGGTTTTATGAGTGTGTGGGCGTGCCAGTCACCGAGGTGACGATTTATTCGGGCCCCGAAGAGCCCATGGTGCGCTCGATCTGACTTCGTCAGACGATTGTGTGGTTTGTGTCGGGACCGAATCCCGTCACGCCATAAAGGTCACGACGTCATTTACATCCCCCATACGAGGGAATACCCTTGATTAGTTGCTGAAATTAGAGGCCCTGCGGCCGAAATAAATAACACTGATTGCGCAAAAAAAGGGACATGAATTAATCACACTAAAGTCTACACTAAGGTGCAAGCCATTGGCCATGTCGGTCACTCGTGGACCTTTTCATATTCGGACATAGGTCCGTAATAGAAACGCGACGGAAAATCGGGGCGAATCCGTTCAAATATCTGCCGAATACACGACAATTTTAATAATGGCCCAGAAGGGCCCAGGGGCGAGAAACGAGTCCGGCTTGTTTCGAATGTCGGCTCAAAGCAAAGTCGGGACCTGGCCATGTCGAGGTAATTCCCCGGCTCAGGCCCGACCTGCGAGGGCAGCATTATTGTCCCTTCAACGCCGAGTCACAGGGAGAGACGGGGCCGCAATATGGATTACTATTATTATTATTATTATTTTTATCTGGATCTCCAAATATATATATGTTCCTATATTTTGTTGCTTATTTCCTCTTTATACATTTTTTGGGTAATGTCACTATTATATATATATATATTATATATTTTTTTATCTATTCCACGCATTTTTTATTTATTTATTACACGTTCAAAATTAAATATATATATATATATATACATATATACATGTTCATTTATCTGTTTATTTATTTGTTTTGTTAGAATTTTCATATGTTTTATTTATTTGTATTTTTTTGGTTTATTTTGATTATTGTTGCCATTATATTTCTTTTATTTGCATTTGTGCGTATAGAGGAGTGGGCCGGGCTGAAGGGGTGTACCGGGCGGACTGGGGCCAGCGTGCCGACGAAGGCACCAAAAGGGCGTACCGGGGAAGACCAGACGGGTGTGCCAGTAAAGGCCCGAGAGCAGGGGTGTACCGGGCTAAAGGGATGGGTGTGTATCGGTGAAGGTCCGAGAAAGGAGGGCGTACCGGTGGAGGCCACAGTTGGGCGTACCAGGTAAGGAGTGGGGAGTGTACTGGTGAAGGGCTTGGCCGAGTGTGCCGGGGAAGGAGCTGGGTGGTGATCGTGCCAGCGAACATTTCAGAAGGTATGTCGGGGAAGGTCGGGAGGGGCCCACTCTTCTTCTATTTTCTTATGCCATTTCCTTCCTTTTCCTCTTTGGTCTCATGCGATCCGTGTGGGTTTTCTCTTCCTTCAGTCTTAGCCATTCCCCTTCTTTCTTCTCTGTAGGACGAATGTTCAAGTCACTTAGGTGTCATTTGACACGGTCCTCTTTGTGTTGATTGCAGTTCCCTTACCTTGGTTGAAGCGCTTTACTGCATTTCATTTGTTTGTTGCTTCCTTTTGCCTTTTTAACATGTTATTATTTATGATGAAAATTCGGCAACATCTCCCCTTAACCCGGATGGTAAGGGAGATAAAGGGAACGCGCCCACAAGGAGTGGCGGAACCCGACAATTAGAGGTGGGCGCCTGAGAGCGGCAACACCTTTAATAAAACTTCGGAAATCTCGGAAAAGATGACGGACCAGAGGCCTCTCTAGGACTGGCTAGAGGTGCACCGGGCAAGAAAGGGGGAATTGATGGCTAGTGCGCTGGCTAGAAGGGGATGGGAAGCTGGATAGGTGTGCCGGACTAAGGGTGGCCAAGGTGTGCCGGGATGAGGGGCAGCAAGCGTGCCGGTGGAGGCCAGCAGCAGGTGTGCCGGATGAAGCGGGCAGCAGGGTGCACCGGGCAAAGAGGGTTGCAAGATGCACCGGGCTGGAGCCCTAAGGGCGTACCGGGCTGGGTTCTTGAGAGTGTGTCGGGGAAGGCTCAAAGGGGTGAGGGTGCACCGGCCAGGGACCGTAACGGTGAAGGGACGAGTCAAGGGTGTGTCGCTGCGGGCATATGGAGGGGTGTACCGGGCAAAGGGCCAGAGGGCTGTGTGCCGGCCAAGGGGAGGGGTTATGTGTATGCCGGCTAGGAGGGCCAAAGGGTGTGCTGGTTACGAAGCCATGGATGCACCGGGCTGGGGTGTTGGGTTTGGCAGGCTTCAAAGGAAACTTGGCAGGATGGGGAAGGCTCAAAAAAGGGGGGGGCTTCAAGGCAGAGGCATGGGTACACAGAGGAGAAAAGAGGGGCATCTCCCTTTGAGCATGTGAGCAAATGTGAGGGCTAGAGGCCCTATGGGGGACCACGACAGGGGGAGAAGATCGGTGCAAGAGACTCAAGCCACCGGAGGGGAAGAAGGAGATGACCAAATGCATATAATGATTCAAACCAACGGAGATAAAAAGAAACCCAAAGAGGGGGAGTTTTCATTCAAAAAAAAAGGGCCATAATCGGCCATATACATTGTAACACACCAGAGCTAAAGCTACAAGTGGTGGGGGAAGAAGAAGAGGAAGGAAAGGATGAGGGGGAGAAAGTGTTGGGGTTGAGCAGGGGCGACGGCTCCCTGCTCTTCCCCACTTCCCCGTTACATGAAGCCTCTCCCTCTCCCTCTCTCTTTCTCTCTTTTTCTTACTCTCTTCCTCTCTCTCTCTGGCTTCTTCTTCTTCTCTGGAGCCCTCCTCGGCTTGCCGAGCTTGGACGGGCGAGCTCTTCTTCTTCCTCTTCTCTCTTCCCTCTTCGTCCGTGTAGGCCTCTGTGTATTGTCCGTCTCCCTGTTTGTGTCTTTTTTTCATCGGAGCGAGGGGTTCTTATACCCCTGGTCAGGCCGACGACTGCCGAGGACAGTAGTAGGTGGGGTGACGACAGCTTAGCAAGGTGCAGGTATGGGTCTGCCATGCCTTCGCTGCGCGCCGAGGGCTACAAGTGTTGACCGGCGTGGATGGGCCGAACGCTGTGCCGCTGAAGGCCCTTGCAAGGAAGTGCCGTTGAAGGCCTTCGCAAGTGTGCCGCTGGAGGCAGCACTGGGCGTGCCGCTGGAGGGCAGAGTGTTTGGACTGTACTGGATAAGGTGGCAGGAGGTGCACCGGGTAAGGCCCGTTCGGGCGTGCCGGGTAAAGATCGCCTGAGGGCGTGCCGGGTATGGCACTTTGAAGGCGTGCCGGGTGAGGCCCATTCAGGGGATGCCGGTGAAGACCGTTGGAGGAGCAGGTGGTCTGGTTCCCTCCTGTCGGTGCTGCCGGATGGAGGAGCTGGGGAGCGAACACAGGGACGAGCAGGCAAGGTCTCTGTGGACGCACTTTTCATTCACTTGTTCTTCTCTCGTTTGTCGGTTTATTCGTTTATTGAGTGCGTGGGCGTGCCAGTCACAAAGTGACAATTTGTTCGGGCTCCGAAGAGCCAATGGTGCGCTCGATCTAACTTCGTCAGTCGATTGTGTGGTTCGTGTCGGGACCAAAACCCGCCGCGCCATAAAGGTCACGACGTCATTTACATCCCCCGTACGAGGGAACACCCTTGATTAATCGCCGAGATTCGGGGCCTCATGGCCAAGAAGTTAATTGCACGAAATGTCTATTAAGAAGCATCGAAACCCCCGTATGAGGGTAAGAAGAAAACATTCGCGATCATGTCGGTCGTGTGCTGACCATTTAATGTTCGGACGAGTATCCATCTTGGGAAAAGCGCGATCATCGCGGGAAGACCGGAGTATATGTATGCCAGGATATGGCAATTTATTGTTCGGGAGAGCGGAAAACGTTCGGCTGAATCTCGGTCAGAGCGGTCGGAAACCGGTAAATCTGTTGGCCCGGTGCAAGAGCAAGTTGCGACCATACTGCGGTGGGCCCCCCCGCGGTCGAAACAAGACTTACATGAGCGTCGTTAATATTTCCGGTGCAAAGGAGCGACGGGGGAATATCCCTTGAATCGGCTGAAAAGCCCTGTGTCCGGAGAAGCGGGCGTTCGAAACGTGTCGGTCATCCGGAAGACCGTTTAATATTCGGACGGGAGTCCGGCTCGAGAGTGTTGTAATTGTCGCGGAAAGACCGAGACCGTATGTGCGCCGGGACACGGCAAGTTTTATTATTCTAGGACACTGAAAATGTTCGGTTGAATCTCGGCTATTATATCTGGAAAACCCGTGAATCTATTGGCCCGGTGCGAGATCGAGTCAGGACCATGCCGGGGGTGCCTCCCGTGATCCAAACGGGGCTTGCGTGGACATCGTTAATATTTCTAGTGTCGGAGGGCAACATGGAAAAGTCCCGGGACTGGGCTTCAGAGCTGAAAACGTGTTCGAAAGGAGCGGGATGTAGACCGAGGGTATGAGCCAGACGATGACCATGATCGGGACGGGTCTGAGGTCTAAGTATGGCCCACGGAGGTCTTATTGATATTCCCATGGGAGAAGTCCAGGGGTGGCGAGAGCCGTCTCGTTCTATTCCGATTCTGTTGGTCACTTGCGGATCTTTCCATGTTCGGGCGAGGGCCCGTATTGAGAGCTTGACGGGGGTGGAAGCGACCCCGTACAAATGTATGCCGAGTTTACGGCAATTTCAATGAAAGGGCGGGAACGAATCCTGATAGGAACGGGTCAGAATTGATGAGCTATTGGCCCGGAGTAATGCCGGCTCACAACCATATCGGGGTAGGAACCACCGGCTATGCAGGTCGCTCGCGGGCTTTTTCGTGTTCGGACGTAGGTCTGTAAGAAGAACGCGGCGGGAATCGAGGTGAATCCGTTCAAATGTCTGCCGAACGTGTGGCAATTTTAGTAGCGGCTCGGAAGGGATCCGGCCAGAGAAATAAGCCCGGTTTAATCAAAATATCAGCCCGAGGCGAGGTCGGGCTATGGCCATTTCGGGATAATTCCCAAGACTCGGGCCCAACTTGGAAGGGCGGCGTCATTGTTCCTTTGGCACCGGGTCACAGGAGAGACGGGACTGCGAAGCGGATCCCATTATTTTATCATTATTTAAGAAACGTTATCATTATCATTTGTTAATTTATACATATCTTTGAGTGAATTCTTTATTACTATTTGTTCATTTTTCTTGTGATTTATTCATTTACTATTGTTATTATTAGGTTCGTTATTATTTTTGTTCATTTTATTATCATTCATTTGCTTGTCATTTTTTGTTAAGTTTGTTATTATTATTTATTTATTTTTGTTATCATTTATTTGTCTATTTATCATTATTATTATTTCTTTTAACCTTACTATTATTATTACTTGTTTCTTTATCATCCTTATTTATTTGTTCTTTTTGGATTTGTTATTTTTTATTATTATTATTGTTACTCATATTTTCTAGAGAGAGAATGGGCCATTGGAAGGCTAAGAGAAAGGTGTACCGCTGAAGGGCTGGGAGCTGTGCCGCTGAAGGGCTGGAAGGGCTGTGCCGCTGAAGGGCCTGGGGCTGTGCCGCTGAAGGGCTAGAAGGGATGTGCCATTGAAGGGCCTGGGGCTGTACCGCTGAAGGGCTGGAAGGGCTGTGCCGCTTAAGGGCCTGGGGCTGTGCCGCTGAAGGGCTGGACGGGTGTACCGCTGGAGGGTTAGAAGGGTGTACCGCTGAAGGCCAGGGGCGTACCGCTGGAGGGCCAAGAGAGCGTGCCACTGAGGGGCTGAGGGAGGCGCGCCGGGGAAGGCCCGTAGGGGAGTGCCGGCAAGGGGCTGGCTGGAGCGTGCCGGCAAAGGGCCTGACAGGGCATGCCGGTGAAGGGCTGGCTGGGGCGTGCCGGGGAAGGCCTGGCAGGGCGTACCGGGGAAGGCTATCACGGGCGTGCCGGCGAAGGACGACGGAAGGTGCACCAGTGAAGGGCTGGATTAGGTGTACCTGTGAAGGCCCACTCTCCCTCTGGTTCTTCTAAGGATTTTCTTTTCTTCTTTTCTGATTTTTTATTAAGTTTGCATGGGTTTCATCTTTTCTTCTCTTGATTAATCTTCATTCTTTCTCTCATGAGAATGAATATTCAAGTTGTTTAGTTGTCGTTCGGTTCGGCTCTCTTTGAATTAATCGCGGTTCCCTTGCCTCGGTTAAAGTGTTTTACCGTTGTTCTTTTCGTTCGTTTGTTACTTTCTTTTTACCTTTTAATATGTTATTGTTTCTGACGAAAATTCGGCAACATCTCCCCTTGACCCGAGCGTAAGGGAGAAAAAGGGAACGCGCCCACATGGAGTGGCGGAACCCGACAACTGGATGTGGGCGCCCGAAGGTAGCAACACCTTTAGTAAAACTTCGGCAAACGCGGGAAAACAATGAGCCGAAGGCCCCCAAGGCTGGACGGGGTGGACTGAGGGTTGGCCTAGGCGTACCGGCCAAAGGCAAGCGTCGGGTGCTCAAGGGGGTGTACCGGCGGGGGACTGCCATGAGTGTGCCGGTCGAGGACCGGAAGGGTGAGGGTGTGCCGGTGAAGGCCATAAAGGCCGTGCCGGGGAAGGTAGCCAAGGCCGCGCCGGCGAAGGCCCGATGGGGCATGCCGTTGAAGGCGTATGGAGGGCATACCGCTGAGGGCGCCCAGGGGTGAGCGGAGGCAAAAATGCCCGGGAGGACACAAACCCTAACCAAAGGAGAAAGGGAGAGGGGGCGTGAAACACCGAGTGATGCAAACACGGAAGACATACGTTGGGGAGACGTCCGGGGAAACATTTGCAAGCCTTCTACTTTTATTCTCACAAAAGGAGTGCCCCAAGGGAGCTAATACGTGGCGATAGAAAAGCAAACAGGGGGACAAAGAAAGAAAGAAAGAAGATACAATGAGGGGAAGCATGGACTCCTCCCTTCCCGGACCTCATTCTCTCCCTCCACTCACTCTTCTTCTCTTCCTCTCTTCACACCGACGATGGCGGACGGGATAGCAACGGGGGGAAGCCGGAGCCTCCCCTCTTCTTCTTCTTCTTCTCTTCGCTCAGGTGGCGGTGGTGGGCGGAGCGGCAGGAAGGGGGGAGGCAGAGCCTCCCCTCTTCTTCCTCTTCTCTTCCTCTCTTCCCTCTTCTTCTCTTCTCTCTACGTGTGTCTGTGTGTGTGTGTCTCCTCTGCCTCGTCCTCCCCTCTTTGCAGCGACGGAGAGGGGTTTTATACCCCGGGCGGCGGGAGCGTCCAAAGGCGGGAACGTCCACGGCCGAACGTGCAGCATTAAATGGGATTTGATTTGGGCCGTCCTTGGTGGCAGGGAATAGCCTTCGTGCCCCCATCTCTGCTTGACACCTCAGCTAACTTGCTGCGCGCCAAGGATCTGTAGGGGATGGCCATTAGATTTGGTCTGCCGGAGCGTGTCGCTGAAGGGCCTGGACAGCGTGCCGCTGAAGGACATGGCAATCGTGGCGCTGAAGAGCCCAACGGGCGTGCCGGCGAAGCACAGCAAGGGCGTGCCGCTGGGGCCAGCACGGGCGTGCCACTGAAGGCCTGAACGGGCAAAGGGAGTGTGCCGCTGAAGGCCGCCAAGGCGTGCCGCTGGGAGAGCCGCCAGGGCGTGCCGCTGAACGGGCTTGAGGGCGTGCCGCTGGGCGCCTGGGGGGCGCGCCGCTGAGCGGCCTGGGGGCTTGCCGCTGGGCGCCCCTTGGGGCGTGCCGTTGAAGAGGGCACAAGGGCGTACCGCTGGAGGCCTGGGGCCGTGCCGCTGACGGACCTGAGGGGCGTGCCGCTGAACCCCCTTTGGGGGTGTGCCGCTGAAGGCCCTGGGCCGTGCCGCTGAGCACCCTTTGGGGTGTACCACCGAAGGCCTTGGGGGCGTGACGTTAAAGGCCAAACTGGGCGTGCCGTTGAATGGCTAAATAGGCAGTTTTGAGTCCGTTGTGAGCACGAGTTGTGGCCCGCTTGATTTTCTTCGAGGCCCATGGATTGTGGGGCTCTTGGTGGTTGGTTTCTCTTCACTATCGTGACTCCGGAGACGGCTTCACGGTAGTGTGCATATTTGGGGAGTCCGGACGACCAGTCTCTCTGGGGCTTCTTCACTCGGCGCCGTTGTTGATGCGAGGCCAAGTAGGATATCTGGGTTTGCAAAATTTTTTGGTGTCCACAGTCTCCCACAGGGGCTGTCGGCAAACAGAGAGGGATTGCTGAAGCGGGAGCCCAGCATTGCCGGGATTTTGCCTGGCAGATTATTGTCAGATACCTTTAGGTACCGCAGTTCAGAGATGCGGGTGATCCTCTCCGAGATTGCACCGCCCAGGTGGTTCACCGAGAGATCGAGGGACTCAGCTAATCTGCTCCCTTGAACAGCTCAAGTGGGGTTCAGACTCCTAATCCATTATTAGATGAATAGAGCACCAGTTGTGTACCGTATAAGACCGGACGTGGATCCACAAGAATCTGTCAATGCCTCTGTCCGGAAGGCCAGCACCAGCCACCCTACATTTGGGTATCTTACCGTGAACTCCACGCTAGACGACGGGTACTCTTCCATCTGGTTGCTGTATTTTTTCCCAGAGCCGTACATGCGTTGCTAAGGGAAGGATACGTGCCCGGATGATATCTTGCTCTCATCATCCCCGCTGAAGCACCATCAACAGCCAGTCCAGTCTTGGGGAAGTTGCTGTCCAGTAACTTGTTTGTGAGACCTATGGATAGCAGATACCCTCTGTTGTTGCCGAATCATAGCTCCGAACTCTATGCCAGAATCTGATCAGGATTGGGCACAACAGTTGCTGGACATGTAGCTTTCTCTGCTTGAGAAATGTCATCCTCAGTTGCCTCAATCAACAATTTGTGTGGTGATCTATCTTCTGATGACATCATGGCACTATCCAGCACCAATTTCTTCCTTATGTCACAGCCATGATCGCTTGTAACTGTTTCAATATAAATACGACCAAGTGCTGATCAGAGATGGTGGTTCCCTTGTAAGTGAGGGATTTTAATTGCAAGAGGAGCAGGTGTACCTTTTGCTTCTTTGGAGGAAGAAACTATTCCAGGTTGGTCGTTAATATTGGACTTTGAAACAGCATCTTCGTCTCCCTCTGGGGATTCGGATTTTTCTTGCTCACCAATTGCATAGCCATGGTTATCATGAGTTGCTTGCAACTCTTTTTTTTTGAAGGCCTCTTGTGACTGCTACCCCCATCAAGTTCCACAGTCATATGTTCTGTAGAGTTTATTAATCTGTAGCGTTCTACATGAGTTGCATATTGACCGGCTTTAACTGGCTTCTTACAAACATTGCAACAAACCAAATACAAGGGACCTACCAACAGCCTAGAATCAAATACGTGCGTATCTTCTTCTTCAAGTAGATTTGCCCCATCTGCCTCATTGAACTCCCTGTGGATGGTTTGAGCAGCAAGCTTTTCCATGCCAAGCTTCCTCTGCAGTTACTTCAAGATGATTTCTATTTCCCAGAAGCCTCACCATGGCTGCCATCTTCCCCCTTCCAAGCATACATACCATCGAGACAAGAATAGCATGCACCGTGAAAGCAATTGTTAAACGACACAAGTTGCCATCTACACCTCCTCCTGATACTTCCAAAGATAACAGAAATGATCACATTGGTAACAGCAAGAGTGGTCTATAAGATCCGCCAGCAAATCCGCCCACACGAGAGGACAAGGAGAAGCGACGAACCCAAATTATGCAAAGTCGGTGTAATGGGAGAGATGGATGAAGGGTCATCCGGTGCGGTGGTTGGTCCGGCGCGGGTGGAGGTGTGCCATCCGGTATAGCTTTTGGGGTGTTACCCGGCACAGTGGGTGTGTGCCGTGGAGTCGGTGCAGTGGCGTGCCGGTGAGGTGGTTGGAGGTGTGCCGGTGAAGGCGCTCGTGGGTGTGCCGGTGAAGGCGTTCGCGGGCATGTCGGAGCGGAGCATACAAAGTGTGCCGGTGGAGGGACGAGGCCTAGAGATGCCACCGGAGGAGACGAGGACATGTCCGAAGTAAAGGCCTTGGCCTGGCCAGCAGTAGCATCGAAAGCAGAGGCTGCATTCGAGATGGGACGGTGGGCAGCATAGCCACCGTTGGATGGCTCGGCGACGACCTGAGGAAGGCCAAGAGATGCATCGCGGAGGGACGTCCAATGGCCGCCTGCTGGAGCAGTGGTGCTAGCGACCGGAGCAGAGGATACAGGCTCGCCCTCACCCTTCAACAAGAACAGAGAATCGTGATGGGGGGGTGTCCCATCACGGCCAACGACGGTCAACGCGCCTGCATCACCAGAGAAAGACGCCGGGCGATGGGCTGATGAAGGGGGAGCCAGTTGTGACACCAGAGGCAGTTCCTTTCCGCAAGTAAGACCAAGAATTTGTGCCAGAGGATAAAGCATGTGGCATCAATCTCATAACAGCATATGTGAACAGGTTTACTGTGTCATCTGGAGAAAGTGTTGTAGACACGAGCAGGTCTTGAAATAAGATGAGAGAGTAGCACATGGAGCTGGTTCCAACATAAGATTCCAGAACTGTAGCAAGTGACTACACTTCTATGACAGCTTCTCATCCTACTGTCAACATCTGAACAGTTCCTCGTTCTCCCAGACACTCACGGAAGGAAGGCATTTGAAATTTCTTTCCCACATGAAAATCAGGTAAGTAATCCGTGACAAAAAAAAATGTAGATGACTCCTCTCCAGATCACCACTAGGATGTTTATCTAGTAAAGAGTGTAAAGATCCATAAAACATCACAAAAAGGGAGTGCACACCCTTCAGAACAACGTGCAATGCATCACAACACCAAATATGCTCAGATTCCTTACTCTTTTCAACTATCATAACCATCCATATGTCCGGTTCAGCCTGATAAAATATGTGGGAGTGTCTTTTTACTTCTATGACCTCACAAGCATCTTCAGGAGAGAGAATTCTTGTAGATGTAATGAGCCCTTCGGTGTGCCATCCGACACAGTGGCTGTGTGCCGTGGGAGATGGCGCGGGAGTGCGGCCGCGGTGGGAGGTAACCGCACCGGTGAGGGAGAAAATGAGTGGGAAACAATGGGAGAGAGAGAGAGAGAGAGAGAGGGTGGGCCCTCCCCTCTTATTTATTTATTTATTTATAATCATATATATATTACTTATATATATATTATTATCATTTCTTTTATTCTCTTTTCCTCTTCTCTTCTTTTTTTTTGTTTCTTCACCATTATTTATTCCTTCATTTCTAACATTTGTCTTTTTCTCCGCCCGCTCTAAAATTGTCGGAGTTAGAATGCGCTCGCTATCCGCGAAAAATTTTTGAGTGTCCACAGGTGGATAGTAGGCTCTCTTGGGACCGAGCGGCCTCCTTTGTTGCTGTTGGGGACCATAGTTCCCCGGGGGTGGAACTTGGTTATACTGAAGCGGTGGTTGTTGTTGCTGAGGTTGTGGTTGTTGTTGCTGGGGTTGGCGTAATGGAGGCATATTATCCTGGGGTGGATTATTTTGGGGTGGAGGACGAAGAGGGAAAGGACCTGGTTGGAGGGGAAGTCGGGGCATTTGTGGAGGCCGTGGGTTGACTGCATAGTTGGCATTGTTGACCGCACCCACTTGCTCATTTGTCACGACCCCTTTTGTGGCTCCGCCCGGGACACCAGCGCCTGTCTTTCTGACCACTTTGGGCTTCGGTGACTCAAACATGTTCATAATGGGGGAGTCTTTTAGCTGGGTTTGGATGTATCGGGCCCTTTCATAGAGTTCCTCCATTGTAGTAAGTTTATTCATGGCCAAGACGTGTCTGAACTGTGGGGTTGCATTAGACACAATCATCTTCACTTGTTCGGGCTCGGAGAGGGTATCCCTTATTCTTTCCGCCAGAGACCTCCATCTATCAGCATATCGGACAAAATCTTCATCGGGTTTCATCTTTTCGGCCACTAGGTCGGTAATGGAGAGTGAGGGACCGACCCTATCCCTATATTTCTGCAAGAACATTCTCTGGACTATTTCAAAGTTCTCGGCCTCGCGGGGCTCCAGAGAATAGAACCACTCAAGCGCGGGACCATCCAATGATCTCCGAAATAGGTATGCCAGGGACCTCTGATCGTTTTGCCAATAGGAGGACTCATACATGAAGTCCTTGAGGTGAATGAAGGGGTTGCCGGTACCATTGTATCTGCGGTACGTGGGCATTTCGGAGGGAGGAAGATGAATGACGGGGAGGATTGGCAAAGCAACCTCCGGGGTGGCTTTCACGTCCACCATCCTTCTCAGATTTTGGAACTGCTCGTCCATGTGATTAAACCTATTGAGGAGCGATTGGGCGAGCTCCTCTCGAGGTGAAGGTGGCACTTGCCACTGGGGGAGAAACTATCTCCCGGAGACTTAAGGGGGGAACCCAGAATGAGAGGGAGCTGTCGGACCGTCGATAGTTGGCCCTGGCTGAAGCGGTGTGTGGGGAGCAACGGGAGTTTGAGATTGTGACGGGAACTGGAATGAGGGTGGTTGTTGGCTCGCTTGTCCTTGAAGCGAGGGAGACTGGATGGCTTGCGCCAATGAAGGAGATGGAATGGCCTACACGGACTCTTGGAGAGGTGCGATGGCCGGAGTTGATTCCTGGGGCGTGGGGGAAACAGATTTCCCCTTTAGAATGGCCTGGAAGGCCCGGAGCTGTTCAAAGGTAAGCTCCGTGTTGGCGAGGACGCCCAGTAAGGAAGAGATATCCTGTGGTGGGGACGTATCCCCGGCAATAACCTGCACCTCATGCGAGGGCTCATGAGAAGGACCCGAGTCCATAGCATAGACTCGCGGGTCGGCTGACAAACCACGACTAGGGTGGTTCTCCTCAAAAGACTCGTGAGCCATGCTCACAGTTTTCCCAGAACGCAAAAACATACACTAGCAAGCAGGTAGCAGAGATTATCAAACAAGTGGATGCCTTTACGCCTTTTTTTTGTGTTTTGATTTTGATGATTTTTTTTGTGTTTTTAGCGAGATCCGAAGTTCACACAAAATGGGGACCCTAGTTTATTTTTGTTTCACCGCCGTGTCAGCTAGGGTCTCTCGTCTCACCACGAATGAAATGACTAACTCTGGGGAACTTCAATGGTACAACCAGCCCAGTGAACGAAGAGGAGATTCTTCGATGTCGGGGACTTACGGAGGTCCCAGTGTAGGAGATTCTAGTCCGTTGAGAGGAATTCCGAAACGGAGAGTCCTTCCTTCACCGGGAAAGGGTGATCCTCAAAAAAAATGAAAAAAGGATAGAAAAGAGGGATGGATGCATGCAATGAAATGCTGACAGAGATATGGAGTGGGGAAACAACAGAAATAACAGACATATAATAAACAAACAATCAATCACAACTGACAGTGCTGCCGTGAGCACAACGGGGGCGCGCGCGAGCGCCAAGGTGGAGAGGCAAGGATGGTGCCGAACTTGCAAGGGTAGCCGAAAGGAAGCAGTAGAGGTCCCACCGTGATCGCCAATCTGTGAGCGACGTCACGCGGTTCGGGGAGCGGAGAGGACGCGGAGCGCGCGGGCTCCTCTTTTTGTTTGCTGCAACACAGAAATAAGAGAAAAGGGAGAAGGGGCCACCACGGGAGATTGCTCCGGCGGGGCGAGCGGGACAAATATAATATAGCAAGATATGGGGGTTTAAATGGCCATAGCGGGAAGTGACTCACCGCGACCTCGGGGGGACGGGAATGGTGCAGAAATTAAATAACAAGAATTGAAACGGCCATTGGGGAAGTGACTCGCCGCGGCCTCGAGAATATGAGTAGAATATAACAGAATATAAAGAGAATATAAGAACGAAAATTTAAACGGCCATTGGGGAAGTGACTCGCCGCAGCCTCGAGAACATGAATAGATAAGAATATAACATATAAGAACGGGAATTTAAACGGCCATTGGGGAAGTGACTCGCCGCGGCCTCGAGAATATGAGCAGAATATAACAGAATATAAAGAGAATATAAGAACGGAAATTTAAACGGCCATTGGGGAAGTGACTCACCGCGGCCTCGAAAACAAAATGTGATCGCTAGGGGCCAAAAGACCCCAAAATAAGAAAGTGATCGCGCCTACCTCAAGAGCGGGAGATGGCGGGTTGCTTCTTCCTCTCCCTCCGGCCGGCCGACGGAGAGGGCTTTCCTCGGTTACCCTTGCAAAACAACGACAAACAAATAACAAGTGGATTAGAAAGACGAAGGTGTAGTATTCAAATCCTTGCGATAAAAATAACGAAATGATGGTAAGACACACACCTGGTTGGTGTTATCTTTTAAACCCCACTCGGACTCGAGTAGGAGGAAAATGAGATGATGGATGCAAGAAGTATATAAGAAGAGGCGCCCTTATGAAGGGGGATAGAGGATGCGAGATGATGAATGCAAAAGAACTACGAAGAAAAGGAAATAATTGGCTTATTGGATGTGCCGAAGGTGAAATCCGGCGGAGCTCCGGCAGCGTGGGGACAACGTGGAAGCGCGGTGGATGAAGACGACCTTCCTCTCACGAGTGTGGGCACCCGAGAAGTCGGTAGAACCTCCACCTACAAAAGACCTCACGGGTTAGAAATGACTCCGGTAGCCTCTGGGCTCCGGCAGCCTATCGGATCTCTTCGAAGCTCCTCTAGAAATGAGGGGGTGGGCCTCTATTTATAGGGCTCCGGAGGGTGGAGGCATCCAGGACCCTGGACACCTCCATCAGGGCCGAACTAATATTTTATTCTATGTTTATTTATTTTTTTGGAATATTTTTGTGGAGGCGTCTAGGGCCCCGGATGCCTCCAACATGTCCACCGAAAATCGACGACGGCCGCACGCGGTTTGGCACAACGCGTGGTTTTGTGAGCGGCGCCTCGTGATTCAGAAATGGGCGCGTCCAGTTGTCTGGACGTCTCCATAATTTGGATTTTTTCACACACGGCAAACCGTCGTTCGGTGGCCGGCGCCCGTGAGGGAGTTGATGGAGGCGTCCAGGGGCCTGGACGCCTCTAAAAAAGTATATTATTTTTATTTTTGGTTTGTCTTTTATGCCAAGGCTGGCATTTTAATTTTTTATACTTGTTTTTATGGAGGCGTCCAGGGGCCTGGACGCCTCCATTAATATATATTTTTTGTTTGGTTTTGTCTTTTATGCCAACTGGCATTTTATATTTTTTATATTTGTTTTTATGGAGGCGTCCAGGGGCCTGGACGCCTCCATTAATTTATTATTTTTTATTTGATTTTGGGCCTTGAGAAAATAAAATAAATTAAATTAAAAATATGGGGGCGTCCAGGGTGCTGGACGCCCCCATTAAGACCCACCCGGGTCCTCAATCGGCGGCCGCCCAGCAGACACCTTCTTGGTTCCGGAACCTCTTGATGCGTCTGACTGGTGTTGATGCCGTCCGAATGCCGTGATGAGACGATTCCGGATGCCGAAAAAGGCAGAAGAAGACCCAAGAAAAGGAAGCACTCGAGTGATTCAAAATGCGTAAGCCGTTGCGGGGCGTTGTATAGTAATATGAGACTTTCTCAGGAGACGTCAAGAATGGCGTGTCTATAGTACACTCCCATTTTTCCTTCGCCGGCACACTGCATGTATATATACATATATAGCATGATAAGGGCATTGACGGTAGCAAATAAATTGATGAAAATTATGCTAGTTAAAGGACCCCGAATATGCAACATTAATCATGATTCAAAGGCATAAATAAATAATAAACATCAAATCACAGATCAGAACATGTAACCAAGAAAATCCCAAATAAAAGAGGCTAGGGCCCATACTGCAGCCCCCATCTCTCCCCGCGACCCGGGGTAGTGTGGACACCAAAAAAATTGCAGACCAAACACCCTGCTCGGCCCAGCATCAACAATGGCGCCGAGTGAAGAACCCCCGGAGAGATTGGTCATCCAGACGCCCCCACATATGCACACTACCATGGAGCCGTCCCCGGAGCCACGATAGCAAAGAGAAACCAACCCCCAGGAAGCTCACAATCCACGGCCCCCGACGAAAATAAAACGAATCATAACGCGTGCTCAAAACGGGCCCAAGTCAAGCCTCAGCGGCACACGCCAGGAGGGGATTCAGCGGCACACCCCCTGGGTGTTCAGCGGCACAGCCCTTTGGCCTTCAGCAGCACGCCCAGCCTGGGCTTCAGCGGCACGGCCCCCAGGGTGTTCATCGGCACATCCTTCAGGCTGTTCAGCGGCACGCCCCTCAGGCCATTCAGCGGCACGCCCAGCTTGGGCCTTCAGTGGCACGCCCAGGAGGGGCTTCAGCGGCACACCCCCTGGGTGTTCAGCGGTACAGCCCTTTGGCCTTCAGCGACACGCCCACAAAGCCTTCAGCGGCACGCCCGTTTGGCCCCTCAGCGGCACAGCCCCTGGCCTCAGCGGCACAGCCCCGGGCCTCAGCGACACGCCCCATGGGCTTTCAGCGGCACGCCCATTCGGGCCCCCAGCGGTACGCCCTTTTGGCTCCCCCGCGGCATGCTTGTTCAGCCCGCCAGCGGCACAGCGTGAAGCATCTTCAACGGAGCCCATGCCCTATGGATCCTTGGCGCGCAGTGGCCGTCCGAGGTGTCGCCTGGGGAGAGGGCCATGCTGCCTATCCCCCTGCCACCCAGGACAATGGGGTCAACCCCCATTCAATACCCGTCGAATCGTTCCGGCCTTTGGACGCTCGCCGTGGTCGTCGCTGCAAACGGGGACAGAGAGACAGAAGAGGGCAACAGATACACCCACACCCAGAGATAAGAGAAGAGGAGAAGAGAAGAAGAAGAAGAGAAGAAGAAAAGAAGAAGAGGAGGGGAGGCTTCCCCCCCCCCCCCCCGGCTACTCCGTCCATCGCCGTCCGCGTGAAGAGAAGAAGAGGAAGAGAAGAAGAGAAGAAGAAGAGGAGGGGAGGCTCCCCCTCGCTACTCCGTCAGCCACCGTCCGTGCGAAGGGAAGAAGAAGAAGTGAAGAAGAGGAGAAGAGGAGGAGGGGAGGCTGCCCCCCCTTTATTGTTCCATCCTCCGCCGTCCACGCAAAGAGAAGAAGGGAAAAGGAAAGGAGGGGAAGAAGGAGAAGAGAAGAAGAGGGAAGAGAGGAAGAGAGGGAAGAGGGCCTGCTGCCCCTTCACCTCCCCGCTGCCGCATCTTCCCATTTGCCTGAGGGGAGACGCCCTTCCGTCTCTCCTTGGACACCTAGGCCCAACACCCCTTGAGCCTCTCTCCCTCCTCCTGCCAAGATTTCCTTCAGCCTAGCCAATCAACATCCCCGGTACACTTTTCTCGGCCCTCAGCGGCACACTCCACTGGCCCTCAGCGGCACACTTCCAATGGCCCTCAGCGGTATACCCTTTTGACCCCCAGCGGTATGCACACTTCCATTGGCCCTCAGCAGTACACCCTTTTTGACCCCCAGCGGCACACCTCTTGGCCAAGCCCTAGCCCGTTGTTTGCCTTCGTGTTTTCCAAGGTTTTATAAAGGTGTTGCTGCCTCCGGGCGCCCACCTCCAGTTGTCGGGTTCCGCCACTCCATGTGGGCGCGTTCCCTTTATCTCCCTTACTCCCCGGGTCAAGGGGAGATGCTGCCGAATTTTTGTGAGAAAATAATAAAATATTAAAGGACGTAAAAAGGAGCAATAAACGAGCAAAATAATTAATGATCAAACCTTCCAACTGATCAAGCCACTGTCGGCACCACGACAAGAGTTGGACCGATTGACAGCTCGGCCGACCGAACTTCCGACTTATGGCAAAGAGGCCGAACAGAACAAAACCAAGGAGAAGTTTATATAAAACTGCATGAAAAAATCAAATTAAGAAGAAAAGAAAAGCCTTAAAACAAAAAATTGAAGAGCGACTGAACCTCCACCACTACGCCCTGATTGGTCCTTCGACGATGCACTCTAATCATCTTTCAGTGGCATGCTCATCCAACTCCTTCGCCGGCACACTCCTCCCAGCCGTCAACGGCATGCTTCGAAGCCTCCTCTCCGGCACACTACCTCTTCCCTCCAACAGCCTTTCGCCGGCACACTTTTCCCAGCTTTTAGCGGCACACCCCTTAGACCCCTCAGCGGTACACTCCTACTGGCCTCAGCGGCACACCCCCATTGGCCTTCAACGGTACACCCTTTTGACCCCAGCGGTACGCCCCCTTTGGCCCTCAGCGGTACACTCCCAACCCCCAGCGGTACGCCCCCTTTGGCCCTCAGCGGTACACTCCCAACCCCGAGCGGTACGCCCCTTTGGCCCTCAGTGGTACACCCCCATTGGCCCTCAGCGGTACACTCCCAACCCTCAGCGGTACACCCCACCAATCCCCAGCGGCACACCCAAAAAAAATAATGATATTAATAAGGATAATAAGCTAAAAGAAAACATAATAAATAAATAAATAATGATACAGAGCTTAAATAACGATAATAGCAACAAACTCAAAAGAAAATAGAGAAATAATATAAAACAATTATGTTAAATAAAATAATAAATGATAATAAACCCAATAAGGTGGATAAATAAATAAGAATGATAAAGAAATAAGTAATAATGATAATAAGTTTAAAAGAAATAATAACAACGATAAATAGATAAATAAATGATAACCCAGGATAAATAATAACGACAAACTTAACTAAAAAAAATGCCAAGCAAACGAATGATAATATAAATGAACAAAAATAATAATAAACCTAATAATAACAATATTAAATGAATAAATCACAAGAAGAAATGAATAAACGATAATAAAGAATTCACCCACATGTATCTATAAATTAACAAATGGTAATGATAACACTTCTTAAATAATAATAAAACAATGAGACCCGCTTCGCAGCCTCGTCTCTCCCGTGACCCGGTGCCGAAGGAACAACAATACCGCCCCTACGAGTTGGGCCTGAGCCTAGGGAATCATCTCAAAATGGCCATAGCCTGACTTCGCCTCGGGCTGACATTCCGATTAAACCAGACTCGTTTCTCCGGCCGGATTCCTTCCGAGCCGCTACTGAAATTGTCACACGTTCGGCAGACATTTGAACGGGTTCACGTCGATTCCCGCCGAGTTCTTAATACGGACACATGTCCGAACATGAAAAGGCCCGTGAGCGACTTTCATAGCCGGTGGCTCTTACCCCAACATGGTTGTGAGCCGGCATTGCCCTGGGCCAATAGCTCACCAATTCCGACCCATTCCTATCGGGATTTGCTCCCGCTCTTTCATTGAAATTGCCGTAAACTCGGCATACATTGGTACGGGGTCGCGTCCACCCCCGTCACGCTCTCAATACGGGCCCTTGCCCTAACATGGAAAGGTCTGCAAGTGACCGACAGAATCGGAATAGAACGAGACGGCTCTCGCCACCCCTGGACTCCTCCCATGGGATTATCAATAAGACCTCCATGGGCCATATTTAGACCTCGGGCCCGTCCCGATCATGGTCATCGTCTGGCTCATATCTCCGGTCTACAGCATGTTCCTCTCGAACACGTTTTCAGTTCCGAAGCCTAGTCCCGGGACTTTTCCCCGTTGCCCTCCGACACCAGAAATATTAACGCTGCCCACGCGAGCCCCGTTTGGATCACGGGAGGCGCCCCCGGCATGGTCCTGAATTGATCTCGCACCGGGCCAATAGATTCACGGGTTTTCGGATATAATAGCCGAGATTCAATCGAACGTTTTCAGTGTCTCGGAATAATAGAACTTGCCGTGTCCCGGCACACATACATTCTCGGTCTTTCCGCGACGATTACGATATTCCCAATATCGGACACCCATCCGAACATTAAACGGTCTCCTGAATGACCGACACGTTTAGAACGCCCGCTTCTCCGGACATAGGGCTTTTCAGCCGATTCAAGGGATATTCCCTCGTCGCCCCCTTGGCACCGGAGATATCAATGACGCTCATACAAGTCTTGTTTCGACCGCGGGGGGCCCACCGCAGTATGGTCGCAGCTTGCTCTTGCACCGGGCCAACAGATTTACCAGTTTCCAACCGCTCCAGCCGAGGTTTAGCCGAACATTTTCCGTTCTTCTGAACAATAAATTGTCATATACTGGCATACATACGCTCCAGTTTTCCCGCAACAACCGAGATTTTATCGAGCCGGACATTCGTCCGAACATTAAATGGTCAACACATGACCGACATGACCGCGAATGGTTTTCTTCTCGCCCTCGTGTGAGGATTTCAATGCCGCGTAATAGACCTTTCATGCAATTAATTTCTTGGCCATGAGGCCCTGAATCTCGGCGATTAATCAAGGGTGTTCCCTCGTATGGGGGATGTAAATGACGCCGTGACCTTTATGGCGTGGCGGGTTTTGGTCCCGACACGAACGCCACAATCGACTGACGAAGTCAGATCGAGCGCACCATGGGCTCTTCGGAGCCTGAATAAATTGTCACTCCGGTGACTGGCACGCCCACGCACTTAATAAACCGACGAACGAATAAAACAACTGTTAAACGAAAAGTGCATCCACAAGTCTGGCACGCCCGGTGGGACCAAACCACCCTTCATCTCTTCGCCGGGATTCAGGGCCTCATGGCCCCCTAATAAACGATGTTTGCCTGCTTTGATGAACTGCAGGTGCTGTCTTCGCCAGCCCTATGGGGAGAAAATCCAGACTAGATGCAGCTGCCTTCGCGGCCTCGAGGACGCTGCTTCGAAGCATATGCAACTTCCATGAATCATGGGGGCTGTTATAAAAAAAGAAAAGAGAAGAGAAAGAGCAGAGAAGGGATGGGGAAATCAAGCCCCCGTTTCCCTCAAGAAGAAAAGAAGAAAAGAAGAAAAGAAGAAAAGAAGAAAAGAAGAAGAGAAAAAAAAGAGAGAGAAGAAAAAAGAAGAAGAAAAGGAATTGGCAAGAGAGGGTTGTGCGACCACGTCCGTCGAGACCCGTGCTGAACAAAGATTACCGCTGTGGGGTTGATGCGGTGGAACGAACCACTCATCCCCTCCCTGAGGGGGTGAGCGCTCTCCTGCACCTCCACCCTGGTCAATCATACAAAAAGAAGAGAAGATGAGAAGGTACAAAAAAAAAGAGAAAGAAAAGAAGAAGAGAAAAAAAAGAGAGAAGAAAGAAAGCAATAAGAAAATAAGAAAAGTTGGCCAGCATCGCCAACCAAAAGAGCAAGAAGAAACCCGGCGTCCTGCCCGACTCTAGGAGGCTCCGAGTCTGTGGTGTAATGACCCGTCCTGTCCCTCCTTCCTGCTGCCTCCATCCGATACAAAACGGCCCCCGAGTGGCTGTTAAAAGACCCAGCAAGCCACAATTGTAGCTTGGTGAATAGTTGCCCGCTGCGGGGAATGCTTTATAGCAATGAGGCCAAGCACGGCCGCCACTTCCGAAGAGAGCATGCACATACCCCGCCATGGGGGATGAGAAGAAGATATATACCCTGCTATGGGGGCATAGGAGGCAAAAAAAGAAGAGTAGAAATACACCCCATTACCAGGGGCACATGAAGAGAATCCGCCCCAGCTGAGGGGCACACAAAGCAAAAGCTACACCCCGACTTCGGGGCATTTGAAGAAGTGAATCCGCCCCGACCTGGGGACGTAAGAAGAAATAGAACTGCACCCCGGCTTAGGGGCATTTGAAGGGGAAATACACCTCGATATGGGGGCACCTGAAGCAAAAGACATACCCCGCCATGGGGGGGCATAAGAAGAAAACAATTCACCCTGGCCTGGGGACACTTGAAGAAAGAAGCACATCCCGCCACGGGGGCACATGAATACACCCTGGTCCGGGGGCTTTTGAAGAAACAACACACACCCCCCCCCCCATGGGAGACAAAGCTACACCCCGACCCGAGGACACATGCAGAGCATCCACCCCGCTCAGGGGGCACAAAAAATACGCTACGCCCCTGGAGCATAAGAAACAGAAGCATCTACCCTGATCCGGGGCACAGAAACGAAGAGACATGCATCCCGATCTGGGAGCATAAGAAGAAAGATATACTCCGCCCAAGCGGCATTTGAAGAAACAACATACCCTGCTTCTGGGGCACAGAAGCTGTAAAGAGATACACCCCGGCCTCAGGGGGGCATAAGAAGCAAAAGATACACCCCCGTACCAGGGGCATATGAAGAAGAAGCATACCTCGCCTTGAGGGCCTAGAAGCTATGAAGAACACGTCCCGGCTCAGGGGCATATGAAGAGAAGTCCACCCTGGCTTAGGGGCATATGAAGAAGAAACATACCCCGCCTGGGGGCATAGAAGCCGTGAAAAGCACACCCCGGCCTAGGGGGACATTTGAAGAGAGCTACACCCCGTACCAGGGGCATATAAAGAAGAAACATACCTCGCTTCGAGGGCCTAGAAGCTATATAGAGCACGCCCCGACCCAGGGGCATATGAAGAGAAGTCCACCCTGGCTTAGGGGTATCTGAAGAAGAAACATCCCCCGACTTGGGGGCATCTGAAGAGAGCTACACCCCGCCTAGGGGGCATTAAAAGGAAAAAAAATAATAACACACCCTGGTCTTGGGACATAGAAGCCAAGAAATATACACCCCGCCTGGGGGCACAGAAGCAAAGAGGCAAAACACACCCCTCGAGGGGGGATGCATACCAAGTGAAGCTACACCCCAACCTGGAGGCACATTAAGAGAAATACACTCCAACATGGAAGCACTAGTGAGAAAAGAAGAGCAGAATAAAGAAAAAGGCACGCATGAGACAGGTGTGGTCCTCGAGCCCGCCTCATCACACAGAAAGAAGAGAAGAAAAAGAGACATGAGGCACACATGGTCCTTGCACCAGCCTCTCCACAAAAGAAGAAAAAAAAGAAGAGACATGAGGCAGACGTGGCCCTTGAGCCCGCCTCATCACATAAAAGAAAAAGAAGAAAAGACACATGAGACAGACGTGGCCCTCGAGCCCGCCTCACCAAACAAAAGAAGAGAAGAAAAGGAAAGAAGAGGCACATGAGGCAGACGTGATCTTCGAGCCCGCCTCTTCACACAAGAAAAGAAGGAAGAGCAGAATCAAAAGAATGGACATGAGGTAGATGTGGTCCTCGCGTCCACCTCATCACGCAAAAAAAGAGAAGAAAAAAAGAGACACGAGGCAAACATGGTCTTCGTACCTGCCTCCCTACAAAAGAAGAAGAGAAGAAAAAAAAGATATGAGGCAAACATGGTCTTCGTACCTGCCTCCCTCAATAAAAGAGGAAGAAAAAAAAGAAAAGAACAATCATGGGGCGAACATGGTCCTTGCACCTGCCTCTCTACAAAAAGGAAAGAAGAAGGAAAGAAGAAGAGGAAAAAAAAGAGACACGAGGTGAACATGGTCCTTGCACCTGCCTCTTTACAAAAAAAAGAATAGAAGAAAAAAAAAGGGGACACGAGGCGAACGTGGTCCTTGTACCTGCCTCTCTACAAAAAAAAAAAAGAAGAAGAATAGAAGAAAAAAAAAGGAGAGACATGAGGCGAACATGGTCCCTGCACCTGCCTCCCCATAAAAAAAAAGAAGAAGGGAAGAGAAGAAGAGAAAGGGCAATCATGAGGTAAACATGGTCTCTGCACCTGCCTCTCTACACAAGAAGAAGAGGAAAAGAAGAAGAGAAAGAAGAGACATGAGGCGAACATGGTCTCTGCACCTGCCTCCCCATAAAAGAAGAAGAGAAGAAGAGAAAGAAGCGTCACGGGGCAGACGCGGTCCTTGAACTTGCCTCCCCACACAAAGGAGGAAGAGAAGAAGAGAAGAAGAGAAAGAAGGGTCACGAGGCGAACTTCTACCTCCGACCTCCAGCCATCCAACAAATAGAACCCGACTAGACCTTCCGCCGGAGGGGCGTTAAACTGACTAGACCTTCCGCCGGCGGGGTGTTAAACCGACTAGACCTTCCGCCGGCGGGGCGTTGAATCGACTAGACTTTCCGCCGACGGGGCGTTAAACCGACCAACCCTAATCATCGGCTCCTAGCCGACAGCTACCTCATTATCGGCCTTCGGGTCGACAGCTATCTCATCATCGGCTCCTAGCCGACAGCTACCTAATCATCGGCTCCTGCTACCTAATCATCGGCTCCCAGCCGACAGCTACCTAATCATCGGCTCCTAGCCGACAGCTACCTCATTATCGACCTTCGAGTCGATAGCTATCTCATCATTGGCCTCTGAGCCGACAGCTGCCTCATCATTGGCTCCTAGCCGACAGCTATCTCATCATTGGCACCCTAGCCGACAGCTGCCCAGTCAAGAGAATAAACCTTTCGCTTTGGTCCGGACCCTCTCCCGACCATAGAACAAAAGAGACCCTTCTCTTCGACTCTCACGTCCCACTACCCAACGCCCCTCTGCAGGGCCATTTCGGCCGGGGCCCACTAGCAGGATTAATCCACCCGTCCCACTACGCTCTCTGATATCTTTTGGCTTCGCAGCCGACTTCTAACATCCCTCGGCTCTTGCAGCCTGCTTCCCAGAATTCGGCCTTCATGGCCTGCTTCCCATAATTTGGCCTTCACGGCCCGCTTCCCATAATTTCGGCTCTTACAGCCTGCTTCCCAATATCCTTGGCTCTTGCAGCCTGCTTCCTAGAATTCGGCCTTCATGGCCTGCTTCCCAGTATTCGGCCTTCACGGCCCGCTACCCGTAACTTCGGCTCCTGTAGCCTGCTTCCCATAATCTAGCTCTCGCAACCCGCTCTTCTCGACTTTTGGCTATTGTGGCCTACTTCCAATATCAACTTCAGGTTCTATAGCCCGCTTCCCTAATATCCTTTCAGCCCTTTTACGGTCTGCCTCCCTAATATCTTTACTACCACTACACTTATACATAACAACAATATTTTCTTATGAAAAAAAAAACAAACAAAAACACACAGAAAAACAAACAAACAAACAAACACATACGCAAAAAAAAAACAACAAATAACAAACAAAAAAAAACAAAAAAAACAAAATAACAAGACAACAACACCACCAAAAAAAACAAAACAAAAAAAAAAAGGAAGAAAATTGAAACAAAAAGAAAAAGAGAATGCATGATTGCCCTGCTTGCGTGGTTGCTTAATATAGAATAATACACCTCCTTGAAATTTTCTAGGACCGTGTTTCCTTGCTAAATAATATCGCCCTAATTCCGGATGCACGCACGTCGCGGCGCACGCTCGAAGGGAACCCAATTATGGCAGGTGCACACGTCAAGGGGAAGAGTCATGGCTGAATCGCTAAGTCCAACTCACAAAATAAACCCGGGGCAACGCTCCCACACTTCGCACTTAATGTGTCCAAAAGCCTTCAACTATAGGGATTGCCCGAATTTCTTTTAGCACTCTACGGAGACTTGAATTCATGCACTCGTGTGAAAGGTAATCATGAGGAAAAAGCTGCCTACCCCCACTGTTAAAAAAAAAGAAGAGAAAAAAAAAGAGAAAAAAAAAAGGGAAGAGAGAGAGAAACGTGAATCCGAGTAGCCGGGAATCCCCATTGAGACACATGAGGAGACTCGCGCGAAACGGTGAAGCGAATTATAATAAGGATGAATCCTAGTAGCCGGGAATCCCCATTGAGACACATGAGGAGACTCACGCCGAACGGTGAAATCCGCTACAAAATAAACAGATGGGGGCTGTGTGAAGCTACCGAAAGTCGAAAACCTGGAACTAATGTGTAGGCGCTAGAGTGATCCTTGAGTGTCACCAGGAAAATCTGCATATCCCTATGGTTAGGGCCCTTTGTTCACACATTTGCATTGCCACGCCACAGAGAATTGCCTCGGGTGAAATGCGTGAATTTAGGCTATGCATGCAAGACATGCGATATCCTCTTGATGGGTGCACCACCCCTCAGTTGTGCCTTGTGGCCCGCGCCGCATCTACGAATTACGGGCAATGTCCCTATCCTATCCCCTATAGAGGGAGCTGCCTTACTTATATTTATGTTATGCCTGCTAATGAATGCTTGCATGATTAAAAAAAAGAAAAAAGAAAAAAATGATGATAAATATATATAAAAAAAACAACAACAACAAAAAAAATATAACAAAAAACAAACAAACAAACAACATAAAAAAAATAACAATAATGAAAACAATAAAATAACAAGAATGTGCGTATGCAATAAACTCAACTTTGGCTATTGCAGCCTACTTTCCCAGCTCCGGCTCGTAGAGCCCAATATCGGCCACCTTAGCCTACCTCTTGCCCTCGCGGCCCATTAATCTCCCAACTTCGGCTCCCGCAGCCTGCTTCCAGCCACGGCTATTTTGGCCTCCCTCATCGACCTTCGGGTCGACAACTTTCTAATTATTGGCTCCCATGCCAACAACTTTCTAATTATTGGCTCCCATGCCAACAGCTTTTCAATTATCGACCTTCGGGTCGACAGCTTTTCAATTATTGGCTCCCATGCCAACAGCTTTCAATCATCGGCCCCTGAGCCGACAGCTTTCAGTCATCGACCTTCGGGTCGATAGCTTTTCAATTATTGGCTCCCATGCCAACAGCTTTCTAATTATTGGCTCTCATGCCAACAGCTTTTCAATCATCGACCTTCGGGTCGACAGCTTTTCAATTATTGGCTCCCATGCCAACAGCTTTCAATCATCGGCCCCTGAGCCGACAGCTTTTAGTCATCGACCTTCGGGTCGACAGCTTTCACTTGTTGGCTCCTACGCCAACAGCTTTCAATCATCGGCCGCCGCGCCGACAGCTCTTATATCATTGGCATCCACACCAGCAGCCACTCGGAGTTGTTCAAAAAAAAAGAGAAGAAAAAAAAAGAAGAGAGACAAAACAGCAACAAAAGAACAAAAAAAAGAGAGATGACAAAAGGAGAAGAGAAGGAAAAGAAGAGAAGAAGAGAAGAGAGAGAAGAAAAGAAAGAGAAAGAGACCAAGAGAACAGCAGACCAGGCCAGCTCCCAACGCCCTGTCGGCACTGGCGAAGAGACAAGGAGACAACAGACCAGGCTAGCTCCCGACACCCTGTCGGCACTGGCGAAGAGACAAAGAGACAACAGACCAGGCCAGCTCCCGACACCCTGTCGGCACTGGTGAAGAGACAAAGAGAACAACAGACCAGGCCAGCTCCCGACGCCCTGTCGGCATTGGCGAAGAGACAAAGAGACAACAGACTAGGCCAGCTCCCGACACCCTGTCGGCGTTGGCGAAGAGACAAAGAGAACAACAGACCAGGCCAGCTCCCGACGCCCTATCGGCACTGGCGAAGAGACCAAGAGACCAACAGACCAGGCCAGCTCCCGACACCCTGTCGGTGCTGGCGAAGAGACCAAGAGAACAACAGACCAGGCCAGCTCCCGACACCCTGTCGGCACTGGCGAAGAGACAAAGAGACAATAGACCAGGCCAGCTCCCGACACCCTGTCGGCGCTGGCGAAGAGACCAAGAGAACAACAGACCAGGCCAGCTCCCGACACCCTATCAGCGGCACACCCCCTGGGTGTTCAGCGGCACAGCCCTTTGGCCTTCAGCAGCACGCCCAGCCTGGGCTTCAGCGACACGGCCCCCAGGGTGTTCATCGGCACATCCTTCAGGCTGTTCAGCGGCACGCCCCTCAGGCCATTCAGCGGCATGCCCAGCTTGGGCCTTTAGCGGCACGCCCAGGAGGGGCTTCAGCGGCACACCCCCTGGGTGTTCAGCGGTACAGCCCTTTGGCCTTCAGCGGCACGCCCATAAAGCCTTCAGCGGCACGCCCGTTTGGCCCCTCAGCGGCATAGCCCCTGGCCTCAGCAGCATGCCCCATGGGCTTTCAGCGGCACGCCCATTCGGGCCCCCAGCGGTACGCCCTTTTGGCTCCCCCGCGGCACGCTTGTTCAGCCCGCCAGCGGCACAGCATGAAGCATCTTCAACGGAGCCCATGCCCTACGGATCCTTGGCGCGTAGTGGGCCGTCCGAGGTGTCGCCTGGGGAGAGGGCCACGCTACCTACCCCCTGCCACCCAGGACAATGGGGTCAACCCCCATTCAATACCCGTCGAATCGTTCCGGCCTTTGGATGCTCGCCGTGGTCATCGTTGCAAACGGGGACAGAGAGACAGAAGAGGGCAACAGATACACCCACACCCAGAGAGAAGAGAAGAGGAGAAGAGAAGAAGAAGAAGAGAAGAAGAAAAGAAGAAGATGAGGGGAGGCTCCCCCCCCCCCCCCCGGCTACTCCGTCCATCACCGTCCGCGTGAAGAGAAGAAGAGGAAGAGAAGAAGAGAAGAAGAAGAGGAGGGGAGGCTCCCCCTCGCTACTCCGTCCGCCGCCGTCCGTGCGAAGGGAAGAAGAAGAAGTGAAGAAGAGGAGAAGAGGAGGAGGGGAGGCTGCCCCCCCTTTGTTGTTCCATCCTCCGCCGTCCACGCAAAGAGAAGAAGGGAAAAGGAAAGGAGGGGAAGAAGGAGAAGAGAAGAAGAGGGAAGAGAGGAAGAGAGGGAAGAGGGCCTGCTGCCCCTTCACCTCCCCGCTGCCGCATCTTCCCATTTGCCTGAGGGGAGACGCCCTTCCGTCTCTCCTTGGACACCTAGGCCCAACACCCCTTGAGCCTCTCTCCCTCCTCCTGCCAAGATTTCCTTCGGCCTAGCTAATCAACATCCCCGGTACACTTTTCTCGGCCCTCAGCGGCACACTCCATTGGCCCTCAGCGGCACACTTCCATTGGCCCTCAGCGGTATACCCTTTTGACCCCCAGTGGTACGCACACTTCCATTGGCCCTCAGCGGTACACCCTTTTTGACCCCCAGCAGCACACCTCTTGGCCAAGCCCTAGCCCGTTGTTTGCCTTCATGTTTTCCGAGGTTTTATAAAGGTGTTGCTGCCTCCGGGCGCCCACCTCCAGTTGTCGGGTTCCGCCACTCCATGTGGGCGCGTTCCCTTTATCTCCCTTACGCCCCGGGTCAAGGGGAGATGCTGCCAAATTTTTGTGAGAAAATAACAAAATATTAAAGGACGTAAAAGGAAGCAATAAACGAGCAAAATGATTAATGATCAAACCTTCCAACTAATCAAGCCACTGTCGGCACCACAACAAGAGCTGGACCGATTGACAACTCGGCCGACCGAACTTCCGACTTATGGCAAAGAGGCCGAACAGAACAAAACCAAGGAGAAGTTTATATAAAACTGCATGAAAAAATCAAATTAAGAAGAAAAGAAAAGCCTTAAAACAAAAAATTGAAGACCGACTGAACCTCCACCACTACGCCCTGATTGGTCCTTCGACGATGCACTCTAATCATCTTTCAGTGGCATGCTCATCCAACTCCTTCGCCGGTACACTCCTCCCAGCCGTCAACGGCACGCTTCGAAGCCTCCTCTCCGGCACACTACCTCTTCCCTCCAACAGCCTTTCGCCGGCACACTTTTCCCAGCTTTCAGCGGCACACCCCATAGACCCCTCAGCGGTACACTCCTACTGCCCTCAGCGGCACACCCCCATTGGCCTTCAACGGTACACCCTTTTGACCCCATCGGTACGCCCCCTTTGGCCCTCAGCGGTACACTCCCAACCCCCAGCGGTACGCCCCCTTTGGCCCTCAGCGGTACACTCCCAACCCCCAGCGGTACGCCCCTTTGGCCCTCAGTGGTACACCCCCATTGGCCCTCAGCGGTACACTCCCAACCCTCAGCGGTACACCCCACCAATCCTCAGCGGCACACCCAAAAAAAATAATGATATTAATAAGGATAATAAGCTAAAAGAAAACATAATAAATAAACAAATAATGATACAGAGCTTAAATAACGATAATAGCAACAAACTCAAAAGAAAATAGAGAAATAATAGAAAACAATAATGTTAAATAAAATAATAAATGATAATAAACCCAATAAGGTGGATAAATAAATAAGAATGATAAAGAAATAAGTAATAATGATAATAAGTTTAAAAGAAACAATAACAATAATAAATAGACAAATAAATGATAACCTAGGATAAATAATAACGACAAACTTAACTAAAAAAAATGCCAAGCAAACGAATGATAATATAAATGAACAAAAATAATAATAAACCTAATAATAACAATATTAAATGAATAAATCACAAGAAGAAATGAATAAATGATAATAAAGAATTCACCCCAATGTATCTATAAATTAACAAATGGTAATGATAACACTTCTTAAATAATAATAAAACAATGAGACCCGCTTCGCAGCCTCGTCTCTCCCGTGACCCGGTGCCGAAGGAACAACAATACCGCCCCTACGAGTTGGGCCTGAGCCTAGGGAATCATCTCAAAATGGCCATAGCCTGACTTCGCCTCGGGCTGACATTCCGATTAAACTAGACTCGTTTCTCCGGCCGGATTCCTTCCGAGCCGCTACTGAAATTGTCGCACGTTCGGCAGACATTTGAACGGGTTCATGTCGATTCCCGCCGAGTTCTTAATACGGACCCATGTCCGAACATGAAAAGGCCCGTGAGCGACTTTCATAGCCGGTGGCTCCTACCCCAACATGGTTGTGAGCCGGCATTGCCCTGGGCCAATAGCTCACCAATTCCGACCCGTTCCTATCAGGATTTGCTCCCGCTCTTTCATTGAAATTGCCGTAAACTCGGCATACATTGGTACGGGGTCGCGTCCACCCCCGTCACGCTCTCAATACGGGCCCTTGCCCGAACATGGAAAGGTCCGCAAGTGACCGACAGAATCGAAATAGAACGAGACGGCTCTCGCCACCCCTGGACTCCTCCCATGGGAATATCAATAAGACCTCCGTGGGCCATATTTAGACCTCGGGCCCGTCCCGATCATGGTCATCGTCTGGCTCATATCTCCGGTCTACAGCATGTTCCTCTCGAACACGTTTTCAGTTCCGAAGCCTAGTCCCGGGACTTTTCCCCGTTGCCCTCCGACACCAGAAATATTAACGCTGCCCACGCGAGCCCCGTTTGGATCACGGGAGGCGCCCCCGGCATGGTCCCGACTCGATCTCGCACCGGGCCAATAGATTCACGGGTTTCCGGATATAATAGCCGAGATTCAATCGAACGTTTTCAGTGTCTCAGAATAATAGAACTTGCCGTGTCCCGGCACACATACATTCTCGGTCTTTCCGTGACGATTACGATATTCCCAATATCGGACACCCATCAGAACATTAAACGGTCTTCTGAATGACCGACACGTTTAGAACGCCCGCTTCTCCGGACATAGGGCTTTTCAGCCGATTCAAGGGATATTCCCTCGTCGCCCCCTTGGCACCGGAGATATCAATGACGCTTATACAAGTCTTGTTTCGACCGCGGGGGGCCCACCGCAGTATGGTCGCAGCTTGCTCTTGCACCGGGCCAACAGATTTACCGGTTTCCGACCGCTCCAGCCGAGGTTTAGCCGAACATTTTCCGTTCTTCTGAACAATAAATTGCCATATACTGGCATACATACGCTCCAGTTTTCCCGCGACAACCGCGATTTTATCGAGCCGGACATTCGTCCGAACATTAAATGGTCAACACATGACCGACATGACCGTGAATGGTTTTCTTCTCGCCCTCGTGTGAGGATTTCAATGCCGCATAATAGACCTTTCATGCAATTAATTTCTTGGCCATGAGGCCCTGAATCTCGGCGATTAATCAAGGGTGTTCCCTCGTATGGGGGATGTAAATGACGCCGTGACCTTTATGGCGCGGCGGGTTTTGGTCCCGACACGAACCACACAATCGACTGACGAAGTCAGATCGAGCGCACCATGGGCTCTTCAGAGCCTGAATAAATTGTCACTCCGGTGACTGGCACGCCCACGCACTTAATAAACCGACGAACGAATAAAACAACTGTTAAACAAAAAGTGCGTCCACAGGTAGAAGGAACAATAATGCCGCCCTCTCAGGCCGGGCTCGGACCTTGGGAGTCATCCCGACATGGTCCGGCCTCGACCTAGCCCCGGGCCGACATCTTGATCAGACCGGGTTTGCTTCTCGTTCCGGACGCCCTCCGAGTCATCACTAAGGTTGACGGGTGTTCGGCAAACACTTGAACGGATTTGTCCCGACTTTTTCCATTGTGTTTCCATCACGGACCCGTGTCCGAATATGAAAAGGTCCACGAGTGACCGACATGACCAGCGGTTTGTGGTCTGAATACGACCCTCAGTGTGATCCATTCCTATCCTTTTCTTGCACAATTAGTATTATTCTTTTCGGCCGCAGGGCCCCTAATTTCGGCAATTAATCAAGGGTATTCCCTCGTATGGGGGATGTAAATGACGTCGTGACTTTTATGGCGCGACGGGATTCGGTCCCGACATGAACCCCACAATCGTCTGACGAAGTCAGATCGAGCGCACCATGGGCTCTTCAGAGCCCGAATAAATCGTCACTTCGGTGACTGGCACGCCCACGCACTTAATAGACAAGACCACCCGCACCAGCGAATTTAAGCGCGTCCACAGAGGTCGAACCTCCTCCAAGCGGAGGGGTTTGACGAGGATCATTAAACAGCATGGTTCAATATCAAATTATATGTGTTATAAGTGTTTTATGTTAATTGGCCATATAGTGAGCCTTTATGCATATGTTTCTTTTAAGATGTCACCATCTTGGAATAGTCTTGAGTGTCATTAGTCTTCCACCAAAAGTTATGTGTTAGGTGTTAGTCATAAAAGATTAGGTGTTAGGTGTTGAAGATTAAGTCTTAGGTGTTGATATTTTGAACATGTTGTCTGTCGGGTGATGTCTATAAAAGGGTCTTGTAACTCCACTCTCAAAACAATGAAGTTAAGATGAGTTTATTCTAAAGTTAAGAGGTGTGATGCCTCTTTGCTTGTTTTCTTTCTCCGAGAAGGAGATGGGTGTGATGCCCATGGGGGTGTGAAGCCCCACCCTATCCCACCACCCCACGACCTCTTCTCTCCCCCTCTACTTAGCCATTCATTCCTTGTTTGATTCTCCTTTTCTATCCACCTTCCCCCCATCGTCCCAGACCACCACCTGCCATCATTAACCCACACCCCACTGTAGATCTCTTTTAAAAATCCACACTTTAATATAAAAAGCAATAGATAAGAGAAAGCAATAAAATAGCACGAGGTGCTAATGTGGAGAGTGTGTGATCGCCAGAGACGCGAGGGTCTCAAGTGGAAAATAATATGGGGAGATGATCGCAAAATACCTCTTGAAACGCGGGGATGTGAGTGCTTCCTTTCTCTTTAAATCGGCCGGCCGACGAAGAGAGTTCTTCAATTAATTACCCTTGCAAAAAAAGACAAACACCAATAAAAATATGGATTAGAATATGGTGAGTGTAGCATCAAATTCAATAAAAATATATGAACATGAAAGCATGTGCAAGAACACACCTTAAGGGGATTGCCCTTAAACCCCTATGCAAAAGGGTAGGTAAAAGATGATGGATGCATAAAAATATAAAAAAAATGAGGGGAAAGAGTGCAAGAGTGCACTAAGGGGAGTTTCTCAACGTGGTTGAGATGGAAAAAAAAGTGTATGAACATGCATGCATATATGCCATGAATCTAATAAAATAGGATAAAAGAGGGATAAAAGGGGAAAGAGGATCCTGTGCTTGTGGCTTTGATATTCAAGGGGGAGAGGCTTCAGAAGATGAAAGCTTGGTCGCGAGAGGGAGCCCCTCCTTAGCCAATGCAGCAGCGGCACCCTGTGAGAAGAAAAAAAGAGAAAAAGAGAAGGAGACAGAAGAAGAGGAAGAAGAAAGGGAGGAAGAAGAAAAGGGGAGTCCGGAAGAAGAGGAATCCAACCTTAACAATAGAGCTAATAGCTCTATTAAATAGGATTTGGAGGAGATAAACATGGGTAAGAGTCCAAAGAGGGAAGGATAAGAATGGGCAAGAGCCCCATTCAAAGCAGGTGTCTAACGAAGCAAGGACTCTCTGGGGAAAGGGCTGCGAAGCCAGAAGGTGAAACACGCCTTAGGTCAGGGCGTTAATTTAAGAATTGACGACCTACGCATAGGGCGTTTCTCAAAAACACGCCCTGCACAAGGGCGTTTCTCAAAACCAAATTTTTAGAAATGAAAACTCCCCATATTTGAAACATGAAACACACGCCTCAATCAAAGCCACGTTTCAAAAACACGCCCCTGGGAAGGGCGTTAATTTCAAGAGCTCAAATGGGGAAGTCGGTCAAACCAAAAGAATTGACGCCCTCCAGTGTGGTCGTCCTTTCTTAAGAAACGCCCTAGTACAAGTCATGTCTTAATAAAAACACGCCCTTACCCAGGTCGTGAATTTAGAAAATTCATAAAATAGATAAAATGGGGAGAAATAGATAAAATGGGAAAGACACGCCCCAGTCCAGGTCGTGTTTCAAAAACACGCCCCTATCAAGGGCGTTAATTCAGAAAATAGAGATAAATGCCCAAAAAATCCAAAAAAATAGGAAAAAGGAGATAAATGAGGAAAAATAGGAAAAATTCAAGAAAAGTGAGAAAACCACTCAAATAAGCTGATTCGAGGGTCAAATGGGGCATCGCAGAGCGATATGCAATATACTCAAAATAATGTCAATTTTGGCGTGTCTACAGCTGCCCCGCCTTGGCGTCTGCTTTGCAAGGGAGTGTAGCAAACTGAAAAGTAGATGCGAAGGTGTGATGAGACACGCAATCAACATCACTTGATGAGGATCAAATCAAAAGCACGAGATGAAGCAATCTCGGGAAATTCACTGAAATCAACAATGTTTGGATAAAAGGGGAGATGTGCACGCGGTGCACGAAGGAGATAAAATTAATGATCAACTTCCAACGCGGTGGAAGTACCTCAGGTCACAAACCTGCAAGTTTCACCATTGGGGAGCGGTTACCAGCCAGTGGACGTGCTGCAGCCAAGGTGGATCAAAGGAAAGGAGATTAAATAAGATGATAAAAATCCAAACAAGGAGCTTTCGAGAAAATGACCCAAAACAACGTCAAAACGAACTGAGGACTCAATTCGGCAAGGAAAATCTCATATTGGGAAAGATTAAGATCAATTCAACTCTCAAAATCAGCTTATCAAAATGATTTTTCCAACAATTGTTTCAAATGAATGCATGAATGCATGCTGGGCTAAAGGGAAAATAACAAATGAAAATATCATATAATCAAGGATAATATTGTTAAGCTGCCCAGACTGGGTCAAGAAACCAATTCTGCGAGCTGATACTAAGCCGAAGCTCGTTTATCCACGCACCAACTCGTAAAAAGGGAACCATCGTCCCCAGTCTTGGATGGCTCAACGGCCTATCCGTGTGACTAAGACTTCTCTGGAATCATCATTGTTTTTGATGAAGGGGAACTCAAATTCCGGATTTTACCAAAGCCACAAGGTCCTTGATATAATCTAGTAATATAATAACATATAGTAAAATGCATACAGGGAGATGGTGATAACAAATAAGCATGGGGACTGAGAAATGAGCTGCAAGCACCGGTGGGACTTGGATGATGCCCAGTCGGTGGGACCAAGAGCTTCTTATCCTGCGCTCAAAAATTCATTAGCCAAGATATAAAAGATAACAAGCAATGAATAAGTCATTCAAGCATAGCAAGCATAGCATGAATCAAAGCATCAATAGCATGTACATGAACAGCATAAGTCAAATCATGGCATAGCAAAGCATCATTATTTGTTATTTTGTCATGAGGATGCCAACTTGGCTAATCAAGATTTGGAGTTGAATGATCAAGATCTGATAATACCCATCGGCATAATTGATCAAGAGAAATTAGTAGGAGTTGATTGAAAGATCTGGAGATGAATAATCAAAATGATAATCAGGAGATATGACCAAAAAGATAGGAGGAGATGATAATCAAAAATGCCCAGGGTGGCATGTCATGAGAATATCGGGAGGAATTAATAGTTTGATAGCAATAAGTGAAGATAGGACTCATCCCGTGCTCTTGGTCCTTGCAAAATTGTTCCTGCAAAACACCATCAGAAAATACAATGCAATTTTTTTTGGAGTTTTGAAATATGCAAATTTTTATGAGTTTTGAAAAAGATATTCAAATTTTTGTGGAGATTTTGGAAATATTCAATTTTTTGTGAAGTTTTGAGAAAGGTATTCAAATTTTTATGGATTTTGATCAATATGCAAATTTTTGTGAAGTTTTGTAAAAGATATTCAAATTTTTATGAGTTTTGAGAAAGGTATTCAAATTTTTATGGATTTTGGACAAGAAATATTCAATTTTTTATTTGATTTTGGTTAGACCTTGCTAAAGCAGCCTCAAAGGGTGTTTTAAAACCACTGGCTAGGGGTCCTCGTTCCTTCCCTTTTTGCTTAAAACTGTCCAAAGCTGGGCGTGCATTGTAAGGTGGCGCCCTGTAAACGACCGCCCTTGATCAACGGTGCCCCTACCAAGGCCATACCCGAGAAACATTCGATCTTGGAGGGAGAAGAGAAGAATAATTGGAGATAAGCTTTATGCAGGATGGGAGATATCAAGACTTGAATTCCTTCCAAGGTGTTAACCCTCAAAGAGGTAGTCTGTTGTGCCGGGGCTTTGTGCCTTTGATTTTTAGACCCTTGACATGCATACGACCAGGGTTTTCCCTGCGGGGACTTTGCCCTCTTGACATGCCATAATTCATAATTCTGCATTTATCAAAATTTTGACTTGATTTTCATAATTGCCCTTTTGGCGAGATGTATATCATGAAAGCTCATATGAAAAACTCATATTGATTTTGATTTTGGGTCAAGACTGCCCCTGTTTGAGACTCCTCTCGTATTGGGGATTACCAAAGTTGGTCATCTCATCTGTCAACCTCTTGCACCTGCATTCGGCCGAGTAAAGAAGAGAAAAAGACTTTCAGAAATTCATGGCATGGCCAAGGTAGGAACGGTGTTTTAACCAAAGGAGCCGGCTAAGGACGCCGTGAAGTGTGTGGAATGTCCAGCTAAGGGTTACTTTTAACAAGCGGGGAGAGAATGTTGAATTCCCAGCGCGGGGTTCTTATTACCAAAGGTGCTGCAAAAGCAAGCCTAAAGACTCTTTTTCCGAAATGATTCAATTAAACAGAAAATAAGATAAAGGTTTAAAACACCACTCTTAATCTTGTTAAGAAGCACTTGATTTTGCAAATCATGCGTGAAGTAATGAGAAAATGATATCATTAAAATGTATACTTACGCCAATATGTTACCTTGCAACCTTTGTAGAAGCAGCTGCTGCGAGGCGATGTTGATCATCGTGGGATAGTCCTCTTTGGCAGTCAAAAGGATTGGAAGCAAAGGGTTTGAAAGTGGCTTAACAAGAAGGAGTGGTGCCAAGACCAGACTCAGATGAATAAAGAGAGAAGGAAGAGAGGCGAGGGCTAGAACTCCCTCATTAAGGTGCGGAGACCCTGATCACATGAAAGGTCTACAGAAGAAGCGGAGAATTAGAAGGAGGAGTGAGGACTAAAGCCTCGAAAGCAGTGGGAGAATGGGCAGATGCCCAAGGCAGTGGATGTGGAAGAAGTTGGGTCAGACCCAAGATTAGGAGGAATTAGAAGAAGAAATTGATAGATAGAAAGAGGTGGATCTGGAGGACCCGGAGGCAGTGGAGGAAAATCATGAGGGGAAGAATCCGGGGGCTCCGGAGGGATGACAAAAGAAGGGACGCAGTGCCCTGGGAAGAAATAGGGAAAAAGATGATGGAAAAGGAAGAAGAAAATGAAGGATGTGATATCCCGGAGGAGTAGAAAGATGAATCGGAAGAAAGATGGATGATCCGGAGGTTCCGGAGGAAGCAAATGCCGAGGGACGCGATGCCCAGGGAGGAGAGAAAAATCCGGAAGTTCCGGAGGAATGAAATCAGGAAGGAGAAGGTGGAAAGGGGCGTCGTGCCCGAGGGAAAAGTCCGGAGGTTCCAGAGGAATACTGAAAGGAGGGACGCGATGCCCAGGAAGGTCCGGAGGTTCCGGAGAAATGAGGTGGAAAGGGGCGCGATGCCCGAGGGGAAGGTCCGGAGGTTCCGGAGGTAGCAAATGGAGAGGGGCACGATGCCCAAAGGACAAAGAGAGGGGTGAAAGATCCGGAGGTTCCGGAGGAAGAGGATGGGAAGGGGCGCGATGCCCGAGGAATAGGGAAAGGAATGAAGGAGGATTAGGAGGAAAATCCGGAGGTTCCGGAGGAATAAGATGGAAAGGGGCGCGATGCCCAGGAAGGTCCGGAGGTTCCGGAGAAATGAGGTGGAAAGGGGCGCGATGCCCGAGGGGAAGGTCCGGAAGTTCCAGAGAAATGAAATCGGAGAGGGCGCGATGCCCAAAGAGGAGGGATAAAATCCCTGGAGGTTCCAGGGAGATAACAGGAAGGGGGACGTGATGCCCCAAGGGGAGTGAACAAAGAGGTGAATATGAATAAGATGGGAAATGCGGAATATCCGGTGGTACCGGAAGGCGGGGGAGATACGGGTTTGGTAACCCGGGAGGCAGGAGGTGCAAATGCATGTAATGGGATGGATGTGATGAATGCATAAATGCGACAGAATGCATGGAATGCAAAGAACGTGAAGGGCGAGAGAATGAGATCCTCCTCCTAACCCTGGGAGTGACCCACGAGGAAAATGTGATTGAAATGGATATGGATGGAGTTGAATGAACAAGAGTGGAAGAAATAGGGGACGGCCCCTTAAGACAAATGCCCCTCCATGGCAGCGAAAATGTACGGCCAATTGGCCCAATAAGATAAGCTTCAATAAGTGGCAACCCCCTTGGAAGGCAAAGATCAACAATGTGAGGGAGTTGGAGAGTTGGAACGGGAAGCATTGTGTAGCCCATTGATTGTGGCATATATGGAGTGTTGAGCAAAATGGGCATTCGCCCCTTGTAAGGAATAATGAATTTAGAATTCGAAAATTGGAACAAAGGGTGCCCTGCCCGGCCCTTAGACGGCATCAGTGCTTGGCATGGCGGCGACTTGACTTCTTTGGCCGTGATTGGCACAATAACCCGGATTGGCATCCGGCAAATGCATTCTTGAATCTTGAATAGCGTAGCCATGGCCAAATCCTTCTTGCCCGGCTCTTGATCATCCTCGGCACCTGTGCTCGTAGAAGGCCCCCCATTCCGAGTAGTAAAGGGAGGTGAGGCGGAGGCGGAAGGCTCCGTGGATGGTGGAGGTTCAAACGCGCCGAGCTTCTCTCTTTGCTCGGAAGCAGTTAGGATTGGCTCGGGTGCAAAAAGTGGTGGATCCTGCTCAGGACTAACCATAGGTGAAGGGTTAAGTGGTGGAGTAGGCAATGTGGGTTTTGGGGTTAAAGGCATAATGGAGGGTAATGGTGGGGAAATTGGGGAAGTGGAGGCCGAGGTGGAGGCTAATGGCATAATGGGGGGAGGTGTAATTGGTGGAGGGTTAATGGGTGAAGGTTTGGTGCGTAGGAAATGCCGGACGGGGCGAGCAGTGTTAGGAGTGGGAGTGGGAATGGGAAGAGACTCAATAGGCGCCGGCGCGGGCGATTGGAATATCGATCCATCGTCGTAACACCAACTAGTCTCAGAAACAGGGGTTGAATTGGGAGTGGTTTCCTCCTGAGCAGGGGGTTCATCAAATGAAAGTGGAGGTAGTGGAAAGTTAAGGAAACTCGGAAGGGGTGCCTGCGGAGCTTCATCATCATCGTATACTGCCTTGGATTCTTCAAATGCCGGCTCTTCCTCGCTTGGAATGCCGAAGTCATAATCGTCCATCCTGTCTTTCCATTCATTCTCCATCTTTGTAATCTCGTCCAAAGCGGCATGGAGAGGATTGACTGGAGTAGGAGGAGCCGTGACCCTCTTTATTTGTTCCTCCATCAAAGTAATCTTATCAAGCAGAGATTGTTGGAGGGGTGTGACTTGAGCAACAGAAGGTTGGCAGGGCCTTGAAGGAGGAAGGGCCGTATAAAAAGGCCGTGGAGGGGAATTAATGGGCCGGCCCATGGAAGAACCCGGATGGGCCGGATTACAAGGAATAAATGGGCCTCGGGGCCGCGGTGGAGGAGGAATAGAAGGAGGCATGTGATGGGCCACCCAAGGGGAAGCATGAATAGAAGGAGATGGGTAATGGGCTACCCGATTAGAAATATGAGTGGAAGAAGGAAGTGGGTGATGGGCCACCCGAGTGTGAATAGAAGAGGGAAGTGGGTGATGGGCCACCCGAATAGAATTGGAAGGAGGGAGAGATGCTTGAGATGTACCCTCAACGGCAGCCTTAAGGGCTTGGATCTGTTGAGGGGTAAGATGATCTAACGCATGAATGATCTGGGAGACTTTCTCATCATTGGGACGAGAGGATCCCGAGGGAGTAGTGGCTCGAAATTGAGTTGGAGGAGGGGGACCATAAGAATGGACACTGCCCATGGGTCGGGCATGACCATGAGAATAAGGACGTGGTCCCTTGAAAGAATGGTGAGAATACTGATTAACATGTTGAAATTGAGGATATGAAGTGCTAGGTTGTGCATCCTCATGAATTGAATTGAATATGTTTCTATCATAGTAAGCCATTATATAATCAAAATTCTCAATAATCATGCAAATAAGCACACAAGTTGGAATGATTACCGTGATTTTGATTTGTTTAATCCTTGGTGAATTAATGAATTTATGCAAATTAATATGATTCACACAAGGAGAGGAACCTAGTTTCAATATGAGATTTAACTCCAATGCCAACTAGGAACACTCTCTCACCACGTTTAGGCCAACTAATCCCGGGACTTCAAAAGGGTACAACCTGCCCGGCGTCCGTGAGGGAATCCACGGGTGCGGGGGCTTATGGAGGCTTGGAAAAGGGATCTCCGGTCCAAAGAGACGGAATGCTCAATGGAGGGTCGTCCCGATTCCAAGAGGGTGTGTGGATCCTAATGAAGAGAGAGGAGGTCTCCCAAACCAATGCAAATATGAATGTAACAGGGGAAATTAGGCCAAACAGCACAATAATGATCAATCAACAAAGATAAGCATGAAAACTCACCCACGGGAAGGGTTCTGGAAACCCACAGTAAAAACACGCCCTAGACGGGGGCGCTAATAAAAAAGACACGACGGTGTGACTGTCGTGAATCAACCTCAAGGGCCCAGGGGCAGAGTAAAACGCGCCTTAGGGTGAGGCGCTACCAATAAAATGACGCCCTGTGAAGCGGGCGTCAAATTCAAAGACACGCCCTGATGTGGGGCGCCAATCAAGTAAAAGATGCCCTGTAACAGGGCGTGAATTCACAGGCAGCAATATAAAGCACGAAAGCCCGGAAGTAAACTGGGAAACGCCCTGTCTGAGGGCGTAAAATATGAAGAAGACGCCCTTGGTTAGGGCGTTAAATCAATAAAAACGCCTCTTCCAGAGGCGTGAATTAACTGTCTCCAGGAAACCTTCGCGGCCAGCAATAACAGAGAGAACACTCACAGAGCCAACAACATGCAATCAATGAATATGAATATCAAAAGGGCACGCGAGGGTGCCAAGGGGAAAGGGGTAATAAAGGAAGAACACAGACTGTCCCACCGTGATCGCCAATTTGTAGATTTTAATTAAAATCCACACTTAGGAATAAAAATAATAATGAATATGAATATAGCACAAGGAATAGCACGAGGTGCTAATGGGGAAAGGATGTGTGATCGCCAGAGACGCGAGGGTCTCAAGTGGAAAATAATATGGGGAGATGATCGTAAAATACCTCTTGAAACGCGGGGATGTGAGTGCTTCCTTTCTCTTCAAATTGGCCGGCCGACGAAGAGAGTTCTTCAATTAATTACCCTTGCAAAAAAAGACAAACACCAATAAAAATATGGATTAGAATATGGTGAGTGTAGCATCAAATTCAATAAAAATATATGAACATGAAAGCATGTGCAAGAACACACCTTAAGGGGATTGCCCTTAAACCCCTATGCAAAAGGGTAGGTAAAAGATGATGGATGCATAAAAATATAAAAAAAATGAGGGGAAAGAGTGCAAGAGTGCACTAAGGGGAGTTTCTCAACGTGGTTGAGATGGAAAAAAAAGTGTATGAACATGCATGCATATATGCCATGAATCTAATAAAATAGGATAAAAGAGGGATAAAAGGGGAAAGAGGATCCTGTGCTTGTGGCTTTGATATTCAAGGGGGAGAGGCTTCAGAAGATGAAAGCTTGGTCGCGAGAGGGAGCCCCTCCTTAGCCAATGCAGCAGCGGCACCCTGTGAGAAGAAAAAAAGAGAAAAAGAGAAGGAGACAGAAGAAGAGGAAGAAGAAAGGGAGGAAGAAGAAAAGGGGCGTCCGGAAGAAGAGGAATCCAACCTTAACAATAGAGCTAATAGCTCTATTAAATAGGATTTGGAGGAGATAAACATGGGTAAGAGTCCAAAGAGGGAAGGATAAGAATGGGCAAGAGCCCCATTCAAAGCAGGTGTCTAACGAAGCAAGGACTCTCTGGGGAAAGGGCTGCGAAGCCAGAAGGTGAAACACGCCTTAGGTCAGGGCGTTAATTTAAGAATTGACGACCTACGCATAGGGCGTTTCTCAAAAACACGCCCTGCACAAGGGCGTTTCTCAAAACCAAATTTTTAGAAATGAAAACTCCCCATATTTGAAACATGAAACACACGCCTCAATCAAAGCCACGTTTCAAAAACACGCCCCTGGGAAGGGCGTTAATTTCAAGAGCTCAAATGGGGAAGTCGGTCAAACCAAAAGAATTGACGCCCTCCAGTGTGGTCGTCCTTTCTTAAGAAACGCCCTAGTACAAGTCGTGTCTTAATAAAAACACGCCCTTACCCAGGTCGTGAATTTAGAAAATTCATAAAATAGATAAAATGGGGAGAAATAGATAAAATGGGAAAGACACGCCCCAGTCCAGGTCGTGTTTCAAAAACACGCCCCTATCAAGGGCGTTAATTCAGAAAATAGAGATAAATGCCCAAAAAATCCAAAAAAATAGGAAAAAGGAGATAAATGAGGAAAAATAGGAAAAATTCAAGAAAAGTGAGAAAACCACTCAAATAAGCTGATTCGAGGGTCAAATGGGGCATCGCAGAGCGATATGCAATATACTCAAAATAATGTCAATTTTGGCGTGTCTACACCCACCAGTAGAGTGCCCACAAAGCTACCCTCCCTCCCCACTGTACATAACTCCGGTTGGCCTCACCCCACCCTGCACCCCTCTTCCCAGACCACCAAGCACATCACCTTCCTCCACCCTGCACCACCTATCCATCACTGCCATCTCCCTATAATACTCTCTTTTCCTTAGTCTCAACCCCACTCTGCCCGTCACCTTCCTCTCCTTGCCAGCCCTCCATACACCCCCATCGACCCCATCAGACCATACCTAGTCTCTCTCACAGCCGCTCTCCTCTACGTCGCCAGTGTTTTTCCATCGTCATCTTTGGCAAGGTAGCGGCCAAGGTCTCCACTGCAGCACTGTTGCCTCTAGAGTCGTCATCCGCCACCGACGAGCAGCAGCCGTAGCCCCGCCGCATCAATGCTCCACTCGCCGAACACAGCGCATATATCTCGAGCATGCATGGGCGAGTATCCTGCCTTCCCGCCAAGCATGGCGAGCTCGGAAACCTGCCATGCACCCCGCGTCCAAGCCCAGTGAGTGGAGATGGCAGCCGCTACACTATTTTACCCGTCGGCACCGATGACATGTGCCTCCCCCTACTGCTATGAACCCCAGCCCCCACCCTCTCCGCCATAAATAGGGCTGCCGACCCCACTCCGCAGAGCAGGCACGCCCCTCCCATGCCACCCGCCCCACCGATGGCGTCCCTTGTCGTAGGCGTCGGGAGCTTATCGTCTGTGGATGCCAAAAATTGCACACCCAAATGTCATGCTCGGCCCGGCATCAACAACGGCGCCGAGTGAAGAAACCCCAGAGAAATCAAGCACAAAAGGCCCCACAGCCCATGGGCCCCAAAGAAAATCAAACGGGCCACAGCTCGTGCTTACAGTGGGCTCAACATTGCCCATCAAGCCCCTCAACGGCACGCCCCAATGGGCCCTTCAGCGGCACGGCCCCTAGGGCCTTCAGCGGCACGCCCCTTGGGCAGCCCTCAGCGGCACGGCTTGCTCAGCCTTCAGCGGCACGCCCCTTGGGCAGCCCTCAGCGGCACGGCTTGCTCAGCCTTCAGCGGCACGCCCCTTGGGCAGCCCTCAGTGGCACGCCCCAACAAGCCCCCAGCGGCACGCCCCTTTGGCAGCCCTCAGCGGCACGGCCCGTTTGGGGTTCAGCGGCACGCCCTCCAGGCCGTTCAGCGGCACGCCCATTTGAGCTTTCAGCGACACGCCCTCAGGAGGCTCCAGCGGCACGCTTGTTCAGCCCGCCAGCGGCACAGCGTTGAAGCTTTTCAACGGCAAGACGACGTGCAGCCCATGCCCTACGCTTCCTTGGCACGCAGTGAGACGTTTGAGATGGCGATCGTCCATTGGGCCACGTGAGCCTACCCCACTGACAGCCAGGACGGGGCAGGTCAAACCCATCATCACGGCCGGCTTCCCGCCTTCGACAGTCATGCTCGAGGTCGCCGGTGGCTGGGAGTATAAAAAAGCCTCTTCGTTTTAAACGGAAAAGGGGGGGGGGGAGAGACAAAAAGGGAGGAAGACGCACACACAGGGAGACACACGGGAGAAAGGGGAGAAGAGAGAAGATAAGAAGAGGCCCTCCCGGCGTGAGCCCCCTCCGACGACTACCGGGAAGAAGCAAGAGTAAGCGAGGGAGAGATTGATGTAATAGGGAGGAGAGTTGTGGGGCAATGGCCGGCGTCCAAGTCCCCAACGCTCCCTATCTCCTTGTATTCCGTTTTTCCCCTTTCGTTTATGTTCTGTCCTTTTTTTTGGTTGTTCCCTTGCCCACGGCCTCGTCCTGGGCATCTTCCCCTTGTAAGGTGTATGTAAGGCCATGCCCTTTTGCTGCCCATGAATGAAAATAATCGCCCTCCTTGGGCCTTTCCTGCTATTTCTGTCGGTTTGCTCCCGCCTTCACAATGCATGTAGTGTATTGCCTATTTTCTCCGTTCCTCCGGTTTCTAGCGAGTCACCACATCAGTGCGATGCCTCCCTTGTGGAGCCTGACCTCGTGAGCCCTTTCACTCATTTCCAGTAGCCTTTCCTTGGCTTCAAATCCCCCTCTTCTCCTGAATGGCCTCCAAGTCTCCAAGCTTGTATACTCTGTTCAAGCCCCCCAGCGATGTACCCGATTGGCCCTTGGCCGGTACACCTTATGGCCTTCAGGGGCATGCCCCCTCAGTCTTTCATCAGCCCACACACTTGGCTCCCTTTTTATCCCCCAGCGATGCACCTTTTCGGCCTTTGGCCGGCACGCCTTTCCAGCCCTCAGCGGCACGCCCGGACTGGCCTTCAGCGGTACGCCCCATTGGCCTCAGCCTTCAGCGGTACGCCCACCCTTGGCCTTCAGCAGTACGCCCTATTGGCCTCAGCCTTCAGCGGTACGCCCACCCTTGGCCTTCAGCGGCATGCCCCATTAGCCTTGGCCTTCACCGGTACACCCTGTTCAGCCCTCAGCGGCACACCCTTCAGTCCCCCAGCAGCTTACTCCTTGGCCAGTCCCAGTCCAGGCCCCTTAGAGGCCTTCGGTCTGTCATTCTCCTTCGCGTTTTCCGAGGCTCTATAAAGGTGTTGCTCCCCCCGGGGCTCACCTCCAGTTGTCGGGTTCCGCCACTCCATGTGGGCGTGTTCCCTTTATCTCCCTTACGCCCTGGGTCAAGGGGAGATGCTGCCGAACTTTTTGTGAGGAATTAATAAGCAATTAAAAGAGGCAAAGGGAGGCAGTAAACAAGCAAGACAACTGACGAAACCTCCCAACTCGTCGAATCACTGCCGGCACTACGACGAGAACCGAACCGAACTAGCTAACCACCCGGCAACCCGAGCATCCGACTCGCAAGAGAAGAGACCGAACCGAACAAAGAGAACGAACAAAGGGAGGAATTTTGTATAAACTGCACGAGAATCAAGATAAGAAGAAAAGAAAAGCCTTAAAACAAGTAATCGAAAATCGATCGGACCTCTACCACCACGTTCCGATTGGCTCTTCAACGGTGCATCTTAATCAACCGGCCCGCTCTCCCCAGCCCTCAGCGCCACGCTCACTGAACCCCTTAATTGCCCCAACGGCACGCCCCATGGACCTTCAGCGGTACACTCCCCCTGAGCCCTTCAGCGGTGCACTCCAGACATCCCCCAGCGGTACACTCCTTCCCTTCGCCGGTACACCCCCATCCAATGTATAGACTTGAGCCGGCTAGTGTACAGACTTGGCCAACGTATAGACTTCGCCAACCCAATGCACAGACTTGTCCAATGTACAGACTTGTCTAAACGTATAGACTTCAGGCCAATGCATAGACTTCATATCCCTGTGTATAGACTTGACCTAGTGTACAGACTTGGCCAACGTATAGACTTCACGTTCCAATGTATAGACTTCCCCAACGTACATACTTTGGCCAATGTGTAGACTTTACACCCCAATGTACAGGCCTGTCCAACGTATGGGCTTCGGGCCAGTGTATAGACTTAATATCCCAATGTACAGACTTATCCAGTGTATAGACTTTGGGCAATGTATAGACTTCGTGCCCCAGCGTACAGACTTTGGGGCCAGCCAATGTATAGACTTGCTGTTGCAGCGTATAGACTTGGGCCAGCCACCGTATGGACTTGACGGCCAGCGTATAGACTTGGACCAGCCAACGTTTAGACTTCCTATTACAACGTACAGACTCTGCTCCAGTGTACAGACTTTGTGCTGGTTGAACAGCCAGTGTATAGACTTGAGGCCGGGGAACACATAGACTTTACATCCCCCCTACTTCACCAACACACTCTCCAGCGGCATGCCTTTTTCAGCCCCCAGTGGTACGCCCCTCTGGCCCTCAGCGGCACACCCCAAGCCTCCAGCGGTACGCCCTATTCCCTTCGCCGGCACACTATACACATACACATATATATATAACCTGATAAGGGCATTAACAATAGCAATCAAATTGATAAAAATTATGCTAAGTAAAGGACTCTGAATGCCCAATATTAATCACAATAAAAGGGGTGGGAGAGGTAATAATAAACAAATAATAATAATAAGAATAATCATGAGTAAGAGAAGAGAAATCACCCGAGATGAAAGCATGAGTAAGCAATAAGCATCAAATCAGAAATCCCAGAAGATATAACTGAGAAAACCCCAGACAAAAGACGCTAAGGCTCACATTGCAGCCCCTACCTCTCCCCGTGACCCGGGGCAAAAGGAATAACAACGCCGCCCTTTTCAGGTCAAGCCCGAGTCTAGGGAATTACCCCGACACGGCCAGGCTTCGATCTAACCTCGGGCTGACATCCTAATCGGACCAGATTCGTTTCCTTGTTCCGGATACCTTCCGAATCCTCAGTAAAATTGTCGCATGTTCGGCAGACATTTGAAGGGATCTACCTCGGTTTTCTCATTGTGACTCTGCCACGGACCTGTGTCCGAATACGAAAAGGCCTACGAGTGGCCGACATGGCCGACAGTTTATGGCCTTAATACAACCTTCAGTGTGATCTATCTCTATCTCTCTCGCACAACTAGTATTATTCCTTTCGGCCGCGGGGCCTCCAATTTCGGCAATTAATCAAGGGTGTTCCCTCGTATGGGGGATGTAAATGACGTCGTGGCCTTTACGGCACGACGGGATTCGGTCCCGACACGAACCACACAATCGTCTGACGAAGTCAGATCGAGCGCACCATGGGCTCTTCGGAGCCCGAATAAATCGTCACCTCAGTGACTGGCACGCCCACGCACCTAACAAACCGGACCGACGAACCCCAAGTAGTCGTCGAACGAAAAGTGCGTCCACAACTCTGGCACGCCCGGTGGGACCTTTCCACCCTTCATCTCTTTGCCGAAATTAGGGGCCCCGCGGCCCCCTTCTTGTTACCTTAATTGTGCTACTTTTTACATGCAGAAAAAAAAGAGAGAGACATCATGGAACCGACCATGATGGTCGTCTGCGGCCCTCAGCCCATCCAGAACCACGTTCGAGGCGGATACCTGGTGGTGCCCCTCACCTTTGGGAGCTTCCCTCCCACCGTAGGCTTCCCCAACTTCTTGGGGGTGGCCTTCGCCGAGATCCTCGACGTGGAGACGCCCGAGGACGCCCAGATCATCGCCCCCGCCCCGGGGGCCATTGGCGCTACTGCCGGCCGAGCTGTGGCCGAAGGCGACAACGGCGTCCCCACAACGACGCTTAGCTGCAATGTGCACCACGTGCACCAAACTACCGGTCCGTTCCACCAAGGGTCGACATCCCACCGGAGGAGGCTCCGGAGAAGCAATACCAGCACCGGATCAGGGCGTCGTGCCTCCAACTCCGGGAAGTCCATGACGATCGGGGCCCTCCGAGTCCGCCTAGACGGGCAGAGGTCCCAGGTGACACCGGACCGCATCGTCTCGGCCGTCCCGGTCCGTAACTCCTTTGAAGGACTGGCAAGGCTGAAGGAGAAGGTGATGCCCACAGCCCCGGTCGTGGCACCAAAGAGGACGCCGATCCACAGGCCGGCTAAACTGAAGCAAGTCTGGGTACCTAAGGAGACCCAGCCCGCTGCACCTGCCCAGGCAGGGCCCAGCACTTACCGTCCCAGGAGGGCCCAGAGAGCTGACGGGGTCGAGGCGACCACCCTAACGCTCCCGCCAGCACCCGTCATCACGGGGCCGCCTGAGAAGGTCCACCGCCATCGTCGGGGGCACCGACATGATGCCGCCCGCCCGGCTCTCACGGCCCACTCCCCTCCTGCCGTGGTCATCGATATGCAACCACAGGCTGCTCTCCCAGACAAAGAGTGGGAAGGGATCGAGCAGGCCATGAGAAACTACCTCCGAGGCCCGGGTAGCACCCCCGCCGGCCATCAGAGACTACTGGGGGCAATGGCCGCCGCCTTCCAGGGAGAAAGGGGGAACCCACACCTAGCATGGAGTCGAGGACCTGCCCAGAGGAGCCGCGCCAGTCCCCTGTGCGGGAGGAAGCGCCACCCTGACGGTCGGTCTTCGACAGGCTGACATGTCCAGGAGGATCGTCCAGGAGGGCGTCGAGAAGAAGTAAGGATAAGAGATGGCAGATGTTTACCTGCAACATGGCAGGAGTTCATGGTCGCTATGGGGCCTTACCCACCGACCCGTATGAATTGGCCAGAATAGCCGCCAGGCTGGGACCCCTCACCAGAAGGGGGAGAGCGGCAGGTGCCGTGACATCCACGGCTGCCGAAGGGGCCGTACCTGAAGAGCCCTTTGCGGCCCTCACGGCCAAGGTGGTCACCACCGGCGACACGAGTGGTGGACCCTCGACATCATCCGAGGACGCCCCGGCCGAAGAGGCAGGGGGCATGCCCAGTCTCACCACGGCTGACCCTACAATGCTGCTCATGATACAACGATTCCAGCAGGAAATCGAGTCACTCAAGAAGCAGCTAAGTGAGCGGAACGCACCGCCCCGATGTCCTGGAAGACCGAGGTCATACCCGAAGTACCCAGGGACAGGGGGCAGTCTTTAGAGGCAGCTCTTCCAGCAACCCTCGACCCTCTCGGGGGCGCGCCCACACAGCAAACACATTACGCAGCACTGGCCCCGCCACAGGCTCCGCCTTCACAAGGGTCCCCTATGGCCCCCCGGGCGACCGTGGTAGCCACCCCGAGCGCACAGCCCGCTCACTTTTACCCGAATCCGGTCGACCCGGCAACAGTTAGCCGGTTGATGCTGGAGCAGATGATAGATATGAAATTGGCCGAGAGGGGTGAAGGGGATCAGACGCCGTTTGATGTCTACCGGGTACCTTACCCGGCCCACTATGCTGCCAGGAAGTTGCCGGCTGGCGTCACCAAGCCGCCGAAATTTGAAAAATTCAACGGGCAAGGGTCTCCCAGAGAGCACATTGCCTACTATGTGAATGTCATGGGAGACTTGGCTGCTGATGAGGCATACCTCCTGAAGTTCTTCGGCTCAACACTTACCGGACTTGCCTTTGAATGGTACACCGGCTTGTCACCCGGGTCGGTGGCCGATTGGCCCGACATGCAGAAGAAGTTCAAGGAAAGGTTCTGCGTTGCTGAGAGAGAAGTCACCATGGCTGAACTCTACGCCACAAGGCAGAAGAATGATGAGTCGGCCCTCGACTACATTAAAAGGTGAAGGAACCTTAGTATGAGGTGCAAACGCCCCCCGCATCAGGAGGACGCAGTGCAGATCTGCAAGCAAAACCTGAAGAAAGAAATCCTAGAAAGGATGATCGGCACTAAGGTCAAGACATTTGATCGCCTAAACAATGTGGTAGCGGAGATCGAGGCATTCTTGGCCCGATACTCCTCCACCCCAGCCATGTCAAGCCAGAGGGCCAGGCAGGCGGATAAGAAGCCGGCTCCCCCGGAGGTGCATGCACTAGACTTCCAGGCTTTTGAAAAGCAGAAGGAGAAAGCCAAGGGAGCGGCCAACCCGTCGCCCAGGACCACAGAGCGGCGGGAAGGCCCCTCGCTAAGGGAAAAGATGAGAAACAAGTTATATTCCTTCTCCCGGGACAAGTCCAAGCTCCTGTTTGAATGGGCAACTAGCTACAATAAAATCACACTGCTGGAGCCGAAAAGGCCTGGCGACTTGAAGAAGAAGGATGACCCGCGCTTCTGCGTATACCACCGGGTGCTCGGGCATACCATTGAAGACTGCTACGTCTTCAAGGACATTATTGAGTCCTTAATAAAGGACGGGGAGCTGGACATGGGGGAACACAAAGTAGACCCCCCGCAGCCACATGAGCTGCCCAGCATAGCCTCCTCCATCAATATGACCTCACTATATCAGGAGTTGCCAGAAGAGTGGGCGGAAGCCTGCGCCCGCGCCACTTATGAGACTTTTGTCCTGGCCCCGGCCGAAGATCAAGAGGGTTGGCAGACGGTGCCCGGAAGAAATAGAAAGGCGCGTACCCCTCGGTCCGCCCCAGCAATTCACCCGAGGAAGGCGACGCCCCTGCCTGCACCGCCCCCGACAAGCCCGGTTTGCCACGACACGGCCCCTCGGCTGGTCGTGAGGCGGCCCACTCACAACAAGAAGAGTTCTGTCCCGCTGCGGATGCACAAGAAGACCAGCCCGGCGGTCGAAAGACTCCAAGCTATTATTGACGGACTCGAAGATTATGAACAGCCCGAAATCCAGCCTGTGGAGCTGAAGGAGTACGTCCCCTGGAAGGAGTTCGAATCACTCGAGCTGGCTCCGGGAACACAAACTGATGCAGACAAAGAACCTCCCCTGTGGGGTGAACCTCCTTGAGAGCAGCCATCCGCTACAGCAGGCAAGAAGAAGAAGAAGCGAAGACCCTGGGGCAAGAAGAAGAAGGAGGTCATCTTCGCTTGCAACACCCTCTCGGCGTTGTTCGACACCGCTCTCTCCCTGGAAGAGAAAGAAGAAGATCCACCCCATGAACCGACAGAGGTGAATCAAGCTGAGGCGTCCACCACCCAACACGCCACCAGGTCCGGAAGGAAATGGGGGCGCCCTCCTCAGGACAACCTCAACATCATGCTCAAGGGAGAACAACCATACCAGGTTCCCGACTGGTGCGGACACCCGAGCAGTTGATCGGCACGACACACCGAGCCACCGGTACCGCACACGGAGTACGACTCGAGCCACCTCAGCATCCATCTGGCTCGGAGACAGCCTGGAGACTCCGCCTTGAGCCTCCCCATTTATCATATTTAGTTAGCCTTTATGTGTGTATAGTTTGTGTTTATTTCATTTTATACGGTTTGCAATTATGAGTGTACGAGGGGTTTATTTGTAAAATGGGAACCTTGGGCCCCACGGGACCCCCAAGCCCCTCCCATTGATCCACCTCAGCCCATGGGCCCCATGTGGGGTCAGTCAATATGTCAAATGGAGACATCTAGAAGTTTGAATGGTAAAAGGCACATGGGAGACAAGTGGACTTCAAAGTCCAAGGTGGCTACCAACTTGTCCCCCCCTTGCCACCAAAGTCAATAGGGCGCCCCCATCCTTGTATTTTTTTATTTTAATTTGTGTGGATGGTCACATGCTATCCCAGCCCTCCATCTCACACCCCTAGATCCAACGGTTGAGGGTTGATTAGACATATGACCTATATATGCTTGTAATTTTCAATTTTGATGAATTAATGCCATTTGAACTTGGAAAATTGCTTGAGCAAAGGCCTAGGCCGCCCCTCTCTCCCCCCTTGCAGCTGTGAAGGTTGCCTCTGGAGGTGTGACTCCTCCCCTATCAGTTCCGGTCATCCTCGCCGCCGCCACGAGCCGCCACCGCACCGCCACCGTCTTCATCGGAGTTCTGCCTGCGCAGTACCACAACAGCTTCCACGAAATTCAGCCATCAACCACAGCCTCAGATCGAGTTGGAAATTTTACTGGATGTTCCAGAGGTGTTCAGCACGTCCTCAGAATTTTGGTTGGTCATAAAGATCTCATTTGGTATTTTTGTATTTTCGTCCAATCCCAGTTTCCAGATCTATCTCCTGTCTGTTTCCATTTCCACCCGCCCTGAGTTTTAAGTCTTAGGCTAACTTTTTGATTTTTTTTGGTTCGGCCAATTTTACTGCGCATTCTTTCCACTATTCCCTCCATCTCCAAATTTTCTTGCATTTTTGTGAGTCCATATTATATTTTACAAAAATCGAATTCTTCCCAAGCTACAGTACTTTCTGCCAGTTCTCAGATCCGACCACCAGGCACTCTAAAAATCCTATCAAATCACCACCACCTCAGAATCTAATTCCAAAAATTGTCCCAACTTCACGGTTTAAATATCTACAACTTCTAAGAAGAGCTTGATGTCTGAATCCCACTGTAAGTAGGCGGTCAACGGCCATTTACAGGTAACTAAGGTGCTGATCTGAGAGTTCTGGAACTGTGTAACAGAGAATTAAAAATTAGTTAAGGTCCAGGTCCGCAGAGGTTCAGAGGAATCCACTGACCCTAGGTTGGAGGAGTTTTAGTCCTCTTTCCAACGGCGCTGGTTTCATCCCATTCCGGCGACGGGGCTGATCACAGCGGCCGTTTTCGTCGGAGCGCGCACCTGAAAATAGCAAGCAGAAGTCCGTGGGCAGCATTCCAAAAGCTTGGAGATCGGAGTTGCTCGGCCACCGGTCGGTGTTCCCGGCCGACCGCCTTCCGTGGAGGCGTGCCACAAGGGATCCCCATCACAGTGGGACCCACTCCTGCAGGTCCGGAGGCCAGCGCCACCCGTGGGCCCCACGGGCCCGCAGAACCCCCCGTTCGGAAAGCACTAAAACACGGAGTTCGGCACCGCCGGGCGACATCAAGATGCTGCCCGTCAACCCAATTAGCGTGATTCCCGGGCCCTGCATGTGACCTTTTACCTCCCTGCGTGGAGTGGGTCAAATTGTTGTATTTCTGTAAAATTGTGTTAACCGGGAGTCCGTGATTGGCCGGGGTTGTCTTCGCCACGCCGGGTGCGTGGAGGTAATGATCCGAACTTCTTGGCGTTCATTTGCTTAGCTAGTATACGGTCTTTTGCCGCTGCTGAGAGCGTAGGTACTAGCCCGTGTGTCCATGTCACCGCTGTGAGAGTGAGTGTGACCCGTCCCGTGACTCGATCCGAGTCCGGAAGTTGAGTCGGACTACCCTTGACCTCAGCCGGTTCCTTAACCGCGCACGGTCCGCTCTTTCCCTCGCTTGGGACGACGAATGAGCTTCTACTTCTGTTAGCGACGTTTGCCACTAGGAGCTCGTAGTGTCGGGCTTAGTGTCTCCCTGGTGTGTATTGCTGGTCGCATCTTCATCTAGAGTCCGAGGGTGGCACTGTATAGTGTCGTCTCCCGTGTCCGTCCCGCATCAGTTTGGTATCAGAGCCAAGTCGAGTCTAGGGTAGTCATTGCATAGGTCTTGCATAGTCTAAGGTTACCCCACACACACCTTCACTCGGTATATCAAAAGGTGTTGTCCGATCGTTAGGTTACGCCTATCGGGATGACCGCACACTTGCGCGAGTGACCTTCGGGTCGATTACCTCCGCCGCGTACCGAGTCTTGGCCGTGTCTAGGGTGTAGTCGAGTCTCATTCTTTTCAAAACAAAAAAAAAGTGTTTTAAATTGCATTCTTTCAAATTACCAAAAAAAAAGAGTGTTTTCAAATTGCAATTAGGTCTAAGTGCATCATTTAGTGTGTTTACATTAGTCAGTCGGTGTCTCCTAGTCCGTACGTCTTTGCATGCCCACCCGTCGAGGCACCCATTACTCGCCACCACCACCTATGGCGGACTCCCGAGCCCGTAGTTCCGATGAGTCTTCCACGGCCGAGATGTTCCGAGCCATCAGGGATCGATTAGATACGCGTATGGATGGTCTTAGTACGCGTGTGGATGGCATAGGGACGCGTCTAGAAGGGCGGATGAAGGCCCTCGAGGATCGGGCCGGGGATTCGGAGCAGTCCATTCAAGGCCTTGTTGGGAGGATTGCCGTCTTAGAGAGGGGCCCAGTAGCGGCGCAACCCGCGCCGACGAACGGCCAACAGGAGCCGATGCAGCAACCCGCTGTGCCCAGGGCTCAGGTGGAGAATGTTGGGGTTCAACAGGTGCATGTGGTGGATGACTATGCATCTGATAATGATCAAGGGGGTAATGGTCGTCGTCATCAACGACGAAATCGTGATGACGAGGATGACGACCGCATTCTGAGGGGTGTGCGTGCGGACCCTCCCACTTTTAGCGGGTCCTTGGACCCTAGGGTGTATTTAGATTGGGAGGCCGGCATGGACCGGTATTTCGAGTGGTTTGAGATGACGGACCACCGGAGAGTCCGATATGCGAAGATGAAGCTGCAAGGGCAGGCCCAAACTTATTGGATCAATGTGGAGAGCCTGCTCAACCAGCGACGTCAACCCCAAATCGGTACCTGGGATGATATGAAACTCAAATTGAGGGAGAAGTACCTTCCCGCCTCATATCGCCAACGTCTCATAGACAAGTGGCAAAGCATCTCCCAAGGGAACCGATCCGTGACCGAGTACACCGCCGAGTTCGATGAGTATTATTTACGGTGCGGGGTCACGGAAGAGAGCACCATGACGATATCCCGCTTTCAGAGAGGTTTGCGGCCCAATTATCAATATGAACTCTTTCGCCGCAATGCCACCACCCTGGAGCAGGCATATCAGATTGCTCTCGAATTGGAGCAGTTCGAGGCCGAGTTTGAGTCACCCCATCGGTTGGGCTCCTTTCCCCTTCGTAGTGTCGAGTCCCGTGGCTCATCTGGCACGTATCCGAGGGCCCCCATGGCACGACCTCAGGAGCCCGCTCGCCCCGAGCCCTTTGCTCCTAGGCCTCGTCCCCCACCCCCGAGGGACCTCCCTCGTCCCCAACATCTTACGGCCCCACCCACAGTCCGTCCACCGGCACCCGCACCTCCTGCACGTCCTTTATTGCCTACGCCTCCTATCCGTCGGGAGGATAAAGGTAAAGGACCTATGATTGGGGAGCCTAGTGGATCACGGCAGCAGTGCTATCGCTGCAATGGGTTTGGCCATTTTGCCAACCAGTGTCCCACCCGCCCATCTCTTCACATTGGGGACACACAGGCCGAGGATACCACCCCTACGGGCCTAGAGTTAGTCAGCTATGAGGCAGATGAAGAGTTAGCTGACGAGTACTATGAGATGGGAGGAGAGGCCCAGGATTTCCAGCAGTCGGACGATACCCACGTGGGGGTCGTCAGATGTATCCTCACCCAACCACAGGTCAGTGATGACTGGCGTCGGACCACTATCCTTCAGGTATTCTGTAGGCTGGGAAAGCAAGTTTGCAAGGTGGTCATCGATAGCGGGAGTTGTATCAATGCAATCTCCACGAACGCTGTCGCTCGTCTTGGTCTCACACCCGTAGACCATCCTTGTCCCTATCAGGTATCATGGGTGGATACCACTTCCATTTCGGTCAGGCTGCGGTGCTTGGTCCCGCTGCAGCTCCACTCCTACCGTGACGAGATCTGGTGTGATGTTCTCCCCATGGAAGTGGGAAGTATCATTCTTGGTAGGCCGTGGTTATTCGACCGAGATGCCACACTCCATGGTCGGTCGAACACCTGTACCTTCGACCACGATGGCCAGCGGGTCACTCTCCAATCCGTTCGGCCCAGGAGCCCATCAGTCAGGGGTCCTGCTGGCCCTAGCACTCCGAAGCCTTCCCTACCCGGGCCCAGTACTCCATCCCCAGCTCGGACTACGACTGTTACCTCTGGCCCAGGAGAGCCCTCGACGAGGAGATTGATGATGATTAGCTCCCGGGAAATGGAGCAGGAGCTTAGTCAGGGCTGTCCGGTGTTTGCCGTTACGGTCCGAGAGGTGGAGCGGGACTCCGAGGGTGAGCTCCCACCCGAGGTTGTTCCCATTCTGCAGGAGTATGCTGATGTCTTTCCCGATGAGCTTCCCGAGGGACTCCCACCTATGCGGGATATTCAGCATGCCATCGACCTTGTTCCGGGATCTTCTTTGCCCAACCTTCCTCATTATCGCATGAGTCCTACGGAGCATGCCGAGCTTAAACGGCAGGTCGATGAGCTAGTGCAGAGAGGGTCTGTTCGGGACAGCATGAGTCCATGTGCTGTACCCGCGTTACTCGCCCCGAAGAAGGATGGCACGTGGAGAATGTGTATTGATAGTCGTGCCATCAACAAGATCACCGTGAAGTACAGGTTCCCTATTCTCCGCCTGGATGACATGCTAGACATGATGGCAGGTGCCACTATCTTTTCGAAGATCGATCTTAAGAGTGGCTACCATCAGGTGAGGATTAGGCCAGGTGATGAGTGGAAGACCGCATTTAAGACCAAGGACGGTCTATATGAGTGGTTGGTCATGCCTTTGGGCTGACCAATGCCCCTAGCACCTTCATGCGGCTCATGACTCAGGTCCTTCGACCTTTCATTGGAGTCTTTGTAGTGGTGTATTTTGATGATATCCTTATCTATAGCCGCACCACGGGGGACCACTTGGACCACCTTCGGCAGGTCTGTATACTTCTTCGGCGAGAGCAGTTATTTGCGAACCCACAGAAGTGTGCTTTCATGACATCTCAGCTTACCTTCTTGGGTTTCATTGTGTCTAGTACTGGGGTCTCCGCCGATCCGGAGAAGGTCCGGGCCATTGTTGAGTGGCCGGAACCCCGTACGGTTCATGATGTCCGCAGCTTTCATGGCCTTGCGACGTTCTACCGTCGCTTCATCCGCGGATTTAGCTCCGTCACCGCCCCGATCACGGATTGCATCCGTAAGGGCACATTTGTATGGACGAAGGCCGCATCTGCTGCCTTCAGGGACATCAAGGAGCGCATGACCCAGACACCTATCCTTCGACTACCTGATTTCTCGAAGGTGTTTGTGGTCTGTTGTGATGCGTCGGGTGTTGGGATTGGAGGAGTTTTGAGTCAGGAGTCCCACCCGATCGCATATTTCAGAGAGAAGCTGAATGACGCGAAACTGCGATATTCCACGTATGATAAAGAATTCTACGCAGTTGTTCAGGCTCTTAGGCATTGGAGGCACTATCTTTTACATCAGGAGTTTGTCCTATACTCCGACCACGAGGCATTGAGGTACCTCCATTCGCAAAAGAAGCTTAACTCGCGTCATAGTCGTTGGGTCGAGTATCTCCAGTAGTTCACCTTTGTGCTTAAACATAAGGCTGGAGTGGAGAACAAGGTGGCTGATGCTTTGAGTCGGCGAGCATGTTTGCTTACCACCATGAGTGCCGAGGTCATAGGGTTAGAGAAGATGAAGGAGGCCTATGCCGATTGTCCTGACTTCGGTCAGATTTTTTCCACCCTTCAGGCCGGACCCTCGAGAGACCTTGATGAGTATATGCTTCAGGAGGGTTACCTCTTTCGAGGTAGCAGGCTATGTGTTCCCCGAACTTCGGTTCGAGATTTCTTAGTGTGGGAACTACATGCGGGCGGTCTAGCCGGCCACTTTGGTCGGAACAAGACTATTGAGGCAGTGGAGCATCGATTTTATTGGCCGAGCTTAAAGCGCGATGTTGCTAACATCGTGGCTCAGTGTCGTACATGTGCTACGGCCAAGATGAAGAAGCAAAGCTCAGGCCTTTATACGCCTCTTCCCGTGCCTGATGCCCCGTGGCAGGATGTTAGTATGGATTTTGTTTTGGGATTGCCACGTACCTCTAGGAAGCATGACTCGGTCTATGTTGTTGTTGACCGTTTCTCGAAGATGGCCCTCTTTATCCCTTGCTTAAAGACTTCGGATGCTTCTAGGGTAGCCCGCCTTTTCCTTACTCATGTGGTGTGCAAGTTCGGGTTGCCTCGCACTATAGTGTCTGACCGTGATGTTAGGTTCACTTCCTATTTTTGGAAGACACTATGGCATATGATGGGTACGCATCTTAAATTCTCCACTGCATATCATCCCCAGACAGATGGTCAGACCGAAGTGGTCAATAGGAGTCTGGGTGATCTTTTGAGGTGTCTTGTTAGGGATCGCATCGGGGATTGGGATCTCATCCTACCCATGGCTGAGTTTGCATATAATGATTCGGTGAATAGGTCTACCGGCATGAGTCCATTTGAAATTGTCACAGGTCATAGGCCTAGGAAACCCGTTGACCTTGTCCCCATGCCTATCCATGCTAGAGTGTCGGAGTCGGCCGAGTCGTTTGCTAGGCATGTTAGGAGTTTGCATGACGACATCCGTCATCACATTGAGGCCAGCAATGCACGGTACAAGGAGTTAGCCGATGCCCACCGACACCACCGAGAGTTCCACGAGGGCGAATACGTCATGATCAGGGTAAGACCTGAACGGTTTCCCTCTGGAACCGTTAAGAAGTTGCAAGCTCGCGAAGCCGGTCCATTCAGAGTGTTGAAACGCGTTGGATCCAATGCGTACGTTGTGGACTTGCCCGAGGAATATGGTATAAGCTCTACTTTTAATGTTTCGGATCTAGTTGCATATAGGGACCCAGCGGTGATCCCTAGTGAGCCTTTTGAGCCATCTCCTCCCCTTGAGAGTGATCCCACACCTGAGTGTCCACTTCCACCTCCAGCCCCGTTGTTACGGCAGCGTGAGCATATAGATCATATACTGGATGAGCAGGTGACAGTTACCAGGAGTGGATCTTACCCGCGCTACCTAGTGCGATGGAGAGGACGGCCCGCTACTGAGGACACTTGGATAACACATGGCGAGTTGCAGCGGATCGATCCGGACCTTTTGGAGCGATACAGGAGCGATGCAGACCCTTACTCGACAGGGTCGAGTTTCTCCCACCGGGGGAGAATTGGTGCGGACACCCGAGCAGTTGATCGGCACGACACACCGAGCCACCGGTACCGCACACGGAGTACGACTCGAGCCACCTCAGCATCCATCTGGCTCGGAGACAGCCTGGAGACTCCGCCTTGAGCCTCCCCATTTATCATATTTAGTTAGCCTTTATGTGTGTATAGTTTGTGTTTATTTCATTTTATACGGTTTGCAATTATGAGTGTACGAGGGGTTTATTTGTAAAATGGGAACCTTGGGCCCCACGGGACCCCCAAGCCCCTCCCATTGATCCACCTCAGCCCATAGGCCCCATGTGGGGTCAGTCAATATGTCAAATGGAGACATCTAGAAGTTTGAATGGTAAAAGGCACATGGGAGACAAGTGGACTTCAAAGTCCAAGGTGGCTACCAACTTGTCCCCCCCTTGCCACCAAAGTCAATAGGGCGCCCCCATCCTTGTATTTTTTTATTTTAATTTGTGTGGATGGTCACATGCTATCCCAGCCCTCCATCTCACACCCCTAGATCCAACGGTTGAGGGTTGATTAGACATATGACCTATATATGCTTGTAATTTTCAATTTTGATGAATTAATGCCATTTGAACTTGGAAAATTGCTTGAGCAAAGGCCTAGGCCGCCCCTCTCTCCCCCCTTGCAGCTGTGAAGGTTACCTCTGGAGGTGTGACTCCTCCCCTATCAGTTCCGGTCATCCTCGCCGCCGCCACGAGCCGCCACCGCACCGCCACCGTCTTCATCGGAGTTCTGCCTGCGCAGTACCACAACAGCTTCCACGAAATTCAGCCATCAACCACAGCCTCAGATCGAGTTGGGAATTTTACTGGATGTTCCAGAGGTGTTCAGCACGTTCTCAGAATTTTGGTTGGTCATAAAGATATCATTTGGTATTTTTGTATTTTCGTCCAATCCCAGTTTCCAGATCTGTCTCCTGTCTGTTTCCATTTCCACCCGCCCTGAGTTTTAAGTCTTAGGCCCACTTTTTGATTTTTTTTGGTTCGCCCAATTTTACTGCGCATTCTTTCCACTATTCCCTCCATCTTCAAATTTTCTTGAATTTTTGTGAGTCCATCTTATATTTTACAAAAATCGAATTCTTCCCCAGCTACAGTACTTTCTGCCAGTTCTCAGATCCGACCACCAGGCACTCTAAAAATCCTATCAAATCACCACCACCTCAGAATCCAATTCCAAAAATTGTCCCAACTTCATGGTTTAAATATCTACAACTTCGAAGAAGAGCTTGATGTCTGAATCCCACTGTAAGTAGGCGGTCAATGGCCATTTACAGGTAACTAAGGTGCTGATCTGAGAGTTCTGGAACTGTGTAACAGAGAATTGAAAATTAGTTAAGGTCCAAGTCCGCAGAGGTTCAGAGGAATCCACTGACCCTAGGTTGGAGTAGTTTTAGTCCTCTTTCCAACGGCGCTAGTTTCATCCCATTCCGGCGACGGGGCTGATCACAGCGGCCGTTTTCGTCGGAGCGCGCACCTGAAAATAGCAAGCAGAAGTCCGTGGGCAGCATTCCAAAAGCTTGGAGATCGGAGTTGCTCGGCCACCGGTCGGTGTTCCCGGCCGACCGCCTTCCGTGGAGGCGTGCCACAAGGGATCCCCATCACAGTGGGACCCACTCCTGCAGGTCCGGAGGCCAGCGCCACCCGTGGGCCCCACGGGCCCGCAGAACCCCCCGTTCGGAAAGCACTAAAACACGGAGTTCGGCACCGCCGGGCGACATCAAGATGCTGCCCGTCAACCCAATTAGCGTGATTCCCGGGCCCTGCATGTGACCTTTTACCTCCCTGCGTGGAGTGGGTCAAATTGTTGTATTTCTGTAAAATTGTGTTAACCGGGAGTCCGTGATTGGCCGGGGTTGTCTTCGCCACGCCGGGTGCGTGGAGGTAATGATCCGAACTTCTTGGCGTTCATTTGCTTAGCTAGTATACGGTCTTTTGCCGCTGCCGAGAGCATAGGTACTAGCCCGTGTGTCCATGTCACCGCTGTGAGAGTGAGTGTGACCCGTCCCGTGACTCGATTCGAGTCCGGAAGTTGAGTCGGACTACCCTTGACCTCAGCCGGTTCCTTAACCGCGCACGGTCCGCGCTTTCCCTCGCTTGGGACGACGAGTGAGCTTCTACTTCTGTTAGCGACGTTTGCCACTAGGAGCTCGTAGTGTTGGGCTTAGTGTCTCCCTGGTGTGTATTGCTGGTCGCATCTTCATCTAGAGTCCGAGGGTGGCACTGTATAGTGTCGTCTCCCGTGTCCGTCCCGCATCACCGACCCTGAGGTCCGAGGCACTGAGGTCCCTCCCCCATCAGGTCTCTATCCCGGAGGCACCAAGAGTCCAGGCGCCCCGTCATTCGCCGAGTTCCTGTCAGCTCGAGCAGGAAGGCGGGCACACCCCCAGGAGTCCGTTGCGAACATTAAAGCGAGCATTCCCCAAGCTCTACCAGCTATAACTCCCATCCAGCCAGAGGAAGAATTTAGCGGCACCCCAAACCTCGCCGAATTCATGCGAGCAGCAGAGGAGGCCCAGCCGACCCCGTCTGCTCAACGGGCTACAACAGATCCCACAAACCAGGCATCCCTTGATCTGACACCCCAGCCTCAGGAGGGGAGCAGGCGCGCCAAGCCCGAAGAAATGAAGTTGCTCAAGGTGCGGGCTGCCGAGCGGATAGTCAGACACCTCAAGAAGATCCCGACCCGGTTCACGGTGTGGGAGATGCTATCCTTGAATGAAGAAACGCGGCAAGCCATCATCGTCGCACTCCAAACGCCAGCACACCTTGAAGCCTGTTTGGCAGAAATATCACCTGAAGTAGCAGTGGCTTTCACAGAAGATGACATGCTCCTACCAACTTGCAGCCACAACAGACCCCTCTACATGAAAGGGCAGCTGAACGGCCAGCCTATCAACAGGGTCTTGATCGACCCGGGGGCAGCAGTAAATATACTCCCGTACCGGGTATACCAGAAGCACTACTTTGACGTACACCTGGTCGAAGTTAAAAATGTCAAGATTGCTGGGTTTAACCAGAAATGTGAGGTGCCCATGGGGGTTGCAGAGTTCAGCCTGACCTTTGATGACTTCACCACCAAGGTCCAGTTCCACTTCATCAACTCCAGCACTTCCTACAAGGCGTTGCTTGGCCGGCCTTGGCTACACCAGAACATAGTGGTGCCCTCCACCCTGCATCAATGCATCAAATACCCCTGTGAGGGGAAGGAAGTCAGAATCTTCGCCGACCTCCACCCATTCGAGGTGTTCGAGTGTCACTTGTCAGACGCTAATCTGTACATGGAAAAGGCGAAGCAAGCTCCTCAAGCTGCCCGAGACAAGGGAAAGAGGAAAATAGAATCAGGAGGCTGGTTCCCTCCGCCACCCCCGGGTTATATGGCTTCCCCACATGTACCGTTTATTGCACAAGAAGAAGGGGTATTCAAGGCGGCTCCTCTCGCCATCTACCCTGCACCAGGGGCGCCTTGCCTCGAAGACCTGCTGGAAGATGTCAGGGTCCCGCCAGGGATCATCAAGCCGATAGTGGAAGTTGAATGCCGAGCAGCCGAACAGCTGAGAACCTTCGAGGTGCCTAACCTTGAGGGGCCGCCCACTATTTTCTATGTGGCTGGGGAGAAGCCAGTCAGGGAAGACGATGATTGCCGGTTCCCTGACGAGTTGCACGACCCGCACGTCCCCATTACGGGACTTCCCCACATGACTGACCAGGCAGCCAGAATGGCCAGAAAGCAGAAGATTCCTCCCTACCAGCCCTCCAGCAGGAAGGAAATGTTTGAAAGAATGTGGAACCCACCAAACCTGGATCGGCGGCTGCTGAAGATCACCAAGCACCCCGGTCTGGGCTTTTCATTAGAAGATTACTATGACACTGATGTTATATCGGTCTCAACATGGCCCAGCGACGACCCCGCAGAAGCTACAGATTCGCAGGAAACCCACCAAGACACATGTCCCGGCGCCCCCGCCGAAGAGGCACAAGATGAAGAAGTATTCCTGTGGAAGCCTCCCGGCCGCCGCTGCATGGAGAAGACCCCCTCCTTCTCCGAAGCGTCGACCTCGAGAGGGCACGCCAGCGAGGCACCTCCACCCTGGCCGGACGGCGAAGCAAGGAGCAGCAGCATGGGCCATGCTCCGAATTCCCCTCGATACGACCCCGTCATGTACGCCTTGTACCACAGGCAGCAACGGGAGCTCGAGATGCTAAAAAGGCGGCTGGCTGAGTTAACCTCGCTAGTCGCCGACCTGATCCAGGGATCTCTCCCCCCATGGGGCGGCCGGATGCCTCGGCCCCGAGGCACCAGTCCCAACGCCCCCGCCTTGACAAGGCGGGAAATGAGAGACATGGCAAACTCGCCGTTCGAGCGACCAACCAGGCAAGGGCTGACACTTCAAGAGAAGCTGCAGAAGCCTTATTCCTTTCCGAGAGAGAAGACCCGGGGCGTCTTTGACTGGGCTTGCCATTACGGCAAGGTCTCCCTTCCACGGTCCAAGAGGCCGCAAGACACCAGAAGAAGCGGGGACCCACTATTTTGCCCTTACCACCTGATACTGGGCCACGCCATTGAAGACTGCTATGTCTTCAAAGACATTGCTCAAAGCCTCATCGATAGGGATGAGCTTAGAATGGGGGACTACGTGGTAGCCCCGCCACGCCCCCACGTGGCGGACAACCCCAGGGCAGGAGCCTACACTGTATCCATCCAATGCCAGGCGCCCGAAGATGCGGCTACCCCAGCCCCTGCGGGAGCAGTCTATGATGAATACATGATGCGCTCGACAGTCGTCGTTTAAAAATGCCGTGCCACACAAATTTCAAAATTTATAACCGCACTCACTCACTCGAATGATGTTGAAAATACGAGTATAGTGGTGAATACGGGTCGATCCCACGGGGAGAGAATAGTTGATTTTAGCTCAAGTTGGAAATACTCTTATATTTGGAAAATCAAATTTTGTATTTGGAGTGCGATTATCACTAAAGAAATTTGAAATTGCAACTTTAAATGACAAGGGAAAAGTAAAGGAATAATTAGCCAATTGAAAAACGCCGTCGTTTCCTTGCCGAGCCTTTGATGAAGATCGCTCCGCCTTGGAAGTCGACGCCGTGAGATGATTCAAAGATGACTTACCGCTTCGAGTGTGATTGAAGAACTTATGAAGAAATGTAAATAGAAACAAACATAACTTGAAAATACATCAGAATTTTGTTGAAAACATGGGGTTGGAAGGAAAAGAATAACTTGGAATCTAGATGGAATTAGAAGAAATGGAAAACATGAAAGTTTTAGAGAATGGAAACATGAAGAACTTTTATGAAGAACATAAAAATAGAAAATGAGAGGAAGACAATGAAAAACTAGAACAATCAAACTCTAATGTTGCTGGTGAACAGTAACTGACAGAAAATAGAACTGTAAAGAATTAATTCTAGAGCTCACAATAAGAAGAATTTGACGAAGTGCAAGAAGAATAAAAGTTAGATCTACAAGAGGGAAACAACTTTCATGAAGAACTCAGAGTAAAATTAAGATGGGACAAGCTTCAAAATGAAGAAACGGTAGAAGATATCACCACGGATGAACAGTAATCACATAAACTAGCACTTAAGAAAATGGGTATTAACTATATGAATTAGGAAGAATTTGAAGAAATACTAAACAGATACGTTGAAGAACACTTGAAAACGAACAACTTTCGTGAAGACAAGAATTTGAAATGGAAATCACAACAACAAGTAATTGGACCAAGAATAGACTGAATGCTCAAACCAAACTTTCATTAAAACAAATTCAACTTACAACTTTTATGTCAAATGAACTTACAAATAACACCTTATGAAACCAAACTAAGGCCAACATGAAATAACTTCAAGAACATAAAGAACTCTCAGCAATCCTACTCCTCAGCTTTCCATTCTTCACAACTTAACAACTAACTCTTACAAATGAAGGCCCTTTATATAGGGCAACATATAACACCCCTTTACATGTGAACACTTGGCCAATGTAAACACTCAATTTCTGCTAGTTTGACCCAATTTGTGGGCTGACATGTGTTACACATGTTTTCCCATTTTTTCTGATTTTGTTCTGGATTTTTCTGGGCTTTTTATTGGCCTTTTTCTCTCCCATTCTCTCTCTTTCTCTCTCTTGGCTCCGGATGCGCCCGCCGTGCGCCGCGTCTCTCTCACGCGCTTTTGCGCGCCCGCGTGGACTGCCCGTTGCGCCGCCGTCCTCCACCTCTCGCCGCGTGGAAAACGCGGGCGCGTGCGCCCGCCGAAGCCGCCTCGTTGACGCCGCGTGAAGTCGCCTCCGCGCTCCACGTCCCCCTTCGCCGACCTCGTCCTGCCGACCACGAAACCCCCCCCCCCCTTTCGCCTGCCCTCGCCTCGTCGCCCGTGCGGGCGGCGAAGGCGGGAAGGGCGGGGGCGGGGGTTTTCAAATCTTTTTTTTAAAAAAATATATATATATTATATATAAATAGATATATATCTAGTATATATCTAGTAGATATTTGTATAAAATACTAAAAAATAGCAAATAAATATTTTTTTCTAATTTCTTTTTGTTTCTTTTGGAACAACTCCTTGGGCTTTTGGACTAGTTATATATTTTTATTTTCTTTGCTTTCTTTATTTTTTTCTTTTTCTTTATTTCTTGGAGCTTTCCTCGAATCGCGTGCCTGCATAAATACATAAAAATTGATATTAAATTTATTTAATGTCAAAAAATTTAAACATTTGATTCAAAATTAATAATAAGTGTGAGAAGTGTATATTTATTATAATTTAAGCTCATAAAAATATGTATAATGATGAATTAAGATGCAAAAATACACACTTATCACACCCCCCAACTTACTCATTGCTAGTCCCTTAGCAATGAAAAATTCAGGACCAACAAGAGTTAAAATTATCCATGTTTCATTTCTAGATCATCTTTCATAGAGTCAACTAAAGATCAAGAATCTGGAGTAATTACCACTGACTAGCCTTAGGAACATGATCAAGAATTCTAATCAAAATTCAGTAGCACTTGTGCAAGTGAAATACTAAATTCACAGTAGAGACAATTGCGTCCTCCAGTGGCTATTCCGAACAGATGCCTTTCAATTCTGCACTTCTTAATCAGAGCATTAATCATAATAGCTTTTTGTCTGCCTTATTTCATTTGTTCCTTTTTTTTGGGTCACTATATATATATTTTTTTTCTTTTCTTTTTCTCTTTCCTTTTTTTCTATACACACATGATGCTGCACTACCTGTCACTATTTTACGCGAACCTCAACACGTCTTAGGTGAAGTAGGCCCAGTTCCACAGATCCAAGTTCCCGTTTCCTTTTGACGCGAACCTCAACACGTCTTAGGTGAAGTAGGCCCGGTTACTCCGAATCGGAGCATTTTTCATGGTATATTTTTTTTTCTCATAATTTTATATGGCAGAAAGCTTTGTAAAAGATCTCTTTTTCAGAAAGTGCAGAATATCAGACAGTCTGTCTAAAATAGCAGAAGGCTTGTCCTTCTTGTTTCATTAGCGTGCAAAGTGATTTTCTTGTTTCTAAAGTGCATCCGAACTTTAAAGAGATTCTTTCAATCAGTTTTCCGTAGCTAGATTGGATAAAGTTACCATCATCCTTTTCCCTAGGTTTTTCTATTCAAGAGTCACTTTTCATGCGACATGAATCAAGAAATTCTAACTGAGGATATATGTACTGTAAGGGTGTATATATATATAAAAAAAAATTTTGGGGTGAAAATTTGAGGAGGTTGTCTTAAATAAATGCAGAATGTGCAACATGAGTTCCGGTCCCCCCAACTTAAATGACATTGTCCTCAATGGCATAAATAATAGAGAATAATAGAACAATGTAGAGGAGAAACGGAGGAAGGAACGGGACAACCTGATAGGGGTGGGCGTCGAACAGTATGATTTGAGAGGAACAGGTGGCACGTAACGGGGGACGGCTAGGCGTAGCTGAGCAGTTGAGTATGTAATCTCCTCTCTCCCCCCCAACTGATCGGGTATTCCCTGCAAAATAAAAACACACTAAAAATTTGGGTGCCTCCGAAGAAGCCGGTTAGTTTTAGACAAAGAGTAGAATTCATCGTGTCCATGAGTTTCAAAGGGAATCAACCACCAATTTCAACAATGGGTCACGGATCCGGATTTCTCGCAGAAATGTCCCCCTATTTCATGTGTATGCGAAAAGCAGTCACAACGGGACAATGAACACATGGAAACTTTGGACCAACAAGAGAGAAAAAGCCAATAAAGCACGTCTCCGACTTGACCACTCCACATAGTAGAGTGGGTGCGAGATTAACGGGAGGACGACGTGTCGCAAAGGCTATGGTTAGGGGTGATGATGAGAGATGTAGATCACTTGCTCTCCAATCCTATAAATACCCCCCCTTCCCACTTGACTGGAGAACATCGAAGTTGTGAGAGTAGAGTCGAGTGAAAAGGTTGCAAAGGGGAGTAGTGAGTGCTGCTCAAGGTTCAGAATGGAGGGTGAATCGAGCTTCAGAGCTGAAGTGGAGTCATCTCGTTCCTCGAAGAGGAGTAGATCGGGCAGTAGTGCCAGGAGATTCTCTGAAGTTGAAGGACTTGTGAGTGAAAGGACTCTTCCACAATTTGTAAGTGATGCCTTTCATTCCCTTTTTTTTTTCTCTGTTCTTTCTTTGGAAAGCTTCCCATTTCTCACTTCTGGCGTATGTGCAGAGTGTGATGAAGTCACACATCTCGTGGGAGCTGGTCGTGGCTGCATATCGAGGGCTCCCGGACTTCCAGAAAGCGAGGTTGGACGTGATGGGATTCGGTCCCTTTCTCAGAATTGAGCCAATCAAGATCGACCTTGCCCTGATCCAAGCTCTACGTGAAAGATGGGACCCGGTAAGTAGGGCATTCCTGATGCCGTGGGGGCATATGGTACCCAGCTTGGAAGATGTGGTCCGAATCACGGGTCTCAAAGTGGATGGGGAAGCAGTGACTGGTGTCACCTACGCGGATTACCGTGAAGGTGCCCATAACTTGTTGGGGATGGACTTAGATAGTCGGAAGAACAGGTCAGTAGCCAGGGCATCGATCATGGAAGCTTTAGGGCTTACTGACATGCGTCCGCGTGATGATGAGTCCATAGAAGAATTTATGGAAAGGGCAGAAAGAAGTGCCCGTGCTATGTATTATATGGATACCAGCAATTGGGAGCGGACCAATATGGATCTGAGGCGGTTCCTCCTCTTTCTATTAGGCAAGTTGTTGCTGGGGTCCAAGGGAGACAGTATCCACTGTCATTTCTTAGAACTGCTCGTAGACTTGGAAAGAGTAGGACAATACGCCTGGGGAGCTGCTGTGCTGGCACATCTGTTTACAAGTCTGTCGCAAAGGATAGACAAAGAGATGACACTAAATGGGTTTACGCCTTTAATCCAGGTAATGAAAAATTTTGTTTTATTTTTATTTTTGGATTTTTGTTTGTGTTTTCATTAATGACACATGATGGTGTAGCTGTGGAGCTACTATTACCTTCCAATGGGGAGGGCTCGACACTGTCGACCATTGACGGTCCCTCTAGCGAGACGGTGGCAACCCATCATGAGCACTGCACCTTTACCCTACCAACTGATGGTGTTCAGGCGAGAGTTGCAAGAGTTCCCTGCAACGATGGTAGGATAATTGTTTTCTCAATTTTTTTTTCATTTATTTCATTTTTTAAACTGAGAAGATACGTGCAACCCATTAAAGGTGAACTGGAGGCCTTTCATGAACATGGTCGATGTTGACCAGCCTTGGGTAGTTGGAAGCCGCGCCCGGTTTGGACGGGACCTCTGGCTCCATTGCTTAAATGAAATCGAGCCCCTCAGGCTGCGATTAGCTATGCGGACCTTAGGGCTGGCTCAAGAATGGGTGGATATGACCATGTCACCTAGTGTCAGAAGGCAGACGCGTGGACCAGCCACCTGTGTTGATTGGAGAGTGCGCTTCCCCGAACAATATGAAGATTGGCAACGGGGAGGCACACTCGTGGAATCTCAAGCACAAGATAGTGATGATTACCTACGCCTCTACAGAGCAATGTATGCAGAAAGGCTCCAGCCTGGAGGGCTTGTAGAGGTAAGGAAACCATGTTTGTATGTTTGTATCTTCTACATTTTGTTGTTTTTAAATTTTTTTCTTTGTTTGTGAACTCAAAAGCCATAACTGTAGGATGTTCGTGATACTATAATAACGAACTTACGAGCTCGTCTGGCGGACACGGAGCAAGAGCTGAGTGATACTAGAGCGGATCTAGGTTCATCAGTAAGTATTTCAGTACATATTCCGGGTAGGCTTTGAGATTCAGGGCGCTAACCACTTAATGTTACCACATGTGCAGCGTGCTCAGCTTGATGCAGTTTCTTCGGCGATGGGAGCAGATGGTGTTTCTTCCAGTCTATGGATTCCCACATCCGAGCTGGATCAACTCCACGATCAACTTGCTCATGCCACACAACGGGCTGCAGAGGCAGAGGGGATGCTTTCTGTACAGGTGAGAATTTCACCATTTAACATCCCTTATTCAAGTATTGCTATTTGCCTGAGATGAAATGTGTGGCAGGAGAAAGAAACACAAGAGGCACTTGCAAATGCCACTCAGAAGGAAGCTAGAATAACTGAGCTGGAAGAAGAACTACAGCGTCATCCAGATGAGGATTCTTCAAGAGACGCTGTGGAGTTGAGAATAACCCTTCAATTAGAAAGAGAAGATAGAGAGAGAGAACGGGCTGAGAGAGAACAGGATAGAGACAGAGAGAAAGCCAAGAGATCAGCCGAGAAAGAGGAAAAGAGGGCCCTGGAGGCCCAACTTTTTGAATTGAGGACTAGTCTCGGCCTAGCCGAGCAGTGGCTGAAGGATGGCGAAGAACGCTATCGAAGAGCACGAGAGCGTGGCTTTCGTGTCAGTAGCTTCTTTGCTGCCCCATCAGATCGGCGTCCTTAAACTTTGTAATCTCTGGTTGTTTGTTCCTGTTATTGAGAGTTTGAATAAAATGTTTTGTTATACTTGGTTCTCTCTTCTTTTTGGCCACTCAAATCTTGCAGACATCTAGCCTCCAAGAATGTATCACCACATAGAATTCACTTAGGTTGTCTCCTAAGAAGCCATTTATTTGCACACCAAACTAGGAAAACGTTGGGCTGCCTCCCAAAAAGCGCTAAATTTAACGTCTTCAGCCAGACGCACTGTAGCTCAACAACCAACAAGTTGATTTTAAAATGAGCCACCAAAGAATTTTATCCTTGGCAAAATTGTCTTTTTCATGCCCTAAAGAAAATGAATGTGACTGGTGAGCACAAGGGCGAGACAGAGATCGAGATGGAGGTAGCTCAAAAGCATTATCCCGAGGAAAGAATAGAGGAGGCACCTTGGAAAAAATCATATCATGAAGTATGAAATATTCCTCCGGAGATTCCTTAGGATCAGATAAATCAGCAAGTAGAGCCAGGGTGGACCATTGAGTTGGGAGAGTTTGAAAAGAATCACCCTGGTCCAGAAGTGGCACAAGCTCTACCTGCTCCTCTAGATTGAAATTATCATGCGGCATACTTGAATCATCCAATTCCTCATTTACCCCAACTTCAGTATTCCAATAAATGTTCAATTCTAGATCCATCTTTACTTCTTCTTCCTTCCGATCTTCAAAGATAATTTCATCAAAGCCATGTCCCATCTCCACTTCTTCTCTATTCCCATCATCAAAGAGAAGGTCATCATGATCGGAGAGAGAATTTTGATGAGGTTCAATATATTCATCCTCTCCCCCTAACTGAAGATCATCCACCTCTCTTGCATTTCCCACATGTTGATAAGCAAGCACTGGCTCCTTAAATTCCTTTGGAGGAGGGGGAATATGATCATTCATCAGTTCATCACCGTCATGAATTTCATTGCCATCAAATTCTTCAATCGCCTCAAATTGTCTAGGTTCCTCATTCAAATCGTTTTGACACGATCTCTCCATAATTCCTTCATCTTCTAAATTAAGATTAATCAGAGGGTAATGATCTTGGGGAATCATAGAGTGATCATCGTCAGTGGGAAGGACTTGATGAGGATTAGGCTCAGAGGAATCAAAGAATTGCTCTCCCTCCATGGTTTTGACTTCCTCAGTAAGCCTATTGATGTGCCGTTGGAGAGATTGACTATGGAGAAGTAACTGAATGAATTGATCATCAGAGGCATTAAGTGTGGGTGGAAGAGATGAATAGTAATGATTTGTCTGTTGGGCTGGGTCATAATGGTCATCAGAGGTTTTGGCCCAAATACGATTTTCATCATTTCCTTCTTCTCCCCCCGACGACTCAAGATCATCATACTCTTCTTTACAAATGGAGTGGGGTTTAGGCTCCTCAGGCTGCTCTTCCGTTACTTCCTTCGCATAAGGTGCTTCCACGATTCCCTCAAAATCAACAGTGATATGAGTGGTAGATTGTGGGATCATAGGTTGAGCATATAGACTTTTATCATTATAACATCCAAGAAGTTGGTCCTCAAGACTTGTGGAGTTGTTAGGCATTGGATCCACTTCCGTTTCTATGATGTTTTCAGCAATCCTACTCACTTGGGCCTCAAAGTTTTGCAGTTGTTCCTGAAAGGCTTGTTGTTGAGTCTGGAAGAGCCGTGTCAATTTATCCAACATCTCCTCCTTATGTAAATCTGTGTATAGAGGAGATAGATAAGTGGGCTGAGAGTCAGATTGTGATGGATAGTAATTTGAAGGACACTCAGTCTGAAAATTAGGAGGGTGTATTGGTTGCCCTCCATAATAGGGTTGATCATAAGAATGGACTTGATTATAAGGATCATTGGAATATGAATCCCAATCTGCAAAGTGTGGATTTGAAGGACGTTGAATGGGGTCTTGGTATGGTTCCCAAGAAGAAAATTGTTGATTTTCCCATTGATTATTTGGGTTTGTGTAGGAGACAGAGGTGGAAAAATCCGATGACCATTGATATGGCTCTTGGGTGAAAGATGAATTATGAACCCCATTGTGGAAGAGTGAAGGAGTTTGTTGATAAGGGGTAAATGGAGAGTTGGAATTCACATAGCCCGCATAATTAAACATCAAAGAATCTATTATTGGGCCTGAACAAAATTAGATGTGGAAATGAAAAAGACCCAAGAAAGAGTGATGATTTTACAGTGAAAATTTTTTATGTTTTGATTTTATTATTATTTTTTTTTATGCAAAGATAAACAAGTTAGCACACAAATGACCCTAATGACCTACATGTGCCCTAGACCTACAAGTAGGGTTTCACAAAATGATTAAAATGAACTTAAATTCACCCTCAGTATGTCCACCGGCCAAGTAAGGGGTGGGGAAGTGGGAGGTTCCCCCTACTTTCGTAGGGACCTTATTATACAAAACCACAATCCCGCTTAAGGCGTTTGCCATCAGACCGTCTTGCCTTAGACACCAGTTTTCATAAGAGGATAAACCTAAATATCACAGGAATCACAGTGTGATCCTAGGGCCAACGTCTACTGGCTTTTATTAAGGCCTAGGTAATGCAGAGATGCAAGGAAATTGTGGTTTTCGGGCTAAGGGAGGGTGATGAAATCCCCACCTTATCTTATTAGGGGTGTTGCCCTTAAAGTATTTTGAAATGAAATGCACACCACAATTTCAAACAAGGGGTTCTTTATGCAAAAATGAATGCCAGACTGGGATCAGTAGAACGTACCTTGCCCCTCGCGATCTTCAAAATGCAATGCATAAATTAAACAAAGACAAATTCTAAGCTAAATGATGCATGACCTAGAGCATGAAAGTGTAGTTTCTACTCTTGCAATGAGGTCTTTTATTTGGTACAAATGAAGATTTTTTTTGTTTTTGTTTTTAGTTAATGAACCTAACTAACCAGCATGAAAAAAATTTTCTTTTGTTTGGATTGTTTTTTTTTATTTTTATAGAGTTTTCAAGAAATTTTCAGATTTTTGTAAAGATTTTTTAGAAAGTGGAAAGATAGAACCTGATTCTTGATTTCAGCCCTTTAGCAATGCTGCCGGGCTTTCAACAACGTTTCATATCCTTGGAATTTCAGATTCGATCTTCCTCTTTCTTTGATTTTCAAATTTTTTTTCGTTGTCCTGCACAAGTAAAAAGAGCAAAATGAATATTCACATATATACACCAAACACAAGAATATCCAACTATGAAAAGTATCTCCATCCCCGGCAACGGCGCCAAAAATTTGATGCGCTCGACAGTCGTCGTTTAAAAATGCCGTGCCACACAAATTTCAAAATTTATAACCGCACTCACTCACTCGAATGATGTTGAAAATACGAGTATAGTGGTGAATACGGGTCGATCCCACGGGGAGAGAATAGTTGATTTTAGCTCAAGTTGGAAATACTCTTATGTTTGGAAAATCAAATTTTGTATTTGGAGTGCGATTATCACTAAAGAAATTTGAAATTGCAACTTTAAATGACAAGGGAAAAGTAAAGGAATAATTAGCCAATTGAAGAACGCCGTCGTTTCCTTGCCGAGCCTTTGATGAAGATCGCTCCGCCTTGGAAGTCGACGCCGTGAGATTGATGCGGGACAGGACTGCGATGGGCTAAGACCTATGAATGCTACAAGTGCGGCCAGCACTCGCACGCCAAAGGCAAGCCGGGCGGCTGACCTCCGTAACGTTCCTCCGAGTGGAGGCGTCGCTCAACAAGAAACCCAAGCCCAACGACCGTCCCAATGAGGGAAGCGCGGGGATCTCAGCGGCTAAGGAACCGCCTTACGTCTAAGGGCATCTAATTCGAGCTCGGCGCTCGACTAGGACCACGGGATAGGGGCTCTCAACTCACAGTCACGCGGTGACTAAGAGACTAGCTAGGAACCTAAGCACCCACGCGGCATATCAGAAAGTATACTAGTAAAGCAAAATACCAACTACGGGAGTGTCGCACGTACCTCCACGCCTAGGCGTGGGGAAGAGACCCCGGCCGAGACCAACAACCCCGGTACACGAAGACGAGCAATATTACAACCTCAACCACAAATGCCCACTCCTCGCAGGGAGATAACAGGCTACACAAGGGGATCCGGGGGTGTCGATTCACGGGCTGACGGGCAGCACTCGGTGAAGGGCTGGCCGCGAGGAGGTTCCGTGCGGTGACCGGCAGGTTCGCAGCAGCGCGTGACTCCACGGTGAGAGCTCCCATGACCTGATCCGGCGTCCGAATGAGGTGCTGTCAGCGATGGCGTGCAGCTGGGTCATGGGAGGAAGCCTCGGCCAAAGGGGGCGAGCAGATTCCGTCCGTGGAAGCCGGGGGCGCACCTGCAAGTTGCGACTGGGTTCTGCTCCCAGAATTGCGCGCTCGAGCGGGAAAATTAAGAAGAATTAGATCCGGAGGCCGAACGGAGCTCCGCTTGTTGGAGGACGAAGAGGACGCAGCGCAGCAGGTCCTGATGGAAGGGTTCGACCAGATCTGGTCGTGGCTGAGAGCAGTAGGCTCTGAAATCCGCCGGTGGTTCTGGCGCCGGGTGGGCAGGGCAGACCCGCGCGACCTCACGGGAATGGACGCCACGGACAGCTCGGACGTCGGAACGAGGCGAGGTCGGCGCCGTTGGACAGGGGACGACGAGAGGTACCACCGGTGAAGATCCCGCGTCCAAACTCGCGGATTTCCATCCTGTGGGATTTTTTCAAAGGGGCGGACAGAACCAGGCTCGCAGGGAGAGAGAGCCCCGCGCGCGCTCACGGAGAAAATCGCCACGGGTGATGCCGAACTCCGAATGAGGTGAGACCACCTCGCACGCGTCGATGACTCGTAGCAGATCCCCACAAAAATGGGCTGGTCGCCCAAGGCCTTCACGAACAGGGCGTGGTCGTCGCTGCTCTTGAAGGGGAAATCTGGGCGCACCAAACTAGAACTTGAGAAGGGATAGAAGAGAAAGGGGCCCTCGGCGTCGCACCGAGGGATGGGGAGTCGCACCCCGAGCTTACTCCCGTCGCAGGAGCAAGGAGGAACAGAGGAGGGGGCGCAGCCACCTTCAGCAAAGCTTTTCAATTTTCATTCAATAATAATCCCAAAGAAAATTACATGAGATGTTTTATATGGGGAGGGGGAATGCTAGGGTTGAAACCCTAGCCAAGAGGGAGGGGGTGGGGCGCAATTGGAAGGGGGGGTGACCCAACCCTTCCCCATTCAAGGGGGGGTGCGGCCATCCCTCCTCCAATCAAGGAGGGGATCAAGGGGGGTGCCCAAGGGGGGCAAGGGTGAGGTGGAATGTGGAAAGGGGGAGGGGCGCCCAAAAAGGAAAGAGGAGGGCCAAGGGGGGGGGGGGAAGGTGGCGCATCCACCATGGAGGAAGGGTGCGCCCCCCTCCTTAAACCCTAGCCCCAACCCTAATCCAATCAACTATGGGCCAAGCCCAAGCCCAATAATAAAAACAGATAGTCCACTACTCCCTACACATAGTCTGATAGCATACAGAACTAGATACGTGTCCACGCAGGGACTAAACCTAGGCCCAACATGGCCTCAAATGAGAATGAAGGTCCACTAATAGATGCCGTAGTCGCCTAGCCAAAGGGATGCTGGCGTGCTCCGTGTGCTCCGTCGAGTGATGCGGCGCGTGTCCTCACCAATTCTCCCCGGGTGGGAAGAACTCGACCCCGTCGAGTAAGGGTGACGGTCGCTCAGGTAGCGCTCCAGCAGGTCCGGGTCGATCCTCTCTAGCTCTCCACGTGTGATCCAGGCGTCGTCTGTCGCAGGGCGCCCTCTCCAACGCACTAGGAAGCATTGGTATGCTCCACTCCTGGTCGTGGTCACCTGCTCATCCAGTATACAATCTATATGCTCGCGTGCCTGTAATGGGGCTGGAAGAGGTGGTCGCTCCGAAGGTGTAATACTCTCAACAGGAGGGGAAGGCCCAAAAAGCTCACTGGGAATCACCGCGGGATCCCGATATGCCACCAGATCTGAGACATTGAACGTCGAATAGATCCCGTAGTCGTCTGGCAGCTCAATCTCATACGCATTTGACCCAATTCGCTTCAAGACTCGAAAGGGTCCAGCACCGCGGGCCTGGAGTTTCTTCACGGCCCCCGAAGGAAACCGTTCAGGTCTGACCCTGATCATGACGTACTCTCCCACTTGGAACTCACGGGTGCGTCGATGCGCATCAGCTAACTCCTTATAACGTGCGTTGCTGGCCTCTATATGATGACGTACATGCTCATGCAACTGCCTAATATGCTCTGCAAAGGACTCAGCTGACTCAGAAACACGGGCCTGGATGGGAGATGGAACCAAGTCTATCGGCTTCCTAGGTCTACGACCAGTAACGATCTCAAATGGACTCAGACCTGTAGATCTATTGACCGAGTCATTATATGCAAACTCTGCTAGAGGTAGAACCAAGTCCCAATCCCCGACACGATCACGCACTAAGCACCTAAGAAGATCCCCTAGACTCCTATTGACTACCTCCGTCTGACCATCGGTCTGGGGGTGATAGGCAGTAGAGAACTTCAACTGGGTGCCCATCATGTGCCATAGGGTCTTCCAGAAGTAGCTAGTGAAGCGCACATCCCTATCAGACACTATGGTACGTGGAAGCCCAAACCTGGAGACACAGTGAGTAAAGAACAGACGGGCAACTCTAGAGGTGTCTGAAGTCTTGGAGCAGGGAATGAACAAGGCCATCTTAGAGAACCTGTCTACCACCACAAAAATGGAGTCATGCCGACGGAGGGTACGGGGCAGTCCTAACACAAAGTCCATGCTAATGTCCTGCCATGGACTGTCCGGGACAGGGAGGGGAGTATAAAGGCTGGTGTTCTGCTTCCTCTGCTTGGCCATAGCGCAAGTGCCGCACTGAGCCACGATGCGCGCAACATCCCTCTTCAAACTAGGCCAATAGAACCTATGCTCCACGGCCTCAATGGTCTTGTTTCGGCCGAAATGGCCAGCAAGACCCCCTGCATGCAACTCCCAAGTGAGAAAATCACGAACAGACGTCCGTGGGATGCATAACCTACCACCCTGGAATAAGTAACCCTCCTGAAGGACAAACTCACTATAGTCACGGGAGGGGCCCGACTGAAGGGCAGCATGGATTGGACCGAAGTCCGGGCAATCGACATAAGCCTCTCTCAGTCTCTCCAATCCTACCACCTCTACTCCCATGGTGGACAACATCATCATCCGCCGACTCAGTGCATCGGCCACCTTGTTCTCGGCCCCTGCCTTGTGCCTAAGCACAAAGGTATACTCCTGAAGGTACTCCACCCACCGACTATGACGCGCATTCAGCTTCTTCTGAGTATGGAGAAACCTCAAAGCCTCGTGGTCAGAAAAGAGCACAAACTCCTGGTGTAGGAGATAGTGCCGCCAGTATCTCAATGCCTGGACGACTGCATAAAACTCCTTGTCATACGTGGAATACCGCAGTTTGGCATCGTTCAGCTTCTCGCTGAAAAAGGCAATGGGATGAGACTCCTGACTCAAGACTCCCCCTATACCTACTCCAGAAGCGTCGCAGGTGACCTCAAACACCTTAGAAAAATCAGGTAAGGTAAGAACAGGTGCCTGGGTCATGCGCTCCTTGATGCTCTGAAAGGCCGTGGCTGCAGCCTTAGTCCATGTGAATACCCCCTTCCTAATGCAATCCGTGATCGGGGCAGTGATGGAACTGAAGCGACGAATGAAGCGACGATAGAACGTCGCTAGGCCATGGAAGCTCCGAACATCGTGGAGGGTGCGGGGCTAAGGCCATTCCTGAATGGCGCGTATCTTCTCCGGATCAGCGGAGACCCCATCGCGAGACACTATGAACCCAAGGAAGGAAACCTGATCGGTCATGAAAGCACACTTCTTCGGGTTGGCAAATAAGCTCTCTTGCCTCAGAACAATGCAGACCTGCCGGAGGTGGTCTAAGTGGTGCTCCCTAGTGCGGCTATAAATAAGGATGTCGTCGAAGTAGATGACCAAAAAGACCCCTATCATAGGGCGCAAGATCTGGGTCATCAACCGCATGAATGTACTAGGGGCATTAGATAGCCCAAAAGGCATCACTAACCACTCATACAGACCATCCTTGGTCTTGAATGCAGTCTTCCACTCATCTCCAGGCCTGATCCTAACCTGGTGATAGCCACTTCGAAGATCAATTTTAGAAAAAATAGTGGCTCCCGACATCATATCTAGCAAATCATCCAGTCGGGGAATAGGAAAACGATATTTCACCGTGATCTTATTGATCGCACGGCTATCGATGCACATCCTCCATGTGCCATCTTTCTTGGGGGCTAACAAAGCGGGGACAGCGCAAGGGCTCTTGTTGTCCCTGAGGGAACCCCTACTCATCAACTCCTCGACCTGCCTCTGCAACTCGGCATGGTCCGCGGGGCTCATCCTATAGTGAGGGAGGTTAGGCAATGAAGAGCCCGGGACAAGGTCGATCTCATGCTGGATGTCACGCATAGGCGGAAGGCCTCCAGGGAGGTCCTCCGGAAAGATATCAGAAAACTCGCGTAAAATCGCAGCCAACTCGGGGTTTAGCTCACCCTCGGATCCTGGGATGACATCACTCACCTCTCGAACAACAACAGCAAAGAGGGGACTACCACTGGTAAACTCTCTCTCCATCTCACGGGGACTAATCACCATCAATCTCCTAGTGGAAGGCTCCCCTAGGGTGAGGGTAGTGGTGGTGGTAGTAGCTGGCACTAAGGGTGGGGTAGGAGGGTCGGCCTTCCCCTGACGAGGGGTGTTCGTGGCACTGGGGCCGGCTGGCCCGCGAACGGCAGGATCCCTAGGCTGGGTGGGGTGAAGAGTGATCCTATGGCCACCATGGTCGAAGATGCAAGTGTTCGACCTGCCATGGAGGGTGGCATCCCTATCGAAGAGCCAAGGCCTACCTAAAATGATACTACCCACCTCCATAGGTAGCACGTCACACCAAATCTCATCGTGGTAGGTCTGAAACAGTAATGGCACTAGACAACGTAGCCTCACAGGAATAGAGGTAGAATCTACCCAGGATACCCGATATGGAGCAGGATGGTCCACGGGTGTCAACCCAAGCCGAGTAACCGTACCGGTGGAAATAGCATTAATGCAGCTCCCACTGTCAATGATCACCTTGCAGGCCTTCCCTCCAAGCCTACAAAAGGTGTGAAAGATGGTGGTACGACGCCAGTCGTCACTCACCTGGGGCTGGGTAAGGATACACCGTACTACCCCTAACTGCGCATCGCCCTGATACTGAATACCAGGGTCTCCGTCCTGCTCTCCCTCAAGTAACTCATCGAAGAACTCCTCCGCCAACTCATGGTCGGCCTCATAACTGACTGGCAGAAGCTCAACCGTGGGGTCAGTGGGTGAGGGGTCCGTCACAACAAGCGACTCTCTAGTGGGGCATTTGTTCGCATAATGGCCGACTCCACCACACCTATAACAATTGTTACGTGCCCCTGTGCTAGAAGATGCTCCACCAATCATCGGCCCTTTCCCCTTGTCCTCATGACGGGCCGGGGGTGGTGGTAGCTGGGGTCGGGTAGGGAACGCGGGAGGCTGGGGGAGTGAGGTGGGGTAAGGTGGCTGCTGGCGAGGGGGAGGGAGAGTGTCCCTCGGCAAGGGAGGGCGAGGCCTAGGAACGGTGGGATCCTGGCGAGGGGGTTCCGAGGGCCGAGCCGCCGGAAACCGACTGTAGGAACTGGGTGTGGTGCGTGGGTCGAACCCCCACTGACTGGTGGTCCCCTGACGCTGAGTTGGAGTGAACTCCGCCTCAAACTGCTCTAGCTCCATAGCGACCTGGTACGCGACCTCTAAGGTGGTCACATTACGGCGAAATAACTCATACTGGTAATGGGGCCGTAGACCACGACGGAAACGAGAGACGGGCATGGCGCTCTCCTCCGTGACTCCGCATCGCAAGAAATACTCATCAAACTCTGCGATGTACTCGGACACGGTCCGATCTCCCTGGGTGAGGCTCTGCCATCTGTCAATGAGCCTCTGGCGATAAGTGGCGGGGAGATACTTCTCTCGGAGTTTGACTTTCATCTCACCCCAAGACTCAATATGGGGGTCCTGACGCTGAAATATCAGACTCTCCACATTCCTCCAATACGTCTGCGCTCGCCCCAGTAACTTCATCTTGGCAAACTTGACTTGCCGGTGGTCAGACATCTCGACCCACTCAAAATACCGGTCCATGCTAGCCTCCCAGTCTAGGTAGATCTTCGGGTCCAGGGACCCGTCAAAAGTGGGAGAGTCCGCACGAACGGTCCTAAGGGCCCGATCGTCCTCATCATCCCTCTGTGGTCGGTGACCACGGTGGCGGCGGCCATTCCCCTCATAATCATTATCGGATCCGTAATCCTCAAAGTCGGGGGCTCGTGGCCGTCGTTCCTCAGCCCGATATGGGGGGGCCTGGGCAGCTGCCGCCTGTGGGGCACGATCTACTCTAGGGGGGTCATGATGGGGCACTTCCTCTATCCTCCCTATCCGCCCAAGCAGACCCTGGATAGATCGGTCAGAAACCTCAGCGTGGTCCTCTATGGCCTTGAGTCGACCCTCCAGACGGTTGGTTTGGTCCTTGATGGTTTGTTCAGAACTAGCCAAGCGCTCCATGATCTCGGCCATGAAATCCTCAAGAGAGGGGCCTCCTGGTGTGTTACCACGGGGGTCACCCATGGTGTTCGGGCGATGGTAATGGGTACCACCCCGAGTGGGCATGCAAAGGGACCTAAATGGAGACTCACTAAGACCTATATGAGTGGACACGTGCTGACTGGAATGCAAGACTCAACCCTAGACACAAACCTATAAGCTCTGATACCACTTTGATGCGGGACAGGACTGAGATGGGCTAAGACCTATGAATGCTACAAGTGCGGCCAGCACTCGCACGCCAAAGGCAAGCCGGGCGGCTGACCTCCGTAACGTTCCTCCGAGTGGAGGCGTCGCTCAACAAGAAACCCAAGCCCAACGACTGTCCCAATGAGGGAAGCGCGGGGATCTCAGCGGCTAAGGAACCGCCTTACGTCTAAGGGCATCTAATTCGAGCTCGGCGCTCGACTAGGACCACGGGATAGGGGCTCTCAACTCACAGTCACGCGGTGACTAAGAGACTAGCTAGGAATCTAAGCACTCACGCGGCATATCAGAAAGTATACTAGTAAAGCAAAATACCAACTACGGGAGTGTCGCACGTACCTCTACGCCTAGGCGTGGGGAAGAGACCCCGGCCGAGACCAACAACCCTGGTACACGAAGACGAGCAATATTACAACCTCAACCACAAATGCCCACTCCTCGCAGGGAGATAACAGGCTACACAAGGGGATCCGGGGGTGTCGATTCACGGGCTGACGGGCAGCACTCGGTGAAGGGCTGGCCGCGAGGAGGTTCCGTGCGGTGACCGGCAGGTTCGCAGCAGCGCGTGACTCCACGGTGAGAGCTCCCACGACCTGATCCGGCGTCCGAATGAGGCGCCGTCAGCGATGACGCGCAGCTGGGTCACGGGAGGAAGCCTCGGCCAAAGGGGGCGAGCAGATTCCGTCCGTGGAAGCCGGGGGCGCACCTGCAAGTTGCGACTGGGTTCTGCTCCCAGAATTGCGCGCTCGAGCGGGAAAATTAAGAAGAATTAGATCCGGAGGCCGAACGGAGCTCCGCTTGTTGGAGGACGAAGAGGACGCAGCGCAGCAGGTCCTGATGGAAGGGTTCGACCAGATCTGGTCGTGGCTGAGAGCAGTAGGCTCTGAAATCCGCCGGTGGCTCTGGCGCCGGGTGGGCAGGGCAGACCCGCGCGACCTCACGGGAATGGACGCCACGGACAGCTCGGACGTCGGAACGAGGCGAGGTCAGCGCCGTTGGACAGGGGCGACGAGAGGTACGACCGGTGAAGATCCCGCGTCCAAACTCGCGGAAGTCCGTCCTGTGGGATTTTTGCAAGGGGGCGGACAGAACCAGGCTCGCAGGGAGAGAGAGCCCCGCGCGCGCTCACGGAGAAAATCGCCACGGGTGATGCCGAACTCCGAATGAGGTGAGACCACCTCGCACGCGTCGACGACTCGTAGCAGATCCCCACAAAAATGGGCTGGTCGCCCAAGGCCTTCACGAACAGGGCGTGGTCGTCGCTGCTCTTTAAGGGGAAATCTGGGCGCACCAAACTAGAACTTGAGAAGGGATAGAAGAGAAAGGGGCCCTCGGCGTCGCACCGAGGGATGGGGAGTCGCACCCCGAGCTTACTCCCGTCGCAGGAGCAAGGAGGAACAGAGGAGGGGGCGCAGCCACCTTCAGCAAAGCTTTTCAATTTTCATTCAATAATAATCCCAAAGAAAATTACATGAGATGTTTTATATGGGGAGGGGGAATGCTAGGGTTGAAACCCTAGCCAAGAGGGAGGGGGTGGGGCGCAATTGGAAGGGGGGGGCGACCCAACCCTTCCCCATTCAAGGGGGGGTGCGGCCATCCCTCCTCCAATCAAGGAGGGGATCAAGGGGGGTGCCCAAGGGGGGCAAGGGTGAGGTGGAATGTGGAAAGGGGGAGGGGCGCCCAAAAAGGAAAGAGGAGGGCCAAGGGGGGGGGGGGGGAAGGTGGCGCATCCACCATGGAGGAAGGGTGCGCCCCCCTCCTTAAACCCTAGCCCCAACCCTAATCCAATCAACTATGGGCCAAGCCCAAGCCCAATAATAAAAACAGATAGTCCACTACTCCCTACACATAGTCTGATAGCATACAGAACTAGATACGTGTCCACGCAGGGACTAAACCTAGGCCCAACATGGCCTCAAATGAGAATGAAGGTCCACTAATAGATGCCGTAGTCGCCTAGCCAAAGGGATGCTGGCGTGCTCCGTGTGCTCCATCGAGTGATGCGGCGCGTGTCCTCACCAGAGATGATTCAAAGATGACTTACCGCTTCGAGTGTGATTGAAGAACTTATGAAGAAATGTAAATAGAAACAAACATAACTTGAAAATACATCAGAATTTTGTTGAAAACATGGGGTTGGAAGGAAAAGAATAACTTGGAATCTAGATGGAATTAGAAGAAATGGAAAACATGAAAGTTTTAGAGAATGGAAACATGAAGAACTTTTATGAAGAACATAAAAATAGAAAATGAGAGGAAGACAATGAAAAACTAGAACAATCAAACTCTAATGTTGCTGGTGAACAGTAACTGACAGAAAATAGAACTGTAAAGAATTAATTCTAGAGCTCACAATAAGAAGAATTTGACGAAGTGCAAGAAGAATAAAAGTTAGATCTACAAGAGGGAAACAACTTTCATGAAGAACTCAGAGTAAAATTAAGATGGGACAAGCTTCAAAATGAAGAAACGGTAGAAGATATCACCACGGATGAACAGTAATCACATAAACTAGCACTTAAGAAAATAGGTATTAACTATATGAATTAGGAAGAATTTGAAGAAATACTAAACAGATACGTTGAAGAACACTCGAAAACGAACAACTTTCGTGAAGACAAGAATTTGAAATGGAAATCACAACAACAAGTAATTGGACCAAGAATAGACTGAATGCTCAAACCAAACTTTCATTAAAACAAATTCAACTTACAACTTTTACGTCAAATGAACTTACAAATAACACCTTATGAAACCAAACTAAGGCCAACATGAAATAACTTCAAGAACATAAAGAACTCTCAGCAATCCTACTCCTCAGCTTTCCATTCTTCACAACTTAACAACTAACTCTTACAAATGAAGGCCCTTTATATAGGGCAACATATAACACCCCTTTACATGTGAACACTTGGCCAATGTAAACACTCAATTTCTGCTAGTTGGACCCAATTTGTGGGCTGACATGTGTTACACATGTTTTCCCATTTTTTCTGATTTTGTTCTGGATTTTTCTGGGCTTTTTATTGGCCTTTTTCTCTCCCATTCTCTCTCTTTCTCTCTCCTGGCTCCGGATGCGCCCGCCGTGCACTGCGTCTCTCTCACGCGCTTTTGCGCGCCCGCGTGGACCGCCCGTTGCGCCGCCGTGCTCCACCTCTCGCCGCGTGGAAAACGCGGGCGCGTGCGCCCGCCGAAGCCGCCTCGTTGACGCTGCGTGAAGTCGCCTCCGCGCTCCACGTCCCCCTTCGCCGACCTCGTCCTGCCGACCACGAAACCCCCCCCCCTTTCGCCTGCCCTCGCCTCGTCGCCCGTGCGGGCGGCGAAGGCGGGAAGGGCGGGGGCGGGGGTTTTCAAATCTTTTTTTTAAATATATATATATTATATATAAATAGATATATATCTAGTATATATCTAGTAGATATTTGTATAAAATACTAAAAAATAGCAAATAAATATTTTTTTCTAATTTCTTTTTTTTTCTTTTGGAACAACTCCTTGGGCTTTTGGACTAGTTATATATTTTTATTTTCTTTGCTTTCTTTATTTTTTTCTTTTTCTTTATTTCTTGGAGCTTTCCTCGAATCGCGTGCCTGCATAAATACATAAAAATTGATATTAAATTTATTTAATGTCAGAAAATTTAAACATTTGATTCAAAATTAATAATAAGTGTGAGAAGTGTATATTTATTATAATTTAAGCTCATAAAAATATGTATAATGATGAATTAAGATGCAAAAATACACACTTATCAATACACAGAAGAGTCCGGGATGGACCTATGCCCCTCTGAGCCAGAGGACCTCGCTCACCCGGCGGCCACGGCCCTGGAGGATGGCGAGGTGAGCACAGCCTCCATGCCCAGTCTGGATGAACAAGAAGAGGGAGATGGCGTCCTCGAGCCCGCGGACAATGAAGACCAAGACTTCGTCGATTTGTCTCCAGCCCCGTCGGAGATTGAAAGTGGCGGCCAGGTCACGGTCGACGAATTGATTGAGATCAACCTTGGTACAAAAGACGATCCCAGGCCGACTTTTCTGAGTGCTCTCATGCCCTTACAGGAGAGAGAACAATACACGAAGTTGCTGCAAGAATTCCGGGATTGCTTTGCTTGGAATTACAAGGAAATGCCTGGGCTCAGCACCGAAGTGACTCAGCACATACTGGCCATTGACCCCAAGGTGGAACCAGTGAAGCAACCTCCCCGGCGCATGAGGCCGGAGCTAACCAGCAAGATCTGCAAAGAGGTCGACAAGCTCATAGATGTCGGCTTCATGGCGAAAAATCAATACACCACATGGCTGGCCAATATTGTACCAGTGAAAAAGAAGAATGGACATATCAGGATCTACGTGGATTTCCGCGACCTGAATAAAGCTTGCCCGAAAGATGACTTCCCGGTGCCTGTCACCGAAGTGATGATTGATGCAACCACTGGCCACGAGGCCCTGTCCTTTATGGATGGGTCGTCCGGCTATAACCAAATCTGGATAGCCGACCATGACCGGGTCCATACAGCTTTCCGGTCACCCAAAGGGATATTTCACTACAAGAGGATGCCCTTCGGCCTCAAGAATGCCGGTGCCACATATCAGCGGGCGATGACCAAGATCTTCGACGAGCTGCTGTACGGCAAGGTCGAATGCTACATTGATGATCTGGTTGTCAAGACGAAGAAAAGAGACGAGCACCCGAGTGACCTCAGGGTCGTCTTCCAAAGGCTCCGACAGTACGGGCTGAAGATGAATCCCATGAAGTGCGCCTTTGGCGTGTCCAGTGGGAAATTCCTCGGCTTTATCGTCCGACACAGAGGGATCGAGATCGACCCCCTTAAGATTAAGGCCATCCAGGAGCTGCCTCCTCCGAAGAGTCTGGGAGAGCTGAGGTCCCTGTAGGGGCGTTTAGCTTACATCCGCAGGTTCATCTCCAACCTGTCGGGGCGCTGTCAACCCTTCCACAGACTGATGATGAAGAATGCTGATGGGGACATCAGCGACAACCAGCTCACTTTGTGTTTGCATTTATGTCCTTTTGTATTTGTATGTACGCCCTTGTGATATATGCGTACACAATAGTAGGTCTTAGTGGGTTTATTTGCAAAAGGCCATTGGGTTTCTTTGCAAATATGCTTGTAGGCCCTGCAGGGGTCCCCTCCCTCCTCCTTATTGGTCCACCTGGACTCCTGGGCCCAAGGTGGCTGGTCCATGGTCCAACCTTGGACTTGGACCTAGATTTAAATAAAGAAGACAAGTCCAATTTGTCTCCTTAAAGGGGGGGGCGAACCTATTAGTTTATTGGGTTTAATGTGGTGTTCACACCACATCTCAACCCTCCATTCTTCAACCCTTGATCCAAGGGCTCATATTAGATTAGAATCCTTTCATATAAATACTTGTATTTTCTTATGGAAAGAAAGAAATGAAGAAGAAATTAGCATTTGCCTCCTTGAAGCTTGCGCCCCTCTCCCCTCTCTCCCTGGTGTTCTTCCACCTCCAGCCCATTTCTAGAGTGTAATCCCCTCCCCCTTGATCCCCTCCAACTTCTGAAGCAGCTCCGGTGATCGCCGCCGCCGCCGTCTCGCCGCCGACGCGTCTTCACCAACGAATTCGGTTTTCTGTCCACTCTGGACAGATCTCTCTTCTCCGAATTGTATCTCTCTCTTCCCTCATCTTCTGAAGCTCCAATTTTCAGGGTTGGTTCCCCTCTTGAACCCTTACCTCCACAAAAAATTTCAGGCAAAAATTCGTCCTTTAGATATTTTTAGATTTTCGTCCAAGTTTAAATTTCAGTTCTGTCCAGGTTCTGTCTACTGTTCAACAGTTCTGAGTCTACCTTGTTCGACCCATGTTTTGAATTTTGTTGGGGCTCTAAAAATTACTGAGACTTCTGTCCACATATGTCTACCACCATGAATTTTCTTAATTTTTTATAAGGTCTCTAGGTATTTTTCAAATTTCGTACCAGTTCCTGTGAGCAATTTTTCCACAGTGTCCCAGATCCGACCCAGGTCCACTCAAAAAACCCCATAAAATCCATTTCCTATCCAAATCAAAAACCAAAAATAGTCCCGGTTTTCTATCTCAGAGATCTTCAACTTTTCTGAAGAACTCATCTCCATATTCCAAGATCCTCCCACCGGTCAACGGTGATTTTCAGAGAAGTCAGAACCTGCCCCTGCAGTTCTGGCCTGTTTACAGCAAGGGTGTAAATTCCATAAGTCAGATATACGTATCTGATTATTTTTTCTGAAGGCCCCTACGTCGAAGTATTTGGAGTCCTCTTTCCAACAGCGCCGAGCTCGTTGCATTCCGACGACGGGGTTAATCACAGCAGCCGATCTCGCCGGACAGCGCGCGAGAAGACAGCAAGCGCAGACTTGTGGCCGGTTTTCCCGCGAGCGTCGTCCAAGGGCCGCCCGGCGTCCGGCGGTCGTTCCAGCAACTCGCCATCCTAGGGGAGCGCTTCCCAAGTGTGCCCACACCAGAGGAGGCATCAGGTCCCACACGACCCCTCCGATCCACACGTGGGCCCCACTAGCACGAGTACGCGCGAAGCCGAAGCCGTGCCCGGAAACCGCCCGTCAACCCGGAATTGGTCCTCCCGGGCCCCCTTGTGTCGCCCGTTACCTCCCTGCGTGGAGTGGGCTTACTTGTACTGCTGTAATCTTAATGTATTAAGTTCCCGGGAGTACGAGTTTCGGCCGGGTGCCATCTTCGCCACGCCGAGCGCGTGGAGGTATCGTATTCGCTCCTTGCTTGGCATTCCGCTTATTTCTATATATGCTTGTTTATGCCGCTGCTAGAGAGCATGTGTAGGGTTACCTAGCTCGCTTTTAATTTATAATATCACTGCTGCGAGAGAGATCGAAGCCGTCCCGTGACCCGATCCGGGCGCAAAAGAGAGCTGACCACCCTAGCTCATTGCCGGTTTCTCAACCGCGCACATCCGACGCTTCCCTCGTTAAGGGACGATCGCGAGCTTGTCGTGTCCGTGGTCCCGTCCCGCATCAATTTGGTATCAGAGCGAGTTTGAGTCTAGGGTGTCCAAAAAAAAAAAAAGAGTGTCATTTACGTCTAGTCATTAGTCCGTTTAAGTCGAGTCTAGGATCATCATATTTCTAAAACACAAAAAAAGTGTCTTTTTGCATTTACATCCCTTTACTCGGTATATCAAAAGGTGTTGTCCGAACGTTAGGCTACGCCTATCGGGAAGGCCGCACACTTGCGCGAGTGACCTTCGGGTCAATTATCTCCGCCACGTATCGAGTCTTGGTTTACGTCTAGGGTCCTTAGTGTGCATTAGTTAGTGCATTCCAACTTTGCATTACTTAGTGTCGTGTCTAGTGTTTTGGTCCGAGTGTCGGCATGGCCACCCACTAGTTTCCCCGTGTCCCATGGAGTCCCAAACTCCCGGATGGTGGCGATACTATCTCAAATGGAAGGACCACCCGAACCACCCCACGAGACCCGAAACCCGGGATTTCTACGGGTCCGATGACCTGAGTGTCTATCTAGAATGGGAAGCCATTATGGATGATTACTTCGAGGTGTACATCATGTACGGGCCCATGCAAGTCGATGTTGCCAAAAGGCGACTTTTTGGGGAAGCCGCTGCAACTTGGAGGGACATCAAATATTGGAGGGAGGATAGGAATCTAAGGCCCATCGAGTCATGGTGGGAAATGAAGAGAGTGCTTAGGAGGGCCTACGTTCCCCGCCCACCTACCTCCAACCACGGAGGTCATTCCACTCACCAACCCCACCAACTCACCCACAATCAAGTGGGCCACACCTCTACCCAATCCCACCCCTTCACAGCCGTCCAAGCCCACCAAAGTGACCCCAATCTAGTGGCCCGCCCATGCACCACCAACCAACCTCCCCTTGGCACTCCCATCCCAACCCACTCAAGCACCTCCAACCGAGTGGAAGTCCCGCTTATAACCGAGCCGAGGCCCACACCCGAGCCGAGAGTTAAGGAGCTAGTCCACCCCAAGGTCCCTCCTCCAACCCGCTCCTTAGAGGAAATAAAGAAAATGATTTCGGATTGGTGGGAAAGGACACAAGCTACTCCACCACCCATGGATGCTCCATTGTTATCTACCTCCAGTCTTCATTCGAAACCATCAAAGTGGGAACTACCAAAGCCCGAGCCACCCGTGTTTCTTACGGGAACACTTTACATAGTCGAGCCACTTCTTAGATGGCTCAAGGATGGCTTGGTCCCACATCCCTTCCCATCAATGGACCCCACACTACCACTAGTGCCGATCAACTCATTCCATACCACATTTCGATCTCGTCACCATGTTGATACGTTGGATGATCTTGTCATGGGATTAGATTCACAATGGAAGTTGACGCATCTTTTGACCCGAGGCTTTGACCAACCCGCTAGTCTTAGCTTCACCCATCCGGCCATAGGGTCCATTACCTCCGAGTGCACCGTGGGTTGTGTCACCACGGAGGTTCTTCTACTTCTCCCACTACCGGATGAGCCCGACTTCATGACTTTGCTTCCGAGGGAGGAGTCATATTTCCTATACACGGTCCCATCTACAATGACGGAGGAAGGTGACCACCCGCACCTTCAAGAATTTCACGATTGGGACCATGTCATGTTGGAACCCACTTCATGGGGTCACACCTTCTTCGACCCTTTTGACCCCTCCACTAGTGAAGCTCCCGAGCTATCACATTCTCTCCACCTCTTCCGAAGAGTTCACTATTCCACTCATACCCCTCGGCCTAGTCGGCACGCCGTCTCTACATCTAGGGATGATGACGAGGGTAGTTTTGGATCTCCTAGTCCTTCCCCACCCAAATCCCATAGGTCGCCAATGCATGATTGGTACATCTTAGGGTGTCTAGGAGTCATCCATTCCGTCAAGCATCGAGTACATCTAGTGTATGCATGGCACATATTCGGGTGTCCTGGTCCGCCGTCACCCATGTACGGGTCGGACTAACATTAGGTGTGTCTAGGGTCATAGTTGAGTCAGTGTGTTTTCTTGTGTGGTTTGTTTGCGTGGTTTGCATTCGTGTGTCTGTGCATGGTGAGTCTGCATGTGTCTTGTGCAAGCTCGTGTCGTTCCCGAATGAGTGTGAAGCGAGTCGATTCACTTGATGAGTATGGGATCGGTTTTACTTCTATATCCGGATCAGTCACCTATAGGGACTCAGCAGTGATTCCTAGTGAGTCTTTGAGCTGTTTCCTTCCGTTGAGAGTGCCCCTTCGGAGTGACCACCTTTGGCCATAGCAGTGCGCATATCGAGTATATGTGGAATGAGCAGGTGCCGATCACTTGGAGTGGAGCATACCCGCGCTACTTGGCACGGTGACGGATCCGCCGGAGACCTGAGCAGCCGCACCCTTTACTCGACGGGGTCGAGTTCCTCCCACCCGGGGAGAATTGATGGGGACATCAGCGACAACCAGCTCACTTTGTGTTTGCATTTATGTCCTTTTGTATTTGTATGTACGCCCTTGTGATATATGCGTACACAATAGTAGGTCTTAGTGGGTTTATTTGCAAAAGGCCATTGGGTTTCTTTGCAAATATGCTTGTAGGCCCTGCAGGGGTCCCCTCCCTCCTCCTTATTGGTCCACCTGGACTCCTGGGCCCAAGGTGGCTGGTCCATGGTCCAACCTTGGACTTGGACCTAGATTTAAATAAAGAAGACAAGTCCAATTTGTCTCCTTAAAGGGGGGGGGCGAACCTATTAGTTTATTGGGTTTAATGTGGTGTTCACACCACATCTCAACCCTCCATTCTTCAACCCTTGATCCAAGGGCTCATATTAGATTAGAATCCTTTCATATAAATACTTGTATTTTCTTATGGAAAGAAAGAAATGAAGAAGAAATTAGCATTTGCCTCCTTGAAGCTTGCGCCCCTCTCCCCTCTCTCCCTGGTGTTCTTCCACCTCCAGCCCATTTCTAGAGTGTAATCCCCTCCCCCTTGATCCCCTCCAACTTCTGAAGCAGCTCCGGTGATCGCCGCCGCCGCCGTCTCGCCGCCGACGCGTCTTCACCAACGAATTCGGTTTTCTGTCCACTCTGGACAGATCTCTCTTCTCCGAATTGTCTCTATCTCTTCCCTCATCTTCTGAAGCTCCAATTTTCAGGGTTGGTTCCCCTCTTGAACCCTTACCTCCACAAAAAATTTCAGGCAAAAATTCGTCCTTTAGATATTTTTAGATTTTCATCCAAGTTCAAATTTCAGTTCTGTCCAGGTTCTGTCTACTGTTCAACAGTTCTGAGTCTACCTTGTTCGACCCATGTTTTGAATTTTGTTGGGGCTCTAAAACTTACTGAGACTTCTGTCCACATATGTCTACCACCATGAATTTTCTTAATTTTTGATAAGGTCTCTAGGTATTTTTCAAATTTCGTACCAGTTCCTGTGAGCAATTTTTCCACAGTGTCCCAGATCCGACCCAGGTCCACTCAAAAAACCCCATAAAATCCATTTCCTATCCAAATCAAAAACCAAAAATAGTCCCGGTTTTCTATCTCAGAGATCTTCAATTTTTCTGAAGAACTCATCTCCATATTCCAAGATCCTCCCACCGGTCAACGGTGATTTTCAGAGAAGTCAGAACCTGCCCCTGCAGTTCTGTCCTGTTTACAGCAAGGGTGTAAATTCCATAAGTCAGATATACGTATCTGATTATTTTTTCTGAAGGCCCCTACGTCGAAGTATTTGGAGTCCTCTTTCCAACGGCGCCGAGCTCGTTGCATTCCGACGACGGGGTTGATCACAGCAGCCGATCTCGCCGGACAGTGCGCGAGAAGACAGCAAGCGCAGACTTGTGGCCGGTTTTCCCGCGAGCGTCGTCCAAGGGCCGCCCGGCGTCCGGCGGTCGTTCCAGCAACTCGCCATCCTAGGGGAGCGCTTCCCAAGTGTGCCCACACCAGAGGAGGCATCAGGTCCCACACGACCCCTCCGATCCACACGTGGGCCCCACTAGCACGAGTACGCGCGAAGCCGAAGCCGTGCCCGGAAACCGCCCGTCAACCCGGAATTGGTCCTCCCGGGCCCCCTTGTGTCGCCCGTTACCTCCCTGCGTGGAGTGGGCTTACTTGTACTGCTGTAATCTTAATGTATTAAGTTCCCGGGAGTACGAGTTTCGGCCGGGTGCCATCTTCGCCACGCCGAGCGCGTGGAGGTATCGTATTCGCTCCTTGCTTGGCATTCCGCTTATTTCTATATATGCTTGTTTATGCCGCTGCTAGAGAGCATGTGTAGGGTTACCTAGCTCGCTTTTAATTTATAATATCACTGCTGCGAGAGAGATCGAAGCCGTCCCGTGACCCGATCCGGGCGCAAAAGAGAGCTGACCACCCTAGCTCATTGCCGGTTTCTCAACCGCGCACATCCGACGCTTCCCTCGTTAAGGGACGATCGCGAGCTTGTCGTGTCCGTGGTCCCGTCCCGCATCAAATGCACCCTTCAGCTGGGGCCACGAATGCCAGCACGCGTTCGACCAGCTAAAGGAGTACCTGAAAACCCCGCCTGTCCTGGGGGCACCTGTCAGAGGCAAACCCCTGATTCTGCACATAGCGGCCACCGAATATTCACTGGGGGCAATGCTCGCCCAGAACAATGATGAGGGAAAAGAGCGGGCTTTCTACTACCTCAGCCGGAGACTAGTGGGTGCAGAGGCTAAGTACACCCCGATTGAGAAGATCTGCCTTGCCTTGGTCTTCGCAGTCAAAAAGATGAGGCACTATATGCTATCCCATGAAGTAAGTCTGATATCCAGAGCTGACCCTATCAAGCACATTCTCCTCCAGCCAGTCCCAAAGGGGCGCCTTGGCAAGTGGGCCGTGCTGCTCATGGAATTTGACATTACCTACGTGCCACAGAAGGCCGTTAAGGGGCAAGCCGTCGCGGACTTCTTCGCAGCACACCCCGTGCCCGAAGACTCTCCGTTGGCCACAGAGCTACCCGAAGACGAAACACTAGAAGTAGACCAAGTACAACAATCCATCTGGCAGTTATACTTTGACGGGGCCTTGAGAATAGAAGCGACCCCGTCTGGGCATGCCAAGGTGCGGGCCGGAGCTGGCATCGTCCTCAAATCGCTAGACGGAGAAGTGATGCACACCTCCTGCTGCATTAGCAAACCTTGCACCAATAATGAAGCAGAGTATGAAGCTTTGATCATCGGCCTCCAGGTCGCCCTTCAAATGGAGATCAAAATGCTCCAAGTGTTCGGCGATTCGCTGCTGGTCGTCAAGCAAGTTCAGGGACAGTTTGATGTCCGAAAACTTGAGCTGCTCCCTTATCACACTAAGGCGAAGCGGCTCATGGAGCGGTTCTACCTCCTCGAGATAGGCCATGTCGCCAGAGGGGAGAAAGCACAAGCCGACACACTGGCAAAATTGGCGAGCTCACTGGCAGTGCCTCCAGATGGATCTCTCCATATCCAAGTAATAAACCAACGCCAGATGCCCAGCATGATAGAAGAGGAGCCAGAAGAAGAAGAACTAGAGGTCATTGCAGCAGACGCCGTCAGCCTACCTGACTGGAGAGCCTCCCTGATACAGTGGTTCAAGTACCAGCAACTACCCAAGCAAAGGGAAGAGAAAATCAAGCTGGTCAGAACCAAAGACTCCTATGAGCTCTGAAACGGAATATTGTTCCAGATTGTGGCAGATGCCAAACAAAAGCTACTCCTCCGATGCTTGTCCATTGAAGAAGCTTGGAGGGTTATGAAGGAGGTCCATGCCGGTACAGCCGGCGCACACCAGGCGGGGCCGAAGATGAAAATTGAAATCAAGAAACTTGGCTATTACTGGCCCGCGATGTTTAACGACTGTTGCGAGTACGCTAAGTCATGTCAGAAATGTCAGGAGCATGCCGTCATACCCAGAAGGCCTCCCGTGCAATTGCACCCAATGGCGCCCAGCTGGCCATTTGCCCAATGGGGAACAGACGTTGTGGGTCCCTTACCGGCGTCTTCCACAGGATGCAAGTACATTTTGGCGGCAACCAACTACTTCTCCCGTTGGGCAGAGGTTGTGGCCTTGCGGGAGGTCACCGGAGAGATCGTAGTCAGGTTTATCCGCCGCAATATTATATTCCAGTTTGGTGTGCCCGACCGGATTGTATCGGATAACGGCAGCCACTTCCGCAATCAGAAGGCCAACCGGCTGGCAGAGAAATACAAGATTGATTGGAGGACATCGACTCCTTACAATCCGCAGGCTAATGGGCTGGCCGAAGCTTTTAACAAGACACTCTGCACCCTCCTGGCCAAGACTGTCAACTCTAACAAGAAGGACTGGGAAGAGAGGATGTACGAGGCGCTATGGGCATACCGAACTGTATACAAGACTCCAACGGGTTGCTCACCCTTTTCTCTCGTATACAGTTCGGAGGCAATCGTCCCCGTCGAACTGGAGATACCTTCCCTCCGGGTCGCCATTCAGCATGGGCTTGTCCTTGAAGGGCAGACCAATGCCGAGCGAAGACTCGACGAACTCTCCAGCCTGGAAGAAAAGCGGCTTCAAGCCTAACAGAATATTCAGGTCTACCAGGCCCGGATTGCACGCGCCTTTGATAAGCTTGTCAAGGAGCGCAAATTCAAGAAAGTTGACCTTGTTATGGTCAAGAGAAGAGACCTCATGGCTGCCAATCCTAAGGGCAAGTTGAATGAGAACTGGCTCAGACCTTACGTAGTCCAAAAATTCTACGAAGGTGGTGCCTATGTAATTGTCAACCATCGCGGGGAAGTTCAGTTCCCGCCTCTTAATGGAAGGCACTTGAGGTTGTATCACGCTCCGGCGCCCCCATTCAATTGATAATATTACCCTCCGCCCGGTTTCGGGTGGGTTTTCTCAATTAATGTCCCAAATAAATTAATCACTATCCACGTTTTCAACAAAAAGGCAAAAGAAGAGAAAAAAAAGAATAGAGAGGAAAGAAAAAAAGAAGAAGAGAAATGAAAAGGAAAAGAAAAAAAAAGAGAGCAAAAGAGGAGAAAAGAAGAAAAAAAAGGAGGAAAGAAAGGAGAAGGAAAAGAAGAGAGAAGAAAAGAGAAAGAAAGAAAAAAAAAGAAGAAAAGAAAATAAAAGAGAGAAAAGAGGAGAAAAGAGAAGGAAAGAAAAAAAAGGAGACGGAGAAAAGAACAAGGGCAGAATAAAAGTAGAGAAGGAAAGAGGCGAAGCCCCCATTTCCAGTCACCACCCCGCATCAACGGAGGAACTAAAAGTCATTGACTAAACAAACTCTTCTCTCCGTCCTCCCCAGGCGGTGAGTACCCCTTTGGCTTGGACCTCCGGTCCAAGTCATTGACTAAGCCAACTCTTCTCTCCGTCCTCCCCAGGTGGTGAGTACCCCTTTGGCTTGGACCTCCAGTCCAAGTCATTGACTAAACAAACTCTTCTCTCCGTCCTCCCCAGGCGGTGAGTACCCCTTTGGCTTGGACCTCCAGTCCAAGTCATTGACTAAACAAACTCTTCTCTCCGTCCTCCCCAGGCGGTGAGTACCCCTTTGGCTTGGACCTCCAGTCCAAGTCATTGACTAAACAAACTCTTCTCTCCATCCTCCCCAGGCGGTGAGTACCCCTTTGGCTTGGACCTCCAGTCCAGGTCATTGACTAAACAAACTCCTCTCTCCGTGCCCTCAGGACGGCCGGCGAACGGTCTCCGACCGAGGTCCCCCCTGAGGCCGGCATGAGCTTTCAACCTCGCGGTGAGACTAGGAAGGTGCCCGCTCGGTACGGTGGAGTGGTCCCCTCGTCCTCCCCCTGGGAAGGTGAGCACTCTCCCGTGCCCTGACGTGGGTCCCTGCCCGGCTCTCCCGAAGCGAATCTTCACGGAAACCTGCACCCCGCCGATGTGTCTCGGCACAGAAACATGGGAGGGAGTAGGAAGAAGAAATCACTGTACATAAAAGAAAAGAAGGAGAAGAAAGGTCTCTCTGGGACAAACGCACACACAAGAACGCGCGAAGCCATAAATGTTTTTCTCTATTCAAAAAAAGGGGGGGTCGGATTACAGGCACTTCAGGACATACCCCTGTGTTACAAAAAGGAAGGAAAATAAAGGGAGCCACGCCTAGTCAAGGCCCCTGAAGATGTCTTCGAGTGGCAGAATCCCTACGCAAGGGAAGTTCGTCCGGTCGCGGAGCCGCCCCCTCCGCTCCTCCAGCTGAGCAAGCTCCGCCTCCATGGACTCCACCTCGACTTGAGCGGCACCGAAGGCTTCTCTCTCTCTCTCGGTCACTTCCTCGTTCACGGCGAGATCAAGCCTAGCCGCAGCGAGGTAGCCCTCTAATTTCATAATTCGGCTCTTCAAAGACGGGACCTTGCCCTCGCTCCCTTCCCAAGCCTCTCTATGGCGCTCCCTGTCGCCTCGCCATGTTTCCAAGGCTTGCAAATACTCGTCCGCCTGGGCATCCAACGCGGCACGTTCGTCAGGAGCCTGTGTCTCGAGGAAGTCACGGCGCTTGATATATTTCAGTAATAGCAAGACCCGCCGTGACCATTCCTCCAGCGGGCAGCCGAGCACTTGCAGCGCCCCGGTTAGCTGCGTCACTATAGTGTGCACCTCCTGATACGACAAAGAGGGATCGGCAAGGAGCATCGCCCGTAGGGTGGTCAGCATATGGCGGACCGGTGCTTCCGACGAGGTGTGGCCGACCGAAGGCGGGGCTGGGAGAGTAAATTCCACTGTGCTGTCCACCTCCGCCCACAAGCCGGCATCCACCGTGACGGAAGAAGATGGAAGGGCAAGAGTCAAGTCGCCTGGCTAGCATGGCTCGACAGAGAGTTCTTGGCCAACCATAGCCAAAGAAGTGGCCGAGACCAGCGCTGAAGCATCCTGCGTCTCTATCATCCGTTGCTCCCCTGTCTCCTCTTCCCCGGCTCCGTCTGCTTCGGCCACCGGCTCGACAGGCGAGGGTGCATCTATCTCCACCCTGGCCAAAGGAGGAGCCGCGAGCAGGGCTGGACCCGACGATGCCATCCACGAACCTCTCTCTCGCGCCTGGGATCCCTCCAGATATGCGCGAAGCCCCGTAAATATTCACCTCAGGAGCGGGTCCTCCATCTGGGCCTGAAGCTTCGGGAAAGGCGGAAGTGGAACCATCAGTCGGGGTAGACGCCCCGCTTCCACCAGTGCAGCAAGACTCGCCGCCCTTAAGTCGGAGACGAGAGCCGGCCCCTCCACCACTATTGGGGCAATGCTTGGTCGCCGCTTGGCCACGGCCTTTTGGACGCGACTAGACGTCTTCTCCGGTTCCGGCATCGCCTGACCATGTGGAGGGAAATCAGCCGTTCACCATCCAGAACAAATTACGCGAGGGCAGGAGGCGAAAAGAGATCTCGGAACCCGCACGCTTACCTCAGCCGCTGGTACGCTGCCTTCGGGAGCAATCTCCCCCTCCTCCAGAGGCTCGCCCGCCGAAGGCCCCAGCGGTGCGTCCGCCTGAAGGGCCTCGAACAGAAGGGCCAGCTTGCCCATGCCAACAGCAACCCCCGCCGGGTGGTCAACCGGCGCAGTTGGAGCAGCCCCCCCTGCGGCCTCCGGCTTGGCTGATTCCTGCAAAAAGCCGATACAACAAAAAAAAATGGCGTCAGTAGGCGACCACGTAGGCAGCCCTGCGCCAATGAAGCCACGCCTACGGCAGCAGCCTCCATCGAGCCGAGCGACCCAGCATATGAAGAAGCCTTAAAGGCCAACTCGGACGGCCCGACGCCTCAAGACGCTACCTTGGCGGGAGCCGCTTCGTCGGAAGAGTAGTCGTAGTCTACCTCTTCCCAGGACGGAGACTCGACTGCCGCTGGCTCGACCGGTGTCGGCAAAGGGGCCTCCACCTCGAGCTCTACGACCAGTGCCTTCTCTCGCGGACGGGGTGAGGCCGCCGTGTCGGACTTCAGCCTCTTCCGCACATACAGCTGCGTCGCCGGGAGGTGCACTCGGGGGCCAAATAGCCCAGTAACTGCTCCAGCTGCGCCTGTCACATAAAAGAAAAGACGGGTTATGTCAAACCCTGTCGGCTCCCGAAGAAGGAAAGCATCGAAAAGGGGAGACGAAGGCAAATACCTTCTTCGACTTCGATAGACGGAGCCTTCCCGGGAGTCGCAGCCTTGCCCTCACCCGGAATCGGCGCGGGCGTTGTTCCCTCCACGCCGCCCCCAAGGAAGAAACGCATCGTCTCCGCGCGCGGACGCGGGGCCGGCTCGGGCGGGAAACCCACCACAGATGATGTAGGCGACCGCCGAGCACCACCAGTATCATGACTCGGCCCGGTCCGGGCGGCCTCAAATGCCTCGAAGCACGGGATAGCGGCCGCCGGTGAGGCTTCTGTCGTACCCAAGGCTTCCTTGGCCCGCCTTCGCTTGGTCGCCTGTTCCCCGGCCGCCTTGGCAGCAGCCAATGCCTTCTTCACAGGCGACTTCGCTCGAAGCCTCTCCTTGGCCTGCGGTGAGGGAGCAGGAGCCGCTACCGGGGTCGCCTCTGCTGGGACAGCGACTTCACCCATGTCAGGCGTAGGCACGGGCTCTTCCATAGAAGCTGAGACAAAAGAAATATCCAGACGTCAGCACTCCACTCCAAAATAAAAGGGGCAGGGGAGATTCGAAATACACATTAAAAAGCGGGGACACGGACCGGCAGGTCAGCCTGGCTCGGGACGTGCAGCTTCAAATTCCTCGAAAGATGGGACTCGTGGTGCTGGGGGAGCAGCCGTCGAAGCCTTAGCCGACTCCGTCTTCCTCCGCTTGGTGTCCCGCTGCTTAGCCGCCTTGGCGGCATCCACCGCCTTCTTCACAGGCGATTTAGCCCGGGGCCTCTTCGCAGCCTTAGGCAAAGGAGTCACGGTCGGGGCCAGCGGCGCAGCTTCAAAATACGCGGACTTCTTCACCATTCGGAGGAGATTCCGGTACGTGGCCATCTGCATGCTGTCAGGATGGTCTGCAAAGAAAAGAGGGGAAAGAACGAACATACACATGCCATTAGTACCTAACTCACCGCGAAAGCCGCAACGCTGAGGGACAAAACCAAAGGGCAAGGGGGAATTGAGTACCATGAGGGCCAGTGTACAGCCGCAGCGTGATCGGCCAGTAGCTCAGGGACATCTCCTTGTCCCGATGTGCCGCCTCCCGGACTAGCCAGCAAACGTCCTCAATAGTTTGACACCGGTCCGTGAGGTTGGCCAGATCCACGTGCTTCTTGGAAGAGAGGTGGCAGAAAAGATTGAAGTGGTCCATGCCCCACCCATCAGCATAATAATAGGGGATGTGCAGGCGCTTGCCCAGGATGGAGGCCGTCACATCTTCAATCTTCATCCCATTTACCCGGAGAAGGACATATAGCCATGTGGTATCCTTATAGTTCTCGGGCTTCCTCTCCTCCCGCCTCATAAACGTGCGGTACAGGCAGGCCAAGTCCCTCTCTGGGCGCCAGCTCTTGGCAGGAGTCCCCTCTTCCTCTATGGGGAATGGGTAGTTGATGAGCTCCAGATGGTCGCTCCCCACCAGGCACAAGTCCCGCAGCGTCTTCTTGTAATGATCCTTGGCCACCGGGGGTAGCTCCACCTTCGGTGTCGGCCTCTTATCCCGGGCCTCCCGGCGAGTCGCCAGATATGCTGCCACCTCCTTCTCCTACCTATTCTTGAGCCGAAGAAGATGATCTGGCTCAATATCAAGTACTGGCACTGGCTGTCGGCTGAGGAACCTCCTTTCGGCGCCATCCCAACAATCGGTTTTGTGCAACCGATAGAAAGCCGTCCGGGCATTCCACCACTTTATGTAATCTTGGGTCACTCGGGGAACACAACCCGGGGCCGGTACTCTGAAGGACGCGGTGTCCGCTAGGTGGAAGAAGTCCCACCAGCTCCTGGCGTGCTCAGGAACTGAGCCCCCCCCCCCGGACGCTCCGCAAGGGCAGGCTGAATTGTGCGCGATAAGCGGGGATATGCTGGTCATACCCGAAATTGCGACCGAACCGGAAGGGGTAGTACGGCTCCAGCAACACATTCTCCCCTTTTCTGAACACCAGCACGCTCGGGCGAATTGACAGCGCCCAATCCCTCAGCTCTGGCTCCAGCAGCGGGCGAATCACATTCTCCTGGCTGATAGGGTGGGTGTACTTCTCCACCTGGTCGTCTTTACACTCCCTCTTGTTGTTCACCAGAGGGCTCGAATGCGCAGCCAGAGTCCAGAAATGAATAGACCCGACCGCATCCCGGGGCACCGTTGTTAACCGACCCCGGATATCATACATCCGTATGGAGACGGAGCCCGGCTCGGCGCTAGCAAATTCCAGCATCCTCGGTATCAGCCCCCAATCCTGGAGAACTCGGGGGGCAAACTCTGGGAATAGCGAGCAGACCCACGCGTTGAAGAAATGCAATGGGCACACATACCGGGCCTGCCTCGGAAACTGATGGGTGCTGATATCCCCCAGTGCCTTGTAGATCAAGCAAAGAGTCGCCGGGCACAGTGACAACTTGATACCCCATGCCATCTGACATGCCGGGTAGATAGCATCCGGCCGGATCACCGTCTCATCCCCGTATGGCATGGCAAATGAGCACAACCAGTACGTGAGATAGGCGGCGCAGTGAGTCTGGGGATCCAATCCCATCGGGTTAGGCCCACTCCGACGCCCTCTGGATGGGATCTTCACGTCAAGCTTGGGCTTCGTACGCTTCTTGGGGGTGACAGCGGTACCAACACAGGGGAATTCCTCGTACCGCTTCGGCCGGTCGAAGAAATACTCCAGCCACAAGGGCATGCACACCCTCTTCCTGTCCCCGCGGGCGGGCTGTTTTCCCTTGTGCGATGCTTGGTATAGTTCCCGGTATGCCTTCATCAGATACCGGTATGAGTACCCAAGAGAATAGTAGCCATCCCCGTTGGTCTCATCCTAGATCAGGTCGGGGAGGCATACTTCTTCATAGGGCTCCCCGTCAATGGGCAAGCCACTCAGCTGACTGAGACTCCATAAGTCAAGTGAAGTCTCGCCCTCCGCCGTGTAGAAGGTGTTGGTCTCCGCACTGAATACCTCTATCATACCGCAGCAGAGACCCTTGGAGATGGGGTAGCCATACCGGGAGGCGTACACACTATGATAAACGCCAACCCGAACCAACAGCGGAGCATAATTGAACAGCACGTGCTCCGTAAACTCAACCGCCCTCTCTCGGAAACTATGGGCGTCCTGAAGCTTCGGCTCCCCGAACCAGCCCAGTGATAATTCATACTTGAACCTGATGGCCAAGCAGTCCAATATAAATGGCTCCTCCCTATAACCCCATTTTAGGGGAGCCAAGAATAAGCCGAATCGGGGCGACTCATCGTGCACCTTCCCTGCGGACATATCCCACCTTGCTGGTGTAAATTGAGGGGCCCGCACTAATTTGTCTTCAGCCGGCAGCACTCCCTCGATCCCCAAGACCGGCTTCCACTCCCGGGCTTCCCCCACCAGGTACATCGGAATACTCCGGGGAACACTGTATAATAAGCTATCCCGGGCCAATAATATGGCCTGCTTGGCCTTCTTCGCAACCCGGAAGTCTCGCCCTTCCCGCGAGCGAAAATGCTTCAGAAATCGAACCAGGTGTCTGTCCTTCGGGAAGTCCTTCCGGTACTCCCCGGTGACCCGGTCGAATGTGAAGCCGCTGTCGACTCGGGCAAGCTGCTGGAAATCCATGGTCTCCCCGTCAGACTCGGATGACCCTGCCAAAGTGGCTATTTCTGCATGCTCTCGGTCTAGGTCCTCCACGTTGAGCCATGTGACCGTCGGCACTGGACCCCGCGGAGTGACGTCGGCACCGACAGCAGCAGCAGGGGCAGAAGAGCCACTTGGGGTAGCCATTTATCTGTAAAGGTACACAAACCAAAGGTCAGAATAAGCCACATGCAAAAGAGAAATGAAGAACTATAAAGGGGCTTGACTACAAGCAAAATAAATAAGACATTGCCAATTTCTGACGGAATTTCGGCAGAGTTTCCCCTAGGCCAGAGGCGTAAAGGAAAACACGGGTGCGCGCCCACAAGGAGTGACGGCCCCAACAAAGTCACGGTGGGCCCCGAGAGGCAACACCAGAAGTCCGCCCGTCAAAGAAGTCTTCTTCCCCGGGCTTGAAGCCCCCCTGGCCGGCACACTCCCCCTGGAGATCTCCCCCGACGCACCCTACTGAAGACCTTCACCGGTACGCTGCCCAGCGCCTTCCCCGGCACGCCCCTTGGAGAGGCCCTTCACCGGCACAAGCTTGAGTGCCTTCCCCGGCACACCTAGGCAAGCTTCCCCGGCACACCCCGCAGCGGCCCTCACCGGTACACTACCTAGTGTCTTCCCCAGCACACCCTGTACGCCTTCCCCGGCACGCCCCTGGGGAGGCCCTTCACCGGCACAAGCTTAAGTGCCTTCCCCGGCACACCCAGGCAAGCCTCCCCGGCACACTTGACGCCCGCTTCGCCTACACACTCAGGCCCCTGCTTCCCCGACAGGCCCCACTCTTGCCTTCGCCGGTACACCTGAGAGGAGCCCTTCCCCAGCACGCTTCTAGGTGCCCTCCATCGGCACGCCCGTGGCGCCCCTCCCAGGCACACCTTGAAGCGTCCCCGCCGGCACGCTCCAAATGCCCTTCCCCGACACGCTCCGGCAAGCCCCTACCGCGACGCTCCTCGCCACCTTGATCACGCTGAATGCAGGGGAAAGGGAAGAGAAGAAGGGCCCCGGTCGAGGGAGAGGGAAAAGATAGGGAGAGGGAGGTGGAGAGGGCTAGGGCCCCAGCCGCCGAACACGGCTGGAAGAAGGAGGAAGAGAAGAGAAGGGAGAAGAAGGAAGAGAAGAGAGATGGGGGACGGCCCTCACGGCGGTGCCCTCACCGCGGTAACGACGACGACGACGGCGGTGCCCTTGGCAGTGGCTCCCGGTGACGGAGAAGACGAAGGGGGAGAAGAGAGGGGGGGCGGTTTCGTCTGCCGAAGAGAGAGAAGAGGGAGGGGGAGTTTGAAAGGGGGTGGTTCGAATGAACCGCCCCTGCCCCTTTTGATGCGGGACGGATGACTCGACCGGGCTAGGACGTACGACGAACACAAGTGCGGCCAGCACTAGCACGTTAAGGCAAGCCAGGCGGCTAGCCACTGTGGTATTCTCCGGGTGGAGACGCCTCTCAACAGCGCTCTCTCTTTAGCCCAGCGATCGTCCCTTGCGAGGGAAACGTGGGGATCGCGGCGATTAAGAAACCACCGTCGCCTAGGGTACCGATTCGCATTCGGTGCTCGATCAGAGCTACGGAACGGGCACTCTCAACTCACAAACGTGGTGTATTTTGAACTGGCTAACGGCCCTAATCTCACAAACGCAGCAATAGATAATATACTAAATCAGCAAGTGAGAAAGGAATTGAAGCGCGTACCTCCACGCCTAGGCGTGGGGAAGAATTCCCGGCCGAATCCGAACAACCCCAATACACACGATTGTTACAATTACAATTCCAGAACTTAATACCCACTCCACGCAGGGAGGTATAGGGTTACAATGGCCACATTTGGGGTTGCTGGAATCCAGGTTGACGGGCCACACTCGCAGGAGGCGAGGAACGCGTGCCGGAGCCGCTCGGGTACGCCGACGGGAAGCCGACCCGGTTCTGCCCGCGCTGGTCACCCTGCGCAGCGAGCTTGCGGAGGCTGGTACGGCTAGATCCGAAGCCCGATCGGAGCGCCGTTTGTTGGAGAATGACGGTGACAGGACGTAGTTTCTTCACTCCAGAGGGCGCATTCAGATCCTTTCAGATCTGGGTGCAGCAATGATTTCTTTCAGCGTCTGATTTGGTGTTCACAGAACTGCACAGACAGAGAAATAAATGGTGGAAAAAGGGTTGCCGATGTTGAAATGGAATTCCGTCTGTGGGAGGTTGTTGGTGACGTCCATAGGAACAAATCCTATGAAGAACTCTCTCTCAGATATTGGCTGGATGATGCAGGACAGATGTGGGAAGTCGCCTCTAGATCTGGACTGAGTCTGTTCAGATCTTCTTGCGCGACCTCACGAGAATTGACGCCACGGACAGCACAGACCTTGAAATGCAACGAAACCAAAGGCAACGCGAAGATGACTTGCAATACTTTAATTGATCTTCAGACACTAGCTCCTGATCACATCGTGGTTTGGCTGCATAAATCGAAACACAGTCACCCTCAGATCTGGACTGCACTCTGGGACAGATCTGCGCGCCGCCACGAGAAAAATCACCGCCGGTGCTCCCGAACTCCAAACGGCATCAAACCAGCGCTTAAATCTTGAAATCTTGTAGTAGTATCAAGGATAAATCGTAGAGAACAAGAAGATAAGAGGGGGATGGGAAGAGAAGGTCGAGTCCACGACCAGATTTCTGAGAAATCCACACCAAGGGAAAGAGCAAGAGGAAGAGGGAGAATCACTCTCTTAGCAATTTTCTTTCAACAAAATATCATTCTATTGTGCTCAAACACTATACATGCCCTTTTATAGACAATGCAAGGGGTAGGGAGACGGGAAATTCGTGGGTTACATGGAGAGGGAGGGTTGGGTGCGCATGGTTCAAGACAAGGGGACTTGGTGAAAGGGAAAGGAGGGGCAAGGGGACATGGGTGTTCACCAAACTTTGAATTTCTTGTAAAAAGGAGGGAGGTGGCAGCCATTTGAATATGACCAGCAGCCTTTCTAGCCTCCCATGTGGTAAATGGAAGAAGAAAATTCAAAGTGGCTAGCCTAATAAAACAAGGAAGGGGGCGCCCCCCTTCTTGGGCCTTGAATGGGCCAAGTTTGGCCTTGGTCTTCCTTAAGCCTATTAAGCCAATATGGAACCAATATGGCTTAAGGCCATTCTAATCTAGATAGCCCAAGAATGAAGGAAGCCCAATTGGGCCTTTCATGGCTAATGGATCCATCATAATGGTCCAAGGCCATTCCTTCTTAAGACATTCTAAGGGGCTTTAACCAAAATGGCCATTTAAGGGCCTTACAAGCAGCCCAATATGAAAACACAACTATATTGACCATTACAAGCCCAATTTTCATGCCAAATGTATCCAAATTGAAGCCAAGTTATCCCCATTTGAACTGGAAGCCGATGTAGTCCACTTGGTGCTCCGCGTATGGCACCGTCGGTTCGCCGACGTGTCACGTGATCGCCCTGGTGTCCGCACCAATTCTCCCCGGGTGGGAGGGACTCGACCCTGTCGAGTAAGGGCCCCGAAGCTTGCATTATCCGCATGTGATCAAGGTGTTGGTCATCATGGGGCATCCTCGCCAACGCACTAGGACGTGTGGATATGCGCCATTCCTTGTGGTGATCACCTGCTTATCCAGTATACAATCTATACGCATGCGTTGAGGCTGGAAGAGGTGGGCTCTCGGGTGGTGTATCACTCACAATAGAAGGAGAAAGCCCAAAGCTCACTAGGGATCACCGCGGATTCCAATATGCTACCAGATCTGAAACACGGAACGTCGAACGGTCACCATAGTCACCCGATAGTTCAATATCGTACGCTTTCGGACCCACTTGTTTCATAACCCGGAAAGGGTGGGGATCATGGACTTAGAGTGGCTTTCGGTCTCCGGGAGGAAACCAATCAGGTATGACCCTGACCTAGACGTACTCTCCCTTTGAATCCACGAATATGTAGCATGCATCGGCTACCTCCTTATATGTGCTTGACTGGCCTTTTATTGACACGACTTAATGCAAACCATATGAAAGAAAACAAACCATAGAAACAAACACACACACTTGAACTTAGACAAACCTATGGTGATGTAGACCATGCATATGCAATGGTGGACCAGGGCATCCGAATATGTGCCATGCATACACTAGATGTACTCGATGCTCGACGGAATGGACGATTCCTAGACACCCTAAGATGTACCAATCATGCATTGGCGACCTATGGGATTTGGGTGGGGAAGGACTAGGAGATCCAAAACTACCCTCGTCATCATCCCTAGATGTAGAGACGGCGTGCCGACTAGGCCGAGGGGTATGAGTGGAATAGTGAACTCTTCGGAAGAGGTGGAGAGAATGTGATAGCTCGGGAGCTTCACTAATGGAGGGGTCAAAAGGGTCGAAGAAGGTGTGACCCCATGAAGTGGGTTCCAACATGACATGGTCCCAATCGTGAAATTCTTGAAGGTGCGGGTGGTCACCTTCCTCCGTCATGGTAGATGGGACCGTGTATAGGAAATATGACTCCTCCCTCGGAAGCAAAGTCATGAAGTCGGGCTCATCCGGTAGTGGGAGAAGTAGAAGAACCTCCGTGGTGACACAACCCACGGTGCACTCGGAGGTAATGGACCCTATGGCCGGATGGGTGAAGCTAAGACTAGCGGGTTGGTCAAAGCCTCGGGTCAAAAGATGCGTCAACTTCCATTGTGAATCTAATCCCATGACAAGATCATCCAACGTATCAACATGGTGACGAGATCGAAATGTGGTATGGAATGAGTTGACCGGCACTAAAGGTAAGGTGGGGTCCATGGAAGGGAAGGGATGTGGGACCAAGCCATCCTTGAGCCATCTAAGAAGGGGCTCGGCTATGTAAAGTGTTCCCGTAAGAAACACGGGTGGCTCGGGCTTTGGTAGTTCCCACTTTGATGGTTTCGAATGAAGACCGGAGGTAGATAACAATGGAGCATCCATGGGTGGTGGAGTAGCTTGTGTCCTTTCCCACCAATCCGAAATCATTTTCTTTATTTCCTCTAAGGAGCGGGTTGGAGGAGGGACCTTGGGGTGGACTAGCTCCTTAACTCTCGGCTCGGGTGTGGGCCTAGGCTCGGTTATAAGTGGGACTTCCACTCGGTTGGAGGTGCTTGAGTGGGTTGGGATGGGAATGCCAAGGGGAGGTTGGTTGGTGGTGCATGGGCGGGCCACTAGATTGGGGTCACTTTGGTGGGCTTGGACGGCTGTGAAGGGGTGGGATTGGGTAGAGGTGTGGCCCACTTGATTGTGGGTGAGCTGGTGGGGTTGGTGAGTGGAATGACCTCCGTGGTTGGAGGTAGGTGGGCGGGGAACGTAGGCCCTCCTAAGCACTCTCTTCATTTCCCACCATGACTTGATGGGCCTTAGATTCCTATCCTCCCTCCAATATTTGATGTCCCTCCAAGTTGCAGCAGCTTCACCAAAAAGTCGCCTTTTGGCAACATCGACTTGCATGGGCCCGTACATGATGTACACCTCAAAGTAATCATCCATAATGGCTTCCCATTCTAGATAGACACTCGGGTCATCGGACCCGTAGAAATCCCGGGTTTCGGGTCTCGTGGGGTGGTTCGGGTGGTCCTTCCATTTGAGATAGTATCACCACCATCCGGGAGTTTGGGACTCCATGGGACACAGGGAAACTAGTGGGTGGCCATGCCGACACTCGGACCAAAACACTAGACACGACACTAAGTAATGCAAAGTTGGAATGCACTAACTAATGCACACTAAGGACCCTAGACGTAAACCAAGACTCGATACGTGGCGGAGATAATTGACCCGAAGGTCACTCGCGCAAGTGTGCGGCCTTCCCGATAGGCGTAACCTAACGGTCGGACAACACCTTTTTATATACCGAGTAAAGGGATGTATGCGACCCAAAAATGACTCTTTTTGTTGTTTTAAAAATGTGATGATCCTAAACACGACTTAGACCGACTAATGACTACATGACACTCTTTTTTTTTTTTTTGAATGCAAACACCCTAGACTCAACCTGCTCTGATACCAAACTGATGCGGGACGGATGACTCGACCGGGCTAGGACGTACGACGGACACAAGTGCGGCCAGCACTAGCACGTTAAGGCAAGCCAGGCGGCTAGCCACTGTGGTATTCTCCGGGTGGAGACGCCTCTCAACAGCGCTCTCTCTTTAGCCCAGCGATCGTCCCTTGCGAGGGAAACGTGGGGATCGCGGCGATTAAGAAACCACCGTCGCCTAGGGTACCGATTCGCATTCGGTGCTCGATCAGAGCTACGGAACGGGCACTCTCAACTCACAAACGCGGTGTATTTTGAACTGGCTAACGGCCCTAATCTCACAAACGCAGCAATAGATAATATACTAAATCAGCAAGTGAGAAAGGAATTGAAGCGCGTACCTCCACGCCTAGGCGTGGGGAAGAATTCCCGGCCGAATCCGAACAACCCCAATACACACGATTGTTACAATTACAATTCCAGAACTTAATACCCACTCCACGCAGGGAGGTATAGGGTTACAATGGCCACATTTGGGGTTGCTGGAATCCAGGTTGACGGGCCACACTCGCAGGAGGCGAGGAACGCGTGCCGGAGCCGCTCGGGTACGCCGACGGGAAGCCGACCCGGTTCTGCCCGCGCTGGTCACCCTGCGCAGCGAGCTTGCGGAGGCTGGTACGGCTAGATCCGAAGCCCGATCGGAGCGCCGTTTGTTGGAGAATGACGGTAACAGGACGTAGTTTCTTCACTCCAGAGGGCGCATTCAGATCCTTTCAGATCTGGGTGCAGCAATGATTTCTTTCAGCGTCTGATTTGGTGTTCACAGAACTGCACAGACAGAGAAATAAATGGTGGAAAAAGGGTTGCCGATGTTGAAATGGAATTCCGTCTGTGGGAGGTTGTTGGTGACGTCCATAGGAACAAATCCTATGAAGAACTCTCTCTCAGATATTGGCTGGATGATGCAGGACAGATGTGGGAAGTCGCCTCTAGATCTGGACTGAGTCTGTTCAGATCTTCTTGCGCGACCTCACGAGAATTGACGCCACGGACAGCACAGACCTTGAAATGCAACGAAACCAAAGGCAACGCGAAGATGACTTGCAATACTTTAATTGATCTTCAGACACTAGCTCCTGATCACATCGTGGTTTGGCTGCATAAATCGAAACACAGTCACCCTCAGATCTGGACTGCACTCTGGGACAGATCTGCGCGCCGCCACGAGAAAAATCACCGCCGGTGCTCCCGAACTCCAAACGGCATCAAACCAGCGCTGAAATCTTGAAATCTTGTAGTAGTATCAAGGATAAATCGTAGAGAACAAGAAGATAAGAGGGGGATGGGAAGAGAAGGTCGAGTCCACGACCAGATTTCTGAGAAATCCACACCAAGGGAAAGAGCAAGAGGAAGAGGGAGAATCACTCTCTTAGCAATTTTCTTTCAACAAAATATCATTCTATTGTGCTCAAACACTATACATGCCCTTTTATAGACAATGCAAGGGGTAGGGAGAGGGGAAATTCGTGGGTTACATGGAGAGGGAGGGTTGGGTGCGCATGGTTCAAGACAAGGGGACTTGGTGAAAGGGAAAGGAGGGGCAAGGGGACATGGGTGTTCACCAAACTTTGAATTTCTTGTAAAAAGGAGGGAGGTGGCAGCCATTTGAATATGACCAGCAGCCTTTCTAGCCTCCCATGTGGTAAATGGAAGAAGAAAATTCAAAGTGGCTAGCCTAATAAAACAAGGAAGGGGGCGCCCCCCTTCTTGGGCCTTGAATGGGCCAAGTTTGGCCTTGGTCTTCCTTAAGCCTATTAAGCCAATATGGAACCAATATGGCTTAAGGCCATTCTAATCTAGATAGCCCAAGAATGAAGGAAGCCCAATTGGGCCTTTCATGGCTAATGGATCCATCATAATGGTCCAAGGCCATTCCTTCTTAAGACATTCTAAGGGGCTTTAACCAAAATGGCCATTTAAGGGCCTTACAAGCAGCCCAATATGAAAACACAACTATATTGACCATTACAAGCCCAATTTTCATGCCAAATGTATCCAAATTGAAGCCAAGTTATCCCCATTTGAACTGGAAGCCGATGTAGTCCACTTGGTGCTCCGCGTATGGCACCGTCGGTTCGCCGACGTGTCACGTGATCGCCCTGGTGTCCGCACCACCTTTTATACGGTAAAAAAAGAGAAGGGAAATAAAAAAAAAGGGGCATCAAAAAGGAGAAAAGAAAAAAAGGGAAGAAGAAAACGGGAGAAAAAAAATAAAAAAAAAAGGGAAAAGGAAATAGAAGGAGAAAATAAACATATATGTAAAATATTAAATAAATAAATATATACATATGTATACCTATACATGTGCACACACCTGCATACTCATCCGATCTCATGGGCGGAGGAATAAGTCAATGACGTACGGTAGCAAAGGCCTCCGGGAAAACACTCCATCCCGACAGCCCGGGTCATGCGAACGTCCGCACAAGCAAAACAACTTTACCCCTGCACACTCCACCTTTGCGACGGTGCCATTCCTAGGCCAACAAACGGGCCCGTCCCCGGCACGTGGCCCGGGCCTCAGCCACCTACTCCATACAATATTGCCATCACTGGCCTTACGCCTGGATCGGCAGAACCTCTACCTTTGCGTTGGCATTAGTCCCTTGCCAACGAACAAGTCCCTTTCTGGCGCAAGGCCCCATGCCCTAGCCACCCGCTCCGCACAAATATGGCCATTACAGACCCTACGTCCGAATCGGCATGAATTCTCCCGTTGCGCTGGCATTCTATTCTTGCCAACGAGTGAACCTTACCTTCCGGCGCAAGGCTTCATGCCCTAGCCGACACTTGCATATCGCTCACTCAAAAAAAAATAAAATGGGGTTAAAAATAGAGATACCCCGCCGGACTTTCCCCTACGTAGGGGCAAAGGGTAAAAATGGCAACAACCCGGCTATGGCGAAAACCCGAAAGGGCGCTACGGGCAAAATTGGGTACCCCGCCACGTGAAAACCCAAAAGGGCGCGTGGGCAAAAGTAAAAGGGGGCCGGTACCGGCGAAAACCCGAAAGGGCGCTTGTATCGGTAATGTGGCACAAAAAAAGAAAGAAAAAAAGAAAAGAGACCAAGAGACCAGCAAAGCATGTCAGTCCCCGGCATCCTGTCAGCACTGACGAAGAGATCAAGAGACCAAGAGATCAACAAACCATGTCAGCGCCCGGCATCCTGTCGACACTGGCGAAGAAAAGGAGAGAGCAACAAACCAGGTCAGTCCCCGACATCCTGTCGGCACTGACGAAGAGACTAGGAGATCAACAAACCAGGTCAGCGCCCGGCATCCTGTCGGCACTAACGAAGAGACTAAGAGACAACAAACCATGTCAGCTCCCGGCATCCTGTCGGCACTGACGAAGAGACCAAGAGACTAAGAGATCAACAAAACCAGGTCAGCGTCCGGCATCCTGTCGGCACTGACGAAGAGACCAAGAGACTAAGAGACAACAAACCAGGTCAGTTCCCGGCATCCTGTCGGCACTGATGAAGAGACAAAGAGACCAACACACTACTTTAGTTCCCGGCACCCTGTCGGCACTGATGAAGAGACCAACATACCACTTCAGTTCTCAGCACCACGTCGGCACTGATGACGAGACCAACATGCTACCTCAGCTCCTGACGCTCCGTCGGCACTAACAAAAGAGACCAACAAACAACAAACCAGGTCGGCTCTCGGCACCCCGCCGACATCGACAAAGAGAGAAGAGACGAAGACACCCGCGGGCACCGCCCGACTCATCCTTCGCCTGCGATACCCGTGGGTGGGGGGCATTTGTGGACGCCAAAAATTGCACACCCAAATGTCATGCTCGGCCCGGCATCAACAACGGCGCCGAGTGAAGAAACCCCGGAGAAATCAAGCACAAAAGGCCCCACAGCCCATGGGCCCCAAGGAAAATCAAACGGGCCACATCTCGTGCTCACAGTGGGCTCAACATTGCCCATCTAGCCCCTCAACGGCACGCCCCAATGGGCCTTTCAGCGGCACGGCCCCAGCGGCACGCCCCAACAAGCCTTCAGCGGCACGCCCCTTGGGCAGCCCTCAGCGGCACGGCTTGCTCAGCCTTCAGCGGCACGCCCCTTTGGCAGCCCTCAGCGGCACGGCCCGTTTGGGGTTCAGTGGCACGCCCTCCAGGCCGTTCAGCGGCACGCCCATTTGGGCTTTCAGCGACACGCCCTCAGGAGGCTCCAGTGGCACGCTTGTTCAGTCCGCCAGCGGCACAACGTTGAAGCTTTTCAACGGCAAGACGACGTGCAACCCATGCCCTACGCTTCCTTGGCGCGCAGTGAGACGTTTGAGGTGGCGACCGTCCATTGGGCCACGTGAGCCTACCCCACTGACAGCCAGGATGGGGCAGGTCAAACCCATCATCACGGCCGGCTTCCCACCTTCGACGGTTGTGCTCGAGGTCACCGGTGGCTGGGAGTATAAAAAAGCCTCTTCATTTCAAACGGAAAAGGGGGGGGGGAGACAGACAAAAAGGGAGGAAGACGCACACACAGGGAGACACACGGGAGAAAGGGGAGAAGAGAGAAGAGAAGAAGAGGCCCTCCCGGCGTGAGCCCCCTCCGACGACTACCGGGAAGAAGCAAGAGTAAGCGAGGGAGAGATTCATGTAATAGGGAGGAGAGGTTTGGGGCAATGGCCGGCGTCCAAGTCCCCAACGCTCCCTATCTCCTTGTATTCCGTTTTTCCCCTTTCGTTTATGTTCTGTCCTTTTTTTTTGTTGTTCCCTTGCCCACAGCCTCGTCCTGGGCATCTTCCCCTTGTAAGGTGTATGTAGGGCCACGCCCTTTTGCTGCCCATGAATGAAAATAATCGCCCTCCTTGGGCCTTTCCTGCTATTTCTGTCGGTTTGCACCCGCCTTCACAATGCATGTAGTGTATTGCCTATTTTCTCCGTTCCTCCGGTTTCTAGCGAGTCACCACATCAGTGCGATGCCTCCCTTGTGGAGCCTGACCTCGTGAGCCCTTTCACTCATTTCCAGTAGCCTTTCCTTGGCTTCAAATCCCCCTCTTCTCCTGAATGGCCTCCAAGTCTCCAAGCTTGTATACTCTGTTCAAGCCCCCCAGCGATGTACCCGATTGGCCCTTGGCCGGTACACCTTATGGCCTTCAGGGGCATGCCCCCTCAGTCTTTCATCAGCCCACACACTTGGCTCCCTTTTTATCCCCCAGCGATGCACCTTTTCGGCCTTTGGCCGGCACGCCTTTCCAGCCCTCAGCGGCACGCCCGGACTGGCCTTCAGCGGTATGCCCCATTGGCCTCACCCTTCAGCGGTACGCCCACCCTTGGCCTTCAGCGGTACGCCCACCCTTGGCCTTCAGCGGCATGCCCCATTAGCCTTGGCCTTCACCGGTACACCCTGTTCAGCCCTCAGCGGCACACCCTTCAGTCCCCCAGCAGCTTACTCCTTGGCCAGTCCTAGTCCAGGCCCCTTAGAGGCCTTCGGTCTGTCATTCTCCTTCGCGTTTTTCGAGACTCTATAAAGGTGTTGCTCCCCCCGGGGCCCACCTCCAGTTGTCGGGTTCCGCCACTCCATGTGGGCGTGTTCCCTTTATCTCCCTTATGCCCTGGGTCAAGGGGAGATGCTGCCGAACTTTTTGTGAGGAATTAATAAGCAATTAAAAGAGGCAAAGGGAGGCAGTAAACAAGCAAGACAACTGACGAAACCTCCCAACTCGTCGAATCACTGCCGGCACTACGACGAGAACTGAACCGAACTGGCTAACCACCCGGCAACCCGAGCATCCGACTCGCAAAAGAAGAGACCGAACCGAACAAAGAGAACGAACAAAGGGAGGAATTTTGTATAAACTGCACGAGAATCAAGATAAGAAGAAAAGAAAATCCTTAAAACAAGTAATCGAAAATCGATCGGACCTCTACCACCACGTTCCGATTGGCTCTTCAACGGTGTATCTTAATCAACCGGCCCGCTCTCCCCAGCCCTCAGTGCCACGCTAACTGAACCCCTTAATTGCCCCAACGGCACGCCCCATGGACCTTCAGCGGTACACTCCCCCTGAGCCCTTCAGCGGTGCACTCCAGACATCCCCCAGCGGTACACTCCTTCCCTTCGCCGGTACACCCCCATCCAATGTATAGACTTGAGCTGGCTAGTGTACAGACTTGGCCAACGTATAGACTTCGCCAACCCAATGCACAGACTTGTCCAATGTACAGACTTGTCTAAACGTATAGATTTCAGGCCAATGTATAGACTTCATATCCCAGTGTATAGACTTGACCTAGTGTACAGACTTGGCCAACGTATAGACTTTACGTTGCAATGTATAGACTTCCCCAACGTACAGACTTTGGCCAATGTGTAGACTTTACACCCCAATGTACAAGCCTGTCCAACGTATGGGCTTCGGGCCAGTGTATAGACTTTATATCCCAATGTACAGACTTATCCAGTGTAGACTTTGGGCAATGTATAGACTTCGTGCCCCAGCGTACAGACTTTGGGGCCAGCCAATGTATAGACTTGCTGTTGCAGCGTATAGACTTGGGCCAGCCACCGTATGGACTTGACGGCCAGCGTATAGACTTGGACCAGCCAACGTTTAGACTTCCTATTACAACGTACAGACTCTGCTCCAGTGTACAGACTTTGTGCTGGTTGAACAGCCAGTGTATAGACTTGAGGCCGGGGAACGCATAGACTTTACATCCCCCCTACTTCACCAACACACTCTCCAGCGGCATGCCTTTTTCAGCCCCCAGCGGTACGCCCCTCTGGCCCTCAGCGGCACACCCCAAGCCTCCAGCGGTACGCCCTATTCCCTTCGCCGGCACACTATACACATACACATATATATATAACCTGATAAGGGCATTAACAATAGCAATCAAATTGATAAAAATTATGCTAAGTAAAGGACTCTGAATGCCCAATATTAATCACAATAAAAGGGGTGGGAGAGGTAATAATAAACAAATAATAATAATAAGAATAATCATGAGTAAGAGAAGAGAAATCACCCGAGATGAAAGCATGAGTAAGCAATAAGCATCAAATCAGAAATCCCAGAAGATATAACTGAGAAAACCCCAGACAAAAGACGCTAAGGCTCACATTGCAGCCCCTACCTCTCCCCGTGACCCGGGGCAAAAGGAACAACAACGCCGCCCTTTTCAGGTCAAGCCCGAGTCTGGGGAATTACCCCGACACGGCCAGGCCTCGATCTAACCTCGGGCCGACATCCTAATCGGACCGGATTCGTTTCCTCGTTCCGGATACCTTCCGAATCCTCAGTAAAATTGCCGCATGTTCGGCAGACATTTGAAGGGATCTACCTCAGTTTTCTCATTGTGACTCTACCACGGACCTATGTCCGAATACGAAAAGGCCTACGAGTGGCCGACATGGCCGACAGTTTATGGCCTTAATACAACCTTCAGTGTGATCTATCTCTATCTCTCTCACACAACTAGTATTATTCCTTTCGGCCGCGGGGCCTCCAATTTCGGCAATTAATCAAGGGTATTCCCTCGTATGGGGGATGTAAATGACGTCGTGGCCTTTACGGCACGACGGGATTCGGTCCCGACACGAACCACACAATCGTCTGACGAAGTCAGATCGAGTGCACCATGGGCTCTTCGGAGCCCGAATAAATCGTCACCTCGGTGACTGGCACGCCCACGCACCTAACAAACCGGACCGACGAACCCCAAGTAGTCGTCGAACGAAAAGTGCATTCACATCGTCTGGCCACCACCAACGCCCGCGGTTGCCCCCCCTACACCGGACTCCAAACCACCTGCAGAAGGCTCTAGGCTGCTGTGACGTCTCCCCCCTGTGTAAAATTCTCTCTCTCTCACTTATCTCTCCCTCTCTCTCTCTATCCATCTCTAGCTCTCTCTCACGAAGGCATTTAAAAGAACAAAAAAAAAGATGAAATGAGAAGTTAAGGGAATAAAATAAAATAGAAAATAAACAAAAAGGATAAGTTATTTTCAAAGAAAATAAAAAAAGGAAATAGCAAATATTTTGAGAAAATAAAAAAAAATCATAAGATTCGGGCTTTTTGTCCCGCATCAGAACTACCCCACTCATGATCTTGAATTGACAGTGGTGATTTTCGCTCTAAAGATATGGAGGCATTATTTGTATGGTGAGAAGTTCGAGATTTTCACTGACCATTAGAGTTTTTGGTATGTGTTTACCCAGAAAGATCTTAACCTTAAGTAGAGGAGGTGGATGGAGTATATGAAGGATTATGACTTTACTCTATCGTATCAGCCTGGCAGGATGAATGTCATGACTGACACCTTGAGTAGGAAGGTAGTGGTCACTCAAATGTTGTTGAGGAAGTAGATGTTATGGGAGCAGGTGTCGACCATGACTTTTAGGCTCAAGATCCCTCGAGACCAGGGTTTGGCTGTTCTTGCGAGCTTGACTATCACGCCAGCTATTCGTCGTCAGGTGACCGAGGCTTAGCGTGCGGACCCTGAGCTGCCCCAGATTTTGTCGATGGTCGAGGTGGAGTTTGGTGAGGATGGAGCTGTGAGGTTCCGAGGTAGGCTGTACATCCCAGCCGAGGAGCAGACGAGGCGTGCTGTATTGCGAGAGGCTCATGGGAGTCGGTATGTCGTGCACCCTGGATCGGTGAAGATGTACCAGAATTTGAAGAGACAGTTCTGGTGGCCTAAGATGAAGAGAGATGTTGCAGAGTTTGTGGCCAGATGATTGATTTGTCAGCATGTAAAGGTAGAACACCAGCGACCGAGTGGTACATTTCTGCCCTTGAAGATTCCAGCGTGGAAGTGGGACCACGTGACCACTGATTTCATGGTTGACTTACCGAGGACTTTCAATGGATATGATAGTATCTGGTTACTGGTGGATAGACTGACAAAGATGGCTCGGTTGTTGCCGATCAAGGTCAGTTGGAACATGCATAAGTTGACCAGTCTGTATGTGGAGTGGATCATTCCGTTGCATGGAATTCTCATCTCCATTGTGTCCAATCGTGATCCTCACTTCACTTCGAGATTTTGGAGGAATTTGCAGAGAGCTCTAGTGTAGCACCCCATATAAAAATGATTTAAAAAATTATTAATAATATTTCCTAAATAAGAAAAAAAATATTAGATAAACTCTGTAGGAAGCTTAAGTAAGAAGTTGGAACATGGAGTTATCATATGTAAAGATTATTCACTTAACAAGTGACTTCCTAGTGTAGTTGGTTAAGTGATAGACTTTGAGCTGGTGAACATAGACTTTGAGCTGGTGAACATAGGTAAAGATAGGAATGTATAGACTTTGTGTTGCAGCAACGTGGGTAAAGGTAGGAATGTATAGACTTTGAGGATGTAACAATGTATAGACTTTGAGGAATGTACTGACTTTGAGGATGTAACGTAGGTAAAGATAGGAATGTATAGACTTTGTGTCGCAGCAACGTAGGTAAAGATAGGAATGTATAGACTTTGAGGATGTACAACATTTTGTGCCAAATAAATATACGTTATAGGCTAGCAAAACTTGCACCGAGGCAAAAACCTATATGCAGTTAGTATAGACTTTGAGTTGGTGAACGTAGGTAAAGATAGGAATGTATAGACTTTGTGTTGCAGCAACGTGGGTAAAGGTAGGAATGTATAGACTTTGAGGAATGTACAGACTTTGAGGATGTAACGTAGGTAAAGATAGGAATGTACATACATTGTGCTGCAGCAACGTAGGTAAAGATAGGAATGTACAGAGTTAATGAAGCCAATGTATAGACTTTGAGGATGTATAGACCTTGAGGAAGCCAATGTATAGACTTTGAGGATGTACAGACTTTATGAAGCCAATGTATAGACTTTGAGGATGTACAGACTTTGAGGAAGTCAATGTATAGACTTTGAGGATGTATAGACCTTGAGAAAGCCAATGTATAGACTTTAAGGATGTACAGACTTTGTGAAGCCAATGTATAGACTTTGAGGAAGCCAATGTATAGACTTTGAGGATGTATAGACTTTGTAAAGTCAATGTTGTATAGACTTTGAGGATGTATAGACCTTGAGGAAGTCAATGTATAGACTTTGAGGATGTACAGACTTTGTGAAGTCAATGTTGTATAGACTTTGAGGATGTATAGACTTTGAGGAAGCCAATGTATAGACTTTAAGGATGTACAGACTTTGTGAAGCCAATGTATAGACTTTGAGGAAGCCAATGTATAGACTATGAGGATGTACAGACTTTGAGGAAGCCAACATATAGACTTTGAGTTGCCTAGTAGCCAATGTATAGACTTTGAGTTGCCTAGCAAGTTGCCTAGCAGCCAATGTATAGACTTTGTGCTAGCAGCCAATGTATAGACTTTGAGTTGCCTAGCAGCCAATGTATAGACTTTGTGCTAGCAGCCAATGTATAGACTTTGAGTTGCCTAGCAAGTTGCCTAGCAGTCAATGTATAGACTTTATTCTACCAGCCAATGTATAGACTTTGAGTTGCCTAGCATCCAATGTATAGACTTTGTGCTAGCAGCCAATGTATAGACTTTGAGTTGCCTAGCAGCCAATGTATAGACTTTGTGCTAGCAGCCAATGTATAGACTTTGAGTTGCCTAGCAAGTTGCCTAGCAGCCAATGTATAGACTTTATGCTAGCAGCCAATGTATAGACTTTGAGTTGCCTAGCAGCCAATGTATAGACTTTGTGCTAGCAGCCAATGTATAGACTTTGAGTTGCCTAGCAAGTTGGCTAGCAGCCAATGTATAGACTTTGTGCTAGCAGCCAATGTATGGACTTTGAGTTGCCTAGTAGCCAATGTATAGACTTTGTGCTAGCAGCCAATGTATAGACTTTGAGTTGCCTAGTAGCTAATGTATAGACTTTGAGTTGCCTAGCAAGTTGCCTAGCACCCAATGTATAAACTTTGTGCTAGCAGCCAATGTATGGACTTTGAGTTGCCTAGTAGCCAATGTATAGACTTTGTGCTAGCAGCCAATGTATAAACTTTGAGTTGCCTAGTATCCAATGTATAGACTTTGAGTTGCCTAGCAGCCAATGTATAGACTTTATGCTAGCAGCCAATGTATAGACTTTGAGTTGCCTAGTAGCTAATGTATAGACTTTGAGTTGCCTAGCAAGTTGCCTAGCAGCCAATGTATAGACTTTGTGCTAGCAGCCAATGTATAGACTTTGTGTTTGCTAAACCAGTGAACGTAGGTAAAGATAGGAATGTATAGACTTTGAATGCATGGAGCACACGGGTTGTACAGACTTGGTCCAAGAGTGTATAGACTTTGAAGTGAAAGATATATAGAGTTAGTGTTAGGTACATGAATAGTGTCAGTTTTATTTAAATAAAATTTTGAGAAATAAATTTTATGAAAAATAAGAGAAAAATATAAGGATCCTAACCATGAAATTTCATAAACTGATTCCATCAATTTTTAAAGATAAAAATCTCTAAAGTTAGATACGGAGTTTCGGGTTGAATTTATTCTGGCATATTTTAATAAAATAAAATTTTGATAAATATCAGAAAAGTCTAAGGATCATAAGAATAAAAATTTACTATTTCTATTAATAAGTTTCATTAGATATAAAAATTTCTAGATGAGGTAAATAAAACTACCCTCTCACATCGCCATTATTTTTCCCCCAGACATATCTTATCCCTAACAGCCTGTACCAATTGGCATCCCACTGAGATCCTATTTTTATGGATCTTGCTTCCCCTCCTGTCGACTCAAACCTTATAAAACACGTCTAATGAAACAAATCTCTTTAGTTCGAAGGTTTGCTGTGAAGGAGAGGCACGTCCAAAGGAGGAAGTTTTTCCACCTGCTACAACTTCTGTGGAGGTAGGTGTTCTCAATTTTTAACTAAACTAGTAGCTAATCTAGGATGATTAGTCTAGGCAGTTAGTCTTAGGCTCATCTCCATGCGATATTTCGTGTTTATACAGCATGTGTTAGCCTCATAGTTAGCATGTATTAGCTTTAATCTAAGAAAAGTAGTAAAATTAGTAAAGTAATTAGTTTCATAACTAGGATAATTAGCATGCAATAGTTTCAATCTGGGACAATTAGCAAGTATTAGTCTCATGTCCCAGATAATTAGCATGTATTAGCTTCATTAACTAATCTATTAGCATACCTAATTTATTAACATACCTAATTAACCTGTTAATCTACAAATCTATACCCCTAGTGTCGACACCTCCAAGCTAAATGTTGACACCTCTATATATACAAATGTCGACAGTATATATATAACATCTCAATTAATTGTATATATAAAACACCTCCACTATATATTGTTAGACAATAATATATATATATATATATATATAACTAATGTCTACACCTCCAGTATATGCTGTTAGAACTAATGTCTACATCTCCATTCTCACCGAATATATATATATATATATATATATATATATATATATATATATATATAGAACAGAATATAATATAAAATGGACTCCTCCATTCTTACAGAGTATATAGAACAATGTAATATATACAGAATATATATAGACCAACGTAAAATATGTAGATATACATATAGAAAAATATATAGATATACAAGAATATACAATGTAATATATATAGAATAGATATAGACCAACGTAAAATATGTAGATATACATCTAGAAAAAATATATATATATATAGATATACAGGAATATATATATATATAACTAAATGATATAACTAAGTGACTATTGTACATGATATCTATATATATAGCTAAATGTAGACACCTCCCCATACCAAATAGGAATATATATATAACTAAATGCCGACACCTCTCTATATGTATATGTCGACACCTCCCCAAAACCTCCTTATATGTAAATGTCGACACCTCACTATATATAAAAATGTATATAAATATATATAAATGTCGACACCATATAAATAAATGTTGACACCTCATATATATATATATTGGATAGAAAATATATATATCTATAACCTTCATTATAATTATATATAACATGATATATATATATATATATATATATATATACATATTGGACAATATATATATATATAAAACTAATGTCGACACCTCATATAATTGGACATGAATATGTATATATATAGTGAGCATATAATTGGACAGGAATATGTATATATATATATATATATATATATATATATATATAGAGAGAGAGAGAGAGAGAGAGAGAGAGAGAGAGAGAGAGAGAGAGAGAGAGAGAGAACTAATGTTGAAATCAAGTATCGACATTTACAATCAACAGATTGATGTCACCATTTACTATAAGAAGGAAAAATCAGAACGAGTGGAACAATAAATAAACAAAGTTAACCTCACCAAGGACAATGACAAGACAAAATGGGTTATATGAAGTTCTGAAATTCTCAAAGTTTCCTCTATATGTCCACATCATCAATTTGCATAACTCGACTTAAATTGATTGGCATCCTAGACCCGGACGCTATTCACTGACCAACGGCCGTATAACAGACGCTTATTCCAAACGAAAAAATTCAAATGGAAAATAGGCAGTGAAGTTGAACTCTAGCTACTTAGCTAACCTAGACTGGTTAAATCTCGATTTAACCAATAAATCATCTAGTCAACCTGGTTAAACCAAAGCCTACAAGGCACCAATCTAACCTAGTTTTTTTTATGCTTCAACCGTTGCTGGTTTTACTCCTAGTTCGTCCCTACATAACGATACGCCTTGGATTTTATTCTATAATCCACCTTATATATATCCTACCTGATCAACCCTTGAAATTCCATATTGGCTATAAACGAGAGTGGATGTCGACAAACATGACCAATGCTGTGCATATAAGGCCCGGTCTGGTCCTGGGACGAAGGTACTTGTGCCCATGGGAGTTTATTGACCACGGTGTTTGGCATTGCACCGCAGTACTTACTTGCTAGACTTTAGGCATTCCACTCATTCTCGTGATATTACTTGATTGATTGACTTGAGACCCGCAGAAAGGTAAAAGTGTTTACTTGAATGAATTGATAAATAGCCAATTCCAGTTATACATGCTTGAAATTACTTTGCTTACTATTGCTTGATTGACATGTTGTTATTCTAGTTATTGCTCCTCAGTTATCACTTGCTTGATATCATTTACTATCACTTGCTACTGCTGCTTGAAATTGCGAAATCTGTATGCTCTCACTTTCTACTCTTGTCGATCTTACGATTCCTTGATATCTATCTATCCGCATGCATAGATTACCCACATTAAATGAACTTGTAATTCACTTAAAGCATGTTAAATCTTAAGATGTAATTCCTACTGAGCTTTATGCTCATTCAGTGTTAATTAATATTTTTTAGGTTGTCTCAAGGATAGCTAGCAAGCATGGGCAAGAGTGTTGGAGTGTACCAAGATGTCATAGTAGACCCCGTTTCTCAGTATAGAATTGAGAGTTATCTTATTATAAGAGTATTCTTGTAATTTGCTTCAGAGTTAGTGTTGTCCTTGAAATTTTGGAAGAGTTGTAAAATTTGAAATTTTATAGTGGAGATTTTTATATCAAGTGATGTAATTAGAATTTCTAGTCTTGATTGAGTGAGGGGTTTTCTCCTCTATCGTGCTTCGATATTCCGCGTCGGGGCGTGACAGTTGTGGTATCAGAGCCTAGGATATTTAGACCCTAGGTTTCTAAGTTTCATTGTTATTAAAAACTCATTTAGGTGTCTTAGGTTGGAGTTCTAGATCTAGCATCTTGTAGTTGCCCGGTGAGATTGGGTAAAGCATTGGGTTATGTGCTAGAATAGCCATAGTCCTATTAAATGAGATAAGTATTTATTATAATTTATTTTGAATTATGTTATAATTTTTATATTGTAAGTATAATAAAAGGAAGCTACTTGAAGATTGAAGAAGTACTTAAGAAGTATAATTGGAACTTATTTGCTGGTTAGTATTTTTAATAATCTTCTTTAATTTAATTATTTAAATATCACGTGAATTTGGAGACCAAATTCTTTTAAGTGGGGGAGGGTGTAGCACCCTATATAAAAATGATTTAAATTTTTTTATTAATAATATTTCCTAAATAAGAAAACAAATTATTAGATAAACTCTATAGGAAGCTTAAGTAAGAAGTTGGAACATAGAGTTATCATATGTAAAGATTATTCACTTAACGAGTGACTTCCTAGTGTAGTTGGTTAAGTGATGGGCCTTTCAACCTAGTGACCAGGGTTCCAATCCCAGCATTTACCATCCCAGCATTTACCAAATATACGTTATAGGCTAGCAAAACTTGCACCGTGTATAGATTTTGAGGACCTAACGTAGGTAAAGATAGGAATGTACAGACTTTGTGTTGAGCCGATATACAGAGTTTATGAAGCCAATGGATAGACTTTGAGGATGTACAGACTTTGAGGCTTTGAGGAAGCCAATGTATAATAGACTTTGAGGATGTACAGACTTTGTGAAGCCAATGTATAGACTTTGAGGATGTACAGACTTTGAGGCTTTGAGGAAGTCAATGTACAGACTTTGTGAAGCCAATGTATAGACTTTGAGGATGTACAGACTTTGAGGAAGTCAATGTATAGACTTTGAGGATGTACAGACCTTGAGGAAGTCAATGTATAGACTTTGAGGATGTACAGACTTTGAGGAAGTCAATGTACAGACTTTGTGAAGCCAATGTATAGACTTTGAGGATGTACAGACTTTGAGGAAGTCAATGTATAGACTTTGAGGATGTATAGACCTTGAGGAAGTCAATGTATAGACTTTGAGGATGTTACAGACTTTGTGAAGCCAATGTACAGACTTTGAGGAAGCCAATGTATAGACTTTGAGGATGTACAGACTTTGAGGAAGTCAATGTATAGACTTTGAGGATGTATAGACCTAAGTCAATGTATAGACTTTGAGGATGTATAAACCTTGAGGAAGTCAATGTATAGATTTTGAGGACCTAACGTAGGTAAAGATAGGAATGTACAGATTTTGTGTTGAGCCGATATACAGAGTTTATGAAGCCAATGTATAGACTTTGAGGATGTATAGACCTTTAGGAAGTCAATGTATAGACTTTGAGGATGTACATACTTTTTGAAGCCAATGTATAGACTTTGAGGATGTACATACTTTGTGAAGCCAATGTATAGACTTTGAGGAAGCCAATGTATAATAGACTTTGAAGATGTACAGACTTTGTGAAGCCAATGTATAGACTTTGAGGATGTACAGACTTTGAGGAAGTCAATGTATAGACTTTGAGGATGTATAGACCTTGAGGAAGCCAATGTATAGACTTTGAGGATGTACAGACTTTGAGGAAGTCAATGTATAGACTTTGAGGATGTATAGACCTTGAAGAAGTCAATGTATAGACTTTGAGGATGTACAGACTTTGTGAAGCCAATGTACAGACTTTGAGAAGGCCAATGTATAGACTTTGAGGATGTACAGACTTTGAGGAAGTCAATGTATAGACTTTGAGGATGTATAGACCAAAGTCAATGTATAGACTTTGAGGATGTATAGACCTTGAGGAAGTCAATGTATAGATTTTGAGGACCTAACGTAGGTAAAGATAGGAATGTACAGACTTTGTGTTGAACCAATGTACAGACTTTGTGTTGAGCCGATATACAGAGTTTATGAAGCCAATGTATAGACTTTGAGGATGTATAGACCTTTAGGAAGTCAATGTATAGACTTTGAGGATGTACATACTTTGTGAAGCCAATGTATAGACTTTGAGGAAGCCAATGTATAATAGACTTTGAAGATGTACAGACTTTGTGAAGCCAATGTATAGACTTTGAGGATGTACAGACTTTGAGGAAGTCAATGTATAGACTTTGAGGATGTATAGACCTTGAGGAAGCCAATGTATAGACTTTGAGGATGTACAGACTTTGAGGAAGTCAATGTATAGACTTTGAGGATGTATAGACCATGAGGAAGTCAATGTATAGACGTTGAGGATGTACAGACTTTATGAAGCCAATGTACAGACTTTGAGGAAGCCAATGTATAGACTTTGAGGATGTACAGACTTTGAGGAAGTCAATGTATAGACTTTGAGGATGTATAGACCTAAGTCAATGTATAGACTTTGAGGATGTACATACTTTGTGAAGCCAATGTACAGACTTTGAGGAAGCCAATGTATAGACTTTGAGGATGCACAGAATTTGAGGAAGTCAATGTACAGACTTTGAGGATGTAACAATGTATAGACTTTGAGGAATGTACAGACTTTGAGGATGTAACGTAGGTAAAGATAGGAATGCACAGACTTTGTGTCGCAGCAACATAGGTAAAGATAGGAATGTATACACTTTGAGGAATGTACAGACTTTGAGGGTGTAACGTAGGTAAAGATAGGAAGGTACAGACTTTGTGTTACAGCAACGTAGGTAAAGATAGGAATGTACAGACTTTGTGTTGAACCAATGTACAGACTTTGTGTTGAGCCGATGTACAGAGTTTATGAAGCCAATGTATAGACTTTGAGGATGTATAGATCTTGAGGAAGTCAATGTATAGACTTTGAGGATGTACAGACTTTGTGAAGCCAATGTATAGACTTTGAGGAAGCCAATTTATAATAGACTTTGAGGATGTACAGACTTTGTGAAGCCAATGTATAGACTTTCAGGATGCATAGACTTTGAGGAAGTCAATGTATAGACTTTGAGGATGTATAAACCTTGAGGAAGCCAATGTATAGACTTTAAGGATGTACAGACTTTGAGGAAGCCAATGTATAGACTTTGAGAAAGTCAATGTATAGACTTTGTGTCGCAGCAACATAGGTAAAGATAGGTATGTATACACTTTGAGGAATGTACAGACTTTGAGGATGTAACGTAGGTAAAGATAGGAAGGTACAGACTTTGTGTTGCAGCAACGTAGGTAAAGATAGGAATATACAGACTTTGTGTTGAACCAATGTACAGACTTTGTGTTGAGCCGATGTACAGAGTTTATGAAGCCAATGTATAGACTTTGAGGATGTATAGACCTTGAGGAAGTCAATGTATAGACTTTGAGGATGTACAGACTTTATGAAGCCAATGTATAGACTTTGAGGAAGCCAATGTATAATAGACTTTGAGGATGTACAGACTTTGTGAAGCCAATGTATAGACTTTGAGGAAGCCAATGTATAGACTTTCAGGATGCATAGACTTTGAGGAAGTCAATGTATAGACTTTGAGGATGTGTAGACCTTGAGGAAGCCAATGTAAAGACTTTAAGGATGTACAGACTTTGAGGAAGCCAATGTATAGACTTTAAGGAAGTCAATGTATAGACTTTGAGGATGTACAGACTTTGTGAAGCCAATGTACAGACTTTGAGGAAGCCAATGTATAGACTTTGAGGAAGCCAATGTATAGACTTTGATGATACACAGAATTTGAGGAAGTCAATGTATAGACTTTGAGGATGTGTAGACCTTGAGAAAGCCAATGTATAGACTGAGGATGTACAGACTTTGTGAAGCCAATGTGCAGACTTTGAGGAAGCCAATGTATCGACTTTGAGGAAGCCAATGTACAAACTTTGAGGAAGCCAATATATCGACTTTGAGGAAGCCAATGTATAGACTTTGAGGATGTACAAACCTTGTGAAGTCAATGTTGTTTAGACTTTGAGGATGTATAGACCTTGAGGAAGTCAATGTATAGACTTTGAGGATGTACAGACTTTGTGAAGTCAATGTTGTATAGACTTTGAGGATGTATAGACTTTGAGGAAGTCATTGTATAGACTTTGAGGATGTACAGACTTTGTGAAGCCAATGTATAGACTTTGAGGAAGCCAATGTATATACTTTGAGGATGTACAGACTTTGAGGAAGCCAATGTATAGACTTTGAGTTTCCTAGCAGCCAATGTATAGACTTTGAGTTACGTAGCAAGTTGCCTAGCAGCCAATGTATAGACTTTGTGCTAGCAGCCAATGTATAGACTTTGAATTGCCTAGCAGCCAATGTATAGACTTTGAGTTGCCTAGCAGCCAATGTATAGACTTTGAATTGCCTAGCAGCCAATGTATAGACTTTGTGCTAGCAGCCAATGTATAGACTTTGAGTTGCCTAGCAGCCAATGTATAGACTTTGTGCTAGCAGGCAATGTATAGACTTTGAGTTGCCTAGCAAGTTGCCTAGCAGCCAATGTATAGACTTTATGCTAGCAGCCAATGTATAGACTTTGAGTTGCCTAGCAGCCAATGTATAGACTTTGTGCTAGCAGCCAATGTATAGACTTTGAGTTGCCTAGCAAGTTGCCTAGCAGCCAATGTATAGACTTTGAGTTGCCTAGCAAGTTGCCTAGCAGCCAATGTATAGACTTTATGCTAGCAGCCAATAGACTTTGAGTTGCCTAGTAGCCAATGTATAGACTTTGTGCTAGCAGCCAATGTATAGACTTTGAGTTGCCTAGCAGCCAATGTATAGACTTTGTGCTAGCAGCCAATGTGTAGACTTTTAGTTGCCTAGCAAGTTGCCTAGCAGCCAATGTATAGATTTTGTGCTAGCAGCCAATGTAAAGACTTTGAGTTGCCTAGCAGCCAATGTATAGACTTTGTGCTAGCAGCCAATGTATAGACTTTGTGTTTGCTAAACCAGTGAACATAGGTAAAGATAGGAATGTATAGACTTTGAATGTATGGAGCACACGGGTTCTGCAGACTTGGTCCGAGAGTGTATAGACTTTGAAGTGAAAGATGTACAGAACTAGTGTTAGGTACATGAATAGTGTCAGTTTTATTTAAAGAAAATTTTGAGAAATAAATTTTTCTAAAAAATAAGAGAAAAATATAAGGATCTTAACCATGAAATTTCATAAACTGATTCCATCAATTTTTAAAGATAAAAATCTCTAAAGTTAGATACGGAGTTTCGGGTTGAATTTTTTTCTGACATATTTTAATAAAATAAAATTTTGATAAATATCAGAAAAGTCTAAGGATCATAAAAATATAAAATTTACTATTTCTATTAATATGTTTCATTAGATATAAACATTTCTAGATGAGGTAAATAAAACCACCCTCTCACGTCGCCATTATTTTCCCCCCAGACATGTCTTATCCCTAACAGCCTGTACCAGTTGGCATCCCACTAAGATCCTATTTTTATGGATCTTGCTTCCCCTCCCGTCGACTCAAACCTTATAAAACACATGTCTAATGAAACAAATCTCTTTAGTTCAAAGGTTTGCTGTGAAGGAGAGGCACGTCCAGAGGAGGAAGTTTTTCCACCTGCTACAACTTCTGTGGAGGTATGTGTTCTCAATTTTTAACTAAACTAGTAGCTAATCTAGGATGATTAGTCTAGGCAGTTAGTCTTAGGCTCATCTCCATGCGATATTTCGTATTTATACAGCATGTGTTAGCCTCATAGTTAGCATGTATTAGCTTTAATCTAAGAAAAGTAGTAAAATTAGTAAAGTAATTAGTTTCATAACCAGGATAATTAGCATGCAATAGTTTCAATCTGGGACAATTAGTAAGTATTAGACTCATGCCCCAGATAATTAGCATGTATTAGCTTCATTAACTAATCTATTAGCATACCTAATCTATTAGATCTAATCTATTAACATACCTAATTAACCTGTTGATCTACAAATCTATAGCCCTAGTGTCGACACCTCCAAGCTAAATATTGACACCTCTATATATACAAATGTCGACAGTATATATATAACACCTCCATTAATTGTATATATAAAACACCTTCATTATATATTATTAGACAAGAATATATATATAACTAATGTCTACACCTCCAGTATATGCTGTTAGAACTAATGTCTACATCTCCATTCTCACCGAATATATATATATATATATATAGAACAGAATATAATATAAAATGGACTCCTCCATTCTTACAGAGTATATAGAACAATGTAATATATACAGAATATATATAGACCAACGTAAAATATGTAGATATACATATAGAAAAATATATAGATATACAGGAATATACAATGTAATATATACATAATAGATATAGACCAACGTAAAATATGTAGATATACATCTAGAAAAAAAAATATAGATATAGATATACATGACTCTCTCTCTCTCTCTCTCTCTATATATATATATATATATAACTAAATGATATAACTAAGTGACTATTGTACATGATATCTATATATATAGCTAAATGTAGACACCTCCCTACACCAAATAGGAATATATATATAACTAAATGCCGACACCTCCCCAAAACCTCCTTATATGTAAATGTCGACACCTCACTATATATATAAATGTATATAAATATATATAAATGTCGACACCATATAAATAAATGTTGACACCTCATATATATATATTGGACAGAAAATATATATATCTATAACCTTCATTATATATATATAACAGGATATATATATATACATATTGGACAAAATATATATATATATAAAACTAATGTCGACACCTCATATAATTGGACATGAATATGTATATATATAGTGAGCATATAATTGGACATGAATATATATATATATATATATATATATATATATATATATATATATATATATATATATCGAGAGAGAGAGAGAGAGAGAGAGAGAGAGAGAGAGAGAGAGAGAGAGAACTAATGTCGAAATCAAGTATCGACATTTACATTAAACAGATTGATGTCACCATTTACTATAAGAAGGAAAAATTAGAACGAGTGGAACAATAAATAAACAAAGTTAACCTCACCAAGGACAATGGCAAGACAAAATGGGTTATGTGAAGTTCTGAAATTCTCAAAGTTTCCTCTATATGTCTGTGGACACCCAAAAAAATGCATACCTGGATATCCTGCTCGGCCTCGCATTAACAACGACGCCGAGTGAAGAAGCCCCGGAGAAAATCAAGCACAAAAGGCCCCGCAGCCCATGGGCCCCAAAGAAAATCAAACGGGCCGCAGCTCGTGCTCACAGTGGGCTCAACATTGCCCATCTGGCCCCCCAGCGGCACGGCCCAATGGGCCCTTCAGCGGCACAGCCCCCACTGGGCTGTTCAGCGGCACGGCCCCAATGGCCCTTCAACGGCACACCCCCCTAAGGGGGGGGGGGGGCTTCAACGGTACACCCCTGTGGACGCACTTTTCATTTACTTGTTATTCTCTCGTTGTTTGTTTATTCGTTTATTGAGTGCGTGGGCGTGCCAGTCACAAAGTGACAATTTATTCGGGCTCCGAAGAGCCCATGGTGCGCTTGATCTGACTTCGTCAGTCGATTGTGTGGTTCGTGTCGGGACCGAAACCCGCCGTGCCATAAAGGTCACGGTGTCATTTACATCCCCCATACGAGAGAACACCCTTGATTAATCACCGAGATTCAGGGCCTCATGGCCAAGAAATTGATTGCATGAAAGGTCTATTACGCGGCATTGAAATCCTCACACGAGGGCGAGAAGAAAACCATTCGCGGTCATGTCGGTCATGTGTTGACCGTTTAATGTTCGGACGAATGTCCGGCTCGATAAAATCGCGGTTGTCGCGGGAAAACTGGAGCGTATGTATGCCGGTATATGGCAATTTATTGTTCAGAAGAACGAAAAATGTTCGGCTAAACCTCGGCTGGAGCGGTCAGAAACCGGTAAATCTGTTGGCCCGGTGCAAGAGCAAGCTGCGACCATACTGCGGTGGGCCCCCCCGCGGTCGAAACAAGACTTGTACGAGCGTCATTGATATTTCCAGTGCAAAGGGAGGCGACGAGGGAATATCCCTTGAATCGGCTGAAAAGCCCTATGTCCGGAGAAGCGGGCGTTCTAAACGTGTCGGTCATCCAGGAGACCGTTTAATGTTCGGACGGGTGTCCGATATTGGGAATATCGTAATCGTCGCGGAAAGACCGAGAATGTATGTGTGCCGGGACACGGCAAGTTTTATTATTCCGAGACACTGAAAACGTTCGATTGAATCTCGGCTATTATATCCGAAAACCCGTGAATCTATTGGCCAGTTGCGAGATCGAGTCGGGACCATGCCGGGGGCGCCTCCCGTGATCCAAACGGGACTCGCGTGGGCAGCGTTAATATTTCTGGTGTCGGAGGGCAACGGGGAAAAGTCCCGGGACTAGGCTTCGGAACTGAAAACGTGTTCGAGAGGAACATGCTGTAGACCGGAGATATGAGCCAAATGATGACCATGATCGGGACGGGCCCAAGGTCTAAATATGGCCCACGGAGGTCTTATTGATATTCCCATGGGAGAAGTCCAGGGGTGGCGAGAGCCGTCTCGTTCTATTCCGATTCTGTTGGTCACTTGCGGGTCTTTCCATGTTCGGGCGAGGGCCCGTATTGAGAGCGTGACGGGGGTGGAAGCGACCCCGTACCAATGTATGCCGAGTTTACGGCAATTTCGATGAAAGAGCGGGAGCAAATCCCGATAGGAACGGGTCAACGTTGGTGAGCTATTGGCCCGGGGCAATGCCTGCTCACAACCATGTCGGGGTAGGAGCCACCGGCTATGAAGGTCGCTTACGGACCCTTTCGTGTTCGGACTTGGGTCCGTAATAAGAGCTCGACGGGAATCGAAGTGAACCCGTTCAAATGTCTGCCGAACGTGTGGCAATTTCAGTAGCGGCTCGAAAGGGGTCCGGCCGGAGAAACGAGTCTGGTTTAATCGGAATGTTAGCCCGAGGCGAAGTCAGGCTATGGCCATTTTGGGATGGTTCCCTAGGCTCAGGCCCAACTCGCAAGGGCGGTATTGTTGTTCCTTCGGCACCGGGTCGCGGGAGAGACGCGGTTGCGAAGCGGATCTTATTGTTTTATTATTATTTAAGAAGCGGTATCGTTATCATTTGTAGATTTATAGATATATTTGGGTGGGTTCTTTATTACCATTTATTCATTTTCCTTGTGATTGATTCGTTTGTTATGGTTAACATTAGGTTTGTTATTATTTTGTTCGTTTTGTTATCATTCATTTACTTGTCATTTTTGTTGAGTCGGTTATTATTATTTATTTATCTTGGTTATCATTTACTTTGTCTATTTATCGTTATCATTATTTCTTTTAACCTTACTATTATTATTACTTGTTTCTTTATCATCCTTATTTATTTGTTCTTTTTGGATTTGCTATTTTATTATTATTATTATTATTACTCATATTTTCTAGAGAGAGAATGGGCCATTGGAAGGTTAAGAGAAAGGTGTACCGCTGAAGGGCTGGGAGCTGTGCCGCTGAAGGGCTGTGCCGCTGAAGGGCTGGAAGGGATGTGTCGTTGAAGGGCCTGGGGTTGTACCGCTGAAGGGCTGGAAGGGCTGTGCCGCTGAAGGGCCTGGGGCTGTGTCGCTGAAGGGCTGGACGGGTGTACCGCTGGAGGGTTAAAAGGGTGTACCGCTGAAGGCCAGGGGCGTACCGCTGGAGGGCCAAGGGAGCGTGCCACTGAGGGGCTGAGGGAGGCGTGTCGGGGAAGGCCCGTAGGGGCGTGCCGGCGAGGGGCTGGCTGGAGCGTGCCGGCAAAGGGCCAAGCAGCCGGGCTAGGGGCGTGCCGGCGAAGGGCGTGGGGAGCGTGCCGCTGAAGGGCTGAGCAGCCGGGCTAGGGGCGTGCCGGCGAAGGGCGTGGGGAGCCCACTCCTCCTCCGTTCTTATGTCTTTTCTCTTTTCCTTTTCTCTCTTGATTTTATTAAGTTTGCATGGGTTTCTTCTCTCTTTCTCTTGATGATCTTTCATTCTTTCTCTTGCGAGGGTGGATGTTCGAGTTGCTTAGTCGTTATTCGGTCTGGTTCTCTTTGAATTGATTGCATTGTTCTTCGCATTGGTTGAAGCATTTTGCCGTTGTTCTTTTTGTTTGTTTGTTGCTTTTTTTAGTCCTTTTAATGTGTTGTTGTTCCATTTGCTAGTTGCTATCTTTTATCTTTTTAATATGTCATCGTTTCTAACAAAAATTCGGCAGCATCTCCCCTTGACCCGAGCGTAAGGGAGATACAGGGAACGCGCCCACAAAGAGTGGCGGAACCCGGCAACTGGAGGTGGGCGCCCGAGAGCGGCAACACCTTTATAAACCTTGGAAAACTCGGAGGGTACGGCGAGCGGGAGACACTCCTAAGACTAGTTGAGACGGGAATGCACCGGGCAAGAAGGAAGGGTGGTGTGCCGGCGAAAGGCCTAGCTAGGGTGTGCCGGCGAACAGGCGGCTGAAGGTGTGCCGCTGAGGGCCAAGGAGCGTGCCGCTGAGAGCAGTTGAAGGCGTGCCGCTGAGGGTGGCTGAAGGAGTGCCGCTCAGGGCGCACGGGAGTGCGCCGCTGAGGGAAGGCAGGGTGTGCCGGTGAAGGCCCGGCAGGGCATACCGGCGAAGGGTCAAAGGAGGGGCGAGCAGCGTGCCGCTGGGGCACTTCGGGGCGTGCCGCTGGGGCACTTCGAGGCGTGCCGCTGGGGCACCAAAAGGGGTGCACCCCCCCCCCCCTGGGGGGGGGGGGTAAACGGCAAGCAAAGGCAGGCTAAGACAAGCGGTTAAGGCCAGAGGCCTCATGGAAAGGGCCAAGACAGAGGGTGAATGGCTAAGACGCACAAACCACGCATGGTAGCAAGACCCCAAAAGAGGGATTCTCATTCATGGAAAGAAAAGGCCACAGAGGGCCAATACATCATAGGGAAAAGTAAAAAAGGGAACAACAACAAAAAAGGAAAGGGAAAAGGGGGAATGAAGATACAAGGGGGAAACGGGAACGGAGCATGGGCTCCTCCTCCCCTCCCAGACCTCACTCCTCTCTTCTCTCACTCTTCTTCTTCTCTTCTCTCTTCTCCGGTGACGGTGGACGGGGCAGCCGGGGGAGCCTCTCCCTCTTCTTTTTCCTCTTCTCTTCTTTTCTTCTTCTCTTCTTCTCTTCTCTTCTTCCTCTGTGTGTCCGTCTGTCTGGATGCCCCTCCTCTGTCGAAAACGAGAGTCTTTTATACTCCCCAGTAGTGGGGGGTTTGGCCACGGCCATCGAAGGCGGGAAATGGCTTGTGATGATGGCATTTGACCTTCCCCGTCCTGGGTGTCAGTGGGGTAGCCTACGTGGCCCAATGATCGGCTGACACCTCAGACGGCTTCACTGCGCGCCAAGGATGCGTAGGGCATGGGCTTCACGTCGTTTGCCATTGAAAAAGCCTTCCGCTGTGCCGTTGGCGGGCTGAACAGGCGTGCCGTGGGGGAGCCAAAAGGGCGTACCGCTGGGATCCCAAATGGGCGTACCGCTGGAGCCCTGAATGGGCGTGCCGCTAGAGCCCTGAAGGGCATACCGTTGGAGCCCTGAAGGGCCGCGCCGCTAAACCCCCGTGTGGTGTGTGCCGCTGGAGGGCTTGCTGGGCGTGCCGCTGAAAACCCTTTGGGGCGTGCCGCTGAACCCCCCGTGGGGGCGTGCCGTTGAAACCCCCCCAAAGGGGGGTGCACCGTTGAGGGGCCTTGGGGCCGTGCCGCTGGGACCCAGAGGGGTTGTGCCGCTGAAGGGCTCCCCAGGGCGTGTCGCTGGGGCCTTGCCAGGGTGTGCAGTTGAGGCCTCTTGGGGTTGGGCGTGCCGCTGAAGGGCTCTCCAGGGGGTGTGTGTACCTGGGGCTGTTCTGAGCCCGTTGTGGGCATGAGTCGTGGCCCGTTTGATTCTCTTTGAGGCCCATGAGTTGTGGGGCCTTTTGTGCTTGATTTCTCCGGGGTTTCTTCACTCGGCGCCGTTGCTGACGCGAGGCCGAGCAGGATATCCAGGTATGCATTTTTTGGTGTCCACAAATGCCCCCCACCCATGGGTGGCGCGGGCGAAGGATGAGCCGGGCGGTGCCCGTGGGTGTACTTGTCTCTTTTCTCTTCTTCGGTGCCGACGGGGTGTCGAGAGCCGACCTGGTTTGTTGTTTGTTGGTCTCTTTATTAGTGCCGACGGGATGTCGGGAACTGAAGCAACATATTGGTCTCTTCGTCTTTTCATCAGTGCCGACATGGCGTCGGGAACTGAAGCAGCATATTGGTCTCTTTGTCTCTTCATCAGTGCCGACATGGCGTCGGGAACTGAAGCAGTATATTGGTCTATTCATCAGTGCCGAGGGGTATCGGGAACTGAAGCAGCATGTTGGTCTCGTCTTCTCTCCTTTTTTGTTACTACCGACAGGGCGTCGGGAGCTGCAGTAGCATGTTGGTCTCTTTGTATCTTTGTCAGCGCTGACAGGGTGTCGAAAGCTGACCTGGTTTGTTGTCTCTTGGTCTCTTCGTTAGTGCCGACAGTGTGTCGGGAGCTTACCTGATATGTTGATCTCTTGGTCTCTTCGCCAGCGCCGACAGGGTGTCGGGAGCTGACCTGGTTTGTTGGTCTCTTTGTCTCTTCGCCAGTGCCGACAGGGTGTCGGGAGCTAGCCTAGTTTGTTGATCTCTTGGTCTCTTCGCCAGTGCCGACAGAGTGTCGGAAGCTGGCCTGATTTGTTGATTTCTTGGCCTCTTCGCCAGCGCCGATAGAGTGTCAGGAGCTGGCCTGATTTGTTGATTCTTGGTCTCTTCGCCAGCGCCGACAGAGTGTCGGGAGCTGGCCTGATATGTTGATCTCTTTGTCTCTTCGCCAGTGCCGACAGAGTGTCGGGAGCTGGCATGGTTTGTTGATCTCTTGATCTCTTCGCCAGCGCCGACAGGGTGTCGGGAGCTGGCCTGGTTTGTTGATATCTTGGTCTCTTCGCCAGCGCCGACAGAGTGTCGGGAGCTGACATGGTTTGTTGGTCTCTTTGTCTCTTCGTCAGCGTCGACAGGGTGTCGGGAGCTGACCTGGTTTGTTGGTCTCTTGGTCTCTTTCTCTTTCTTTTCTTCTCTCTCTTCTCTTCCTTCTCTTCTTCTTTTGTCATCTCTCTTTTTTTGTTCTTTTGTGGTTGTTTTGTCTCTCTTCTTTTTTTTTCTTCTTCTCTTTTTTTCTTCTCTTTTTTTGAACAACTCCGGGTGGCTGCTGGCGTGGGTGCCAATGATATAAGAGCTTTCGGCGCGGCGGCCGATGATTGAAAGCTATGGGCGTGGGAGCCAACAAGTGAAAGCTGTCGACCCGAAGGTCGATGACTGAAAGCTGTCGGCCCAGGGGTCGATGATTGAAAGCTGTTGGCATGGGAGCCAATAATTGAAAAGCTGTCGGCTCGAAGGCTGATGTTTGAAAGCTGTCGGCTCAGGGGCCGATGATTGAAAGCTGTTGGCATGGGAGCCAATAATTGGAAAGCTGTCGGCTAGGAGCCGATGTTTGAAAAGCTGTCGGCGTGGGAGCCAATAATTGAAAGCTGTTGGCATGGGAGCCAATAATTGGAAAGCTGTCGGCTAGGAGCCGATGTTTGAAAAGTTGTCGGCTCAGGGGCCGATGAGAGAGAGAGACCAGAATAGTCATGGCTGGAAGCGGGCTGCGGGAGCCGAAGTTGGGAGATTAACGAGCCGCGAGGGCCAGAGGTAGGCCGTGGGGGCCAAGATTGGGCTGTACGAGCCATAGCCGAGAACGTAGGCTTCGATGGCCGAAATTGAGTTTATTGTATACCCGCATTTTTATTATTTATTTATCATTTCATTTCATTTTTATTTATTCTTTTTTTTATTTTTATTTTTTTAATTTATTATATATATATTTTTAAAGCATGCAAGCACTCATTAGCAGGCATAACATAGATATAAGTAAGGTAGCTCCCTCTATCGGGGATAGGATAGGGACATCGCCAGTAATTCGTAGATGCGGTGTGGGCCGCGAGGCACAATCGAGGGGTGGTACACCCGTTAAGAGGATATCGCACGTCTTGCATGCATAGCCTAAATTCACGCATTTCACCCGAGGCAATTTTATGTGGCGTGGCAGTGCAAATGTATGAACAAAGAGCCCTAACCACAGGGGTATGCAGGTTTTCCTGGTGACACTCGAGGATCACACTAGCGCCTACACCTATGTTTCAGACTTTTGACTTTCGGTAGCTTCACACAGCCCCCATCTGTTTATTTTGGTAGCGGATTTCACCGTTCAGCGCGAGTCTCCTCATGTGTCTCAATGGGGATTCCCGACTACTAGGATTCATCCTCATTATAATTCTATTACGGATTCCACCGTTTGACGCGAGTCTCCTCATGTGTCTCAATGGGGATTCCCGGCTAATAGGTTTCATCCTCATTATAATTCGCTTCACCATTTCGCGCGAGTCTCCTCATGTGTCTCAATGGGGATTCTCGGCTACTCGGATTCACGTGTCTCTCTCTTTTCTTTTTTTTTCTCTCTTTTTTTCTCTTCTTTTTTTTTAGTGGGGGTAGGCAGCTTTTTCCTCACGATTGCCTTTCACACGAGTGCAGGAATTCGAGCCTCCGTAGAGTGCTAAGAAGAAATTTGGGCAATCCCTGTAGTCGATGGCTTATTGAACACATTAAGTGATAAGTGTGGGAGCGTTGCCTCAGGTTTATTTTGTGAGTTGGGCTTAGCGATTCAGCCATGACTCTTCCCCTTGACGTGTGCACCTGCCATAATTGGGTTCCCTTCGAGCGTATGCCGTGACGCGCGTGCATCTGGAATCGGGGCGATATTATTATTTAGCAAGGAAACACGGTCCTATAAAATTTCAAGGAGATGTATTATTATATATTAAGCAACCATGCAAGCAGGGCAATCATGCATTCTTCTTTTTTTTTATTTTTTGTTGGTGTTGTTGTTTTTTTTTGTTTGTTTTTTTTTCTTATAAGAAAATATTGTTGTTACGTATAAGTGTAGTGGTAGTAAAGGTATTAGGGAAGCAGACCGCGAGCGGCTGAAAGGGTATTAGGGAAGCGGGCTGCAGGAGCCGAAGACATGGGATGCGGGCCGCGAAGGCCGAATTTTGGGAAGCAGGCTACGAGAGCCAGACTTGGGCAGCAGGCCACGAAGGCCAAAGGTAAGCAGGCTGCAAGAGCCACAGCTGGGAAGTAGGCTGTGAAAGCCGAAGGGAAGCAGGCTACGAGAGCCAGAATTGGGAAGCAGGCCACGAAGGCCAAAGGTAAGCAGGCTGCTAGAGCCAAAGTTGGGAAGCAGGCCACGAGGGCCAAAGGTAAGCAGGCTGCAGGAGCCAGAGTTGGGAAGAAAAGCCAAGGGGAAGCAGGCTGTGAGAGCCAAAGTTAGGAAGCAGGCTATAAAAGCCAAGGGGAAGCAGGTTGCGAGAGCCAAAGTTGGGAAGCGGGCCACGAGGGCCGAATCTTGGGAAGCAGGTTACGAAAGCCGGGATCTGGGAGGCCTTTGTCGGTTTAACGCCCCGTCGGCGAAAGATCTAATCGGTTTAACGCCCCGTCGGCGGAAGATCTAGTCGGTTTAACGCCCCGTCGGCGGAAGGTTTAGTCGGTTTAACGCCCCGTCGGCGGAAGGTCTAGTCGGTTTCTATTTGTTGGATGGCTAGAGGTCGGAGGTAAAAGTTTGCCTCGTGACCCTTCTTTCTCTTCTTCTCTTCTTCTTTTGTAGGGAGGCAGGTACGAAGACCATGTTCGCCTCATGACTGTTCTCTTTCTCTTCTTCTTTTCTGGAGAGGCAGGTGCAGAGACCATGTTCGCCTCATGTCTCTTTTTGTTTCTTCTCTTCTTCTTTTGTAGAGAGGCGGGTGCGGGGACCACGACTGCCTCATGTGTCTTTTCTTCCTCTTCTTCTCTTCTTTTGTGTGATGAGGCGGGCTCGAAGACCAGTTTGCCTCGTGACTCCTTTTTTTCTTCTTCTTTTCTTTTATGGGATGAGGCGGGCTCGAAGACCACGTCTGCCTCGTGTGCCCCCTTTTTTTTCTTTCTTTTCTGCTCTTCTTTTCTCATTAACGCTTTCATGCTGGAGTGTATTTCTCTTAATATGCCCCCAGGTTGGGGTGTAGCTTCATTCGGTGTGCATCCCCCCTGAGGGGTGTGCTTTGCCTCTTTGCTTCTGTGCCTCCAGGCAGGGTGTATTTTTTTGGCTTCTATGTCCCCAGACCAGGGTGTGTTTTTTTTAATGCCCCCAAGGCGGGGTGTAGCTCTCTTCAAATGCCCCCATGGTGGGGTATACTCTTCACGGCTTCTATGCCCCCACGTGGGGTATGTTTTTTCTTCATATGCCCCTAGGCCAGGGTGGACCTTTCTTCATATGCCCCTGAGCCGGGGCGTGTTCTTTGTAGCTTCTATGCCCTCGAGGTGAGGTGGATTTCTTTCTTTGTATGTCCCCAGTCCGGGGTGTGCTCTCTTTTCATGTGTCCCCTGGTCGGGGTGGATTCTCTTCTTCTTATACCCCCATGGCGGGGTATGTCTTTTCCTTCATGTACCCCTATGTCGGGGTGTATTTCTTCTTCAAATGCCCCTAAGCCGAGGCGTGTTCTTTGTAGCTTCTATGCCCCCCCCGGCGGGGTATGTTCCTTCTTCAAATACCCCTAGGTCGGGGTGAACTTTTCTTCAAATACCCTGAGTCGGGGTGTGTTCTTTACAGCCTCCAGGCACTCGAGGTGAGGTATGTATCTTCTTCATATGCCCCTGGCACGGGACGTATCTCTCTTCAAATGCCCCCGAGACCGAGGTGCATCTTGTGCTTCTTATGCCCCGCCCTGAAGCCGGGGTGTATCTTTTGCTTCTTACGCCCCCCCCCTGAGGCGGGGGTGTGTCTCTTTACGGCTTTTGTGCCCCCGGACGGGGTATGTCTCTTCTTTAAATATCCCAAGTCGGGGTGTATTCTTTTGTTCTTTATGCCCCCAGGGCGGGGTGGATTCTTCGTCAAATGCCCCAGAGCCGGGGTGTATTCTCTTCACGCGCCCTTGGGCGGGGTGTGTCCTTCATGGCTTCTATGCCCCCAGACGGGGTGTGGCTTCTGCTTTTTGTGCCCCGGAGCGGGGTATGTTTTTTTTGCTTCTTGTACCCCCAAAGGGAGGTGTCTTTCTCTTCATACCCCCCGGGCACGGAGTGTATCTTTGCTTTTTGTGCCCCCAGGCGGGGTGTATTTTTTTTGCTTCTATGTCCCCGAAGCAGGGTATGCTTTTTTTTTTCTAATGCCCCAGAGGCGGGGTGTAGCTCTCTTCAGATGCCCCCATGGTGGGGTATACTCTTCACGGCTTCTATGCCCCTAGATGGGGTATGTTTCTTCTTCAAATACCCCTAAACCAGGGTGGACTTCTCTTCGTATGCCCCTGAGCCGGGGCGTGTTCTTTATAGCTTCTAGGCCCTCGAGGCGAGGTATGTTTCTTCTTCATGTGCCCCGGGCACGGGGCGTAGCTTTCTTCAAGTGCCCCCGGGACGGGGTGTATCTTTCGCTTCTTATGCCCCCGTGAGGCCGGGGCGTATCTCTTTATGGCTTCCGTGCCCACGAAGCGGGGTGTGTTGTTTCTTCAAATGCCGCTTGGGCGGAGTATATCTTTCTTCTCATGCTCCCAAGGTGGGATGTATGTCCTTTCGCTTCTGTGCCCCAGGTCAGGGTAGATGCTTCTGCTTCTTATGCGCCAAGGGCGGAGTGTATTTTTTGTGCCCCCAGAGCGGGGCAGGTGCTTCTGCTTCTTATGCTCCCCGGGGCGGGGTACATTCTTTGCTTCTCATACCCCCATGGCGGGATGTGCTTCTTTCTTCAAGTGTGGTGCGGACACCCGAGCAATTGAGCGGCGTGATACGCCGAGCCACCGGTACCGCACACGGAGCACGACTCGAGCCACCTCAGCATCCATCTGGCTCGGAGACAGCCTGGAGACTCCGCCTTGAGCCTCCCCATTTATCATATTTAGTTAGCCTTTATGTGTGTATAGTTTATGTTTATTTCATTTTATACGGTTTGCAATTATGAGTGTACGAGGGGTTTATTTGTAAAATGGGACCCTTGGGCCCTACGGGACCCCCAAGCCCCTCCCATTGATCCACCTCAGCCCATGGGCCCCATGTGGGGTCAGTCAACATGTCAAATGGAGACATCTAGAAGTTTGAATGGTAAAAGGCACATGGGAGACAAGTGGACTTCAAAGTCCAAGGTGGCTACCAACTTGTCCCCCCTTGCCACCAAAGTCAATAGGGCGCCCCCTTCCTTGTATTTTTTTATTTTAATTTGTGTGGATGGTCACATGCTATCCCAGCCCTCCATCTCACACCCCTAGATCCAACGGTTGAGGGTTGATTAGACATATGACCTATATATGCTTGTAATTTTCGATTTTGATGAATTAATGCCATTTGAACTTGGAAAATTACTTGAGCAAAGGCCTAGGCCTCCCCTCCCTCTCCCCTTGCAGCTGTGAATGTTGCCTCTGGAGGTGTGACTCCTCCCCTATCAGTTCCGGTCATCCTCGCCGCCGCCACGAGCCGCCACCGCACCGCCATCGCCTTCATCGGAGTTCTGCCCGCGCAGTACCATAGCAGCCTCCACGAAATTCAGCCATCAACCACGAGCTAAGATCAACTTAGGAATTTTACTGGAGGTCCCAGAGGTGTCAAGGATACCCCATAAATTTTGGTTTGTCATTCAGATCCTGTTACACAATTTTTGATTTTCGTCCACCCTTCCACTTTGGTTCTGCCAAAATTATGTCCAGGTTCCCATCCGCCATGAGTTTCAAGTCTTAGGTCCTATTTTTGATTTTCTTTGGTTCGCCCAATTTAACTGGGTGTTCCTCGCATCAATCCCTTCATCCACCATTGTTTTTAATTTTTGGTTCATCCATTTCATATTTTATAAAAATCGTTCTCAGTCCAAGCTACAGTTCTATTCCCCAGTTCCCAGATCCGACCACCAGCCACTCCAAAAATCATATCAAATCGCCACGACCTCCAAATCCAATTCCAAAAATATCCCCAGTTCCGTGGTTTGATCGCCTACAATGTTGAAGAATAACTGAAGAGCTGAATCGGAGGTTTACTAGGCAGTCAACGGTGGTTCTCAGAAAAGTACCTTGTAAAACTGATGTTTCGGTTACTGTATAACAGAGATTTGTAAATTCATTAAAGCCTAGATCCGGATAGATCCATCAGATCTCTCTGAGTCTCGATTGAATAATTTGAAGAGAGCTTTCCAACAATAGCTCATGCGTCCCGATCCGACGTCGGGATCGACCGCAGCGGCCGTTTTCGCCGGAGCGCGCACCTGAAAACAGCAAGCAGAAATCCGTGGGCAGCATTCCAAAAGCTTGGAGATCGGAGTTGTTCGGCCACCGGTCGGTGATCCCGGCCGACCGCCTTCCATGGAGGCGTGCCACCAGGGGTCCCCACCACAGTGGGACCCACTCCTGCAGATCCGGAGGACAGCGCCACCCGTGGGCCCCACGGGCCCGCAGAACCCGCCGTTCGAAAGGCACGAAAACGCAGAGTTCGGCACCGCCGGGCGACATCAAGATGCTGCCCGTCAACCCGAGTTGCGTGATTCCCGGGCCCTACATGTGACCTTTTACCTCCCTGCGTGGAGTGGGTCAAATTAGTGTATTGCTGTAATAATTGTTAACCGGGAGTCCGTGATTCGTCCGGGGTTGTCTTCGCCACGCCGGGTGCGTGGAGGTAATGGTCCGAACCTCTTGGCGTTCATTTGCTTAGCTAGTATACGGTCTTTGCCGCTGCCGAGAGTGTAGGTACTAGCCCGTGTGTCATGTCACCAGCTGTGAGAGTGAGTGTGACCCGTCCCGTGACTCGATCCGAGTCCGGAAGTTGAGTCGGACTACCCTTGACCTCCGCCGGTTCCTTAACCGCGCACGGTCCGCGCTTTCCCTCGCTTGGGACGACGAGTGAGCTTCCACTTCTGTTAGCGACGTTTTGCCACTAGGAGCTCGTAGTGTCGGGCTTAGTGTCTCCCTGGTGTGTGCTTGCTGGTCGCGTCTTCATCTAGAGTCCGAGGGTGGCACCTAATAGTGTCGCCTCTCGTGTCCGTCCCGCATCAGTTTGGTATCAGAGCGAGTCGAGTCTAGGGTAGTCGTTGCATAAGTCATGCATCATGGTCTAAGTCGAGTCTAGGATCATCATATTTTCAAAACAACAAAAAAAGTGTGTTTTAAATTGCATTTGCATCCCGTTAATTCGGTATCTTAAAAGGTGTTGTCCGAACGTTAGGCTACACCTATCGGGAGGTTGCACACTTGCGGGAGTGATCTTCGGATCGATTAACTCCGCCCCGTACCGGATATTGGTTTAGGTCTAAGTGCATCATTTAGTGTGTGTTTGCATTAGTCGGTGTCTTCTAGGTCGTGTGTCAGTTGCATGCCCACCCGTCGAGATACCCAGTACTCGCCACCACCACCTATGGCGGAGTCCCGGGCCCGTAGTTCCGATGAGTCTTCCACGACCGAGATGTTCTGGGCCATCATGGATCGTTTAGACACGCGTATGGATGGCCTTAGTACGCGTATGGATGGCATAGGGACGCGTCTAGAAGGGCGGATGAAGGCCCTCGAGGATCGGGCCGGAGTTCGGAGCAGTCCATCAAGGCTTGTTGGGAGGATTGCCGTCCTAGAGAGGGGCCCAGTAGCAGCGCAACCCCGCCGACGAACGGCCAACATGAGCCGGTGCAGCAACCCGCTGTGCCAAGGGCTCAGGTGGAGATGTTGGGGTCAACAGGTGCATGTGGTGGATGATTATGCATCTGATAATGATCAAGGGGGTAACGGTCGTCGTCATCAACGACGGAATCGTGATGACGAGGATGACGACCGCATTCTTAGGGGTGTGCGTGCGGACCCTCCCACTTTTAGCGGGTCCTTGGACCCTAGGGTGTATTTAGATTGGGAGGCCGGACATGGACCGGTACTTCGAGTGGTTTGAGATGACGGACCACCGAAGAGTCCGATACGCAAAGATGAAATTGCAAGGGCAGGCCCAAACTTATTGGATCAATGTGGAGAGCTTGCTCAACCAGCGACGTCAACCCCAGATCGATACTTGGGTTGATATGAAAACCAAGTTGAGGGAGAAGTACCTTCCCGCCTCATATCGCCAACGTCTCATAGACAAGTGGCAAAGCATCTCCCAAGGGAACCGATCCATGACCGAGTACACCGCCGAGTTCGATGAGTATTATTTGCGGTGCGGGGTCACGGAAGAGAGCACCATGACGATATCCCGCTTTCAGAGAGGTTTACGGCCCAATTATCAATATGAACTCTTTCGCCGCAATGCCATCACTTTGGAGCAGGCATATCAGATTGCTCTCGAATTGGAGCAGTTCGAGGCCGAGTTTGAGTCACCCCATCGGTTGGGCTCCTTTCCCCTTCGTAGTGTCGAGTCCCGTGGCTCATCTGGCACGTATCCGAGGGCCCCCATGGCACGACCTCAGGAGCCCGCTCGCCCCGAGCCCTTTGCTCCTAGGCCTCATCCTCCACCCCGAGGGACCTTCCTCATCCCCAGCATCTTACGGCCCCACCCATAGCCCGTCCACCGGCACCCGCACCTCCTGCACGTCCTTTGTTGCCTACGCCTCCTATCCGTCGGGAGGATAAAGGTAAGGGACCTATGATTGGGGAGCCTAGTGGATCACGGCAGCAGTGTTATCACTGCAATGGGTTTGGTCATTTCGCCAACCAGTGTCCACCCGCCCATCTCTTCACATTGGGGACACACAGGCCGAGGATACCACCCCTACGGGCCTCGAGTTAGTCAGCTATGAGGCAGATGAAGAGCTAGCTGACGAGTACTATGAGATGGGAGGTGAGGCCCAGGATGTCCAGCAGTCGGACGATACCCACGTGGGGGTCGTCAGATGCATCCTCACCCAGCCACAGGTCAGTGATGACTGGCGTCGGACCACTATCCTTCAGGTATTCTGTAGGCTGGGAAAGCATATTTGCAAGGTGGTCATCGATAGCGGGAGTTGTATCAATGCAATCTCCACGAACGCTGTCGCTCGTCTTGGTCTCACACCTGTAGACCATCCTTGTCCCTATCAGGTATCATGGGTGGATACCACTTCCATTTCGGTCAGGCTGCGGTGCTTGGTCCCGCTGCAGCTCCACTCCTACCGTGACGAGATCTGGTGTGATGTTCTCCCCATGGAAGTGGGAAGTATCATTCTTGGTAGGCCGTGGTTATTCGACCGAGATGCCACACTCCATGGTCGGTCGAACACCTGTACCTTTGACCACGATGGCCAGCGGGTCACCCTCCACCCCGTTCGGCCCAGGAGCCCATCAGTCAGGGGTCCTACTGGCCCTAGTACTCCAAAGCCTTCCGTACCCGGGCCCAGTACCCCATCCCCAGCTCGGACTATGACCGTTACCTCTGGCCCAGGAGAGCCCTCGACGAGGAGATTGATGATGATTAGCTCCCGGGAAATGGAGCAGGAGCTTAGTCAGGGCTGTCCGGTGTTTGCCATTACGGTCCGAGAGGTGGAGCGGGACTCCGAGGGTGAGCTCCCACCCGAGGTTGTTCCTATTCTGCAGGAGTATGCTGATGTCTTTCCCGATGAGCTTCCCGAGGGACTCCCACCTATGCGGGATATTCAGCATGCCATCGACCTTGTTCCGAGCTCTTCCTTGCCCAACCTTCCTCATTATCGCATGAGTCCCACGGAGCATGCCGAGCTTAAACGGCAGGTCAATGAGTTAGTGCAGAGAGGGTCTGTTCGGGACAGCATGTGTCCATGTGCTGTGCCCGCATTACTCGCCCCGAAGAAGGATGGCACGTGGAGAATGTGTATTGATAGTCGTGCCATCAACAAGATCACCGTGAAGTACAGGTTCCCTATTCCCCGCCTGGATGACATGCTAGACATGATGGCAGGTGCCACTATCTTCTCGAAGATCGATCTTAAGAGTGGCTACCATCAGGTGAGGATTAGGCCAGGTGATGAGTGGAAGACCGCATTCAAGACCAAGGACGGTGTATATGAGTGGTTGGTCATGCCTTTTGGGTTGACCAATGCCCCTAGCACTTTCATGCGGCTCATGACTCAGGTCCTTCGACCTCTCATTGGAGTCTTTGTAGTGGTGTATTTTGATGATATCCTTATCTATAGCCGCACCACAGGAGACCACTTAGACCACCTTCGGCAGGTCTGTCTACTTCTTCAGCAAGAGTAGTTGTTTGCGAACCCACAGAAGTGTGCTTCATGACACCTCAGCTTACCTTCTTGGGTTTCATTGTGTCTAGTACTGGGGTCTCCGCCGATCCGGAGAAGGTCCGGGCCATTGTTGAGTGGCCGGAACCCCGTACGGTTCATGATGTCCGCAGCTTTCATGGCCTTGCGACGTTCTATCGTCGCTTCATCCGTGGATTTAGCTCCGTCACCGCCCCGATCACGGATTGCATCCGTAAGGGCACATTTGCATGGACGAAGGCCGCATCTGCCGCCTTCAGGGACATCAAGGAGCGCATGACCCAGACACCTATCCTTCGACTGCCTGATTTCTCGAAGGTGTTTGAGGTCTCTTGTGATGCGTCGGGCGTGGGATTGGAGGAGTTTTGAGTCAGGAGTCCCACCCGATCGCATATTTCAGCGAGAAGCTGAATGACGCGAAGCTGCGATATTCCACATATGATAAAGAATTCTACGCAGTTGTTCAGGCTCTTAGGCATTGGAGGCACTATCTTTTACATCAGGAGTTTGTTCTATACTCCGATCATGAAGCATTGAGGTACCTCCATTCCCAAAAGAAGCTTAACTCGCGTCACAGTCGTTGGGTCGAGTATCTCCAGCAGTTCACCTTTGTGCTTAAACATAAGGCTGGAGTGGAGAACAAGGTGGTTGATGCCTTGAGTCGGTGAGCATGTTTGCTTACCACCATGAGTGCCGAGGTCATAGGGTTAGAGAAGATGAAGGAGGCCTATGTAGATTGTCCTGACTTCGGTCAGATTTTTACCACCCTCCAGGCCGGACCCTCGAGAGACCTTGATGAGTATGTGCTTCAGGAGGGTAACCTCTTTCGAGGTAGCAGGCTATGTGTTCCCCGAACTTCGGTTCGAGATTTCTTAGTGTGGGAATTACATGCGGGAGGTCTAGCCGGCCACTTTGGTCGGAACAAGACTATTGAGGCAGTGGAGCATCGATTTTATTGGCCGAGCTTGAAGCGCGATGTTGCTAACATCGTGGCTCAGTGCCGTACATGTGCTACGGCCAAGATGAAGAAGCAAAGCTCGGCCTTTATACGCCTCTTCCCGTGCCTGATGCCCAGTGGCAGGATGTTAGCATGGATTTTGTTTTGGGATTGCCACGTACCTCCAGGAAGCATGATTCGGTCTATGTGGTGGTTGACCGTTTCTCGAAGATGGCCCTCTTTATCCCTTGCTCGAAGACTTCGGATGCTTCTAGGGTAGCCCGCCTATTCCTTACTCATGTGGTGTGCAAGTTCGGGTTGCCTCGCACTATAGTGTCTGACCGTGATGTTAGATTCACTTCCTACTTTTGGAAGACACTATGGCATATGATGGGTACTCACCTCAAGTTTTCCACTGCATATCACCCCTAGACTGATGGTCAGAACGAGGTAGTCAATAGGAGTCTGGGAGATCTTTTGAGGTGTCTAGTTAAGGACTGCATTGGGGATTGGGATCTCATTTTACCTATGGCTGAGTTTGCATACAATGATTCGGTGAATAGGTCTACCAGCATGAGTCCATTTGAGATTGTCACAGGTCGTAGGCCTAGGAAACCCGTTGACCTTGTCCCCATGCCTATCCATGCTAGAGTGTCGGAGTCGGCCGAGTCGTTTGCTAGGCACATTAGGAGTTTGCATGACGACATCTGTCGTCACATTGAGGCCAGCAATGCACGGTACAAGGAGTTAGCCGATGCCCACCGACACCACCGAGAGTTCCACGAGGGCGAATACGTCATGATCAGGGTAAGACCTGAACGGTTTCCCTCTGGAATCGTTAAGAAGTTGCAAGCTCACGAAGCCGGTCCATTCAGAGTGTTGAAACGCGTTGGATCCAATGCGTACGTTGTGGACTTGCCCGAGGAATATGGTATAAGCTCTACCTTCAATGTATCAGATCTTGTTGCATATAGGGACCCAGCGGTGATCCCTAGTGAGCCTTTTGAGCCATCTCCTCCCCTTGAGAGTGATCCCACACCTGAGTGTCCACTTCCACCTCCAGCCCCTTTTTCACGGCAGCGTGAGCATATAGATCGTATACTGGACGAGCAGGTGACAGTTACCAGGAGTGGATCTTACCCGCGCTACCTAGTGCGATGGAGAGGACGGCCCGCTACTGAGGACACATGGATCACACATGGCGAGTTGCAGCAGATCGATCCGGACCTTCTGGAGCGATATAGGAGCGATGCCGACCCTTACTCGACAGGGTCGAGTTTCTCCCACCCGGGGAGAATTGGTGCGGACACCCGAGCAGTTGAGCGGTGTGACACGCCGAGCCACCGGTACCGCACATAGAGCATGACTCGAGCCACCTCAGCGTCCATCTGGCTCGGAGACAGCCTGGAGACTCCGCCTTGAGCCTCCCCATTTTTCATATTTAATTAGACTTTATTTGTGTGTAAGGTGTGTTTATTTCATTTTATACTGTTTGCAATTATGAGTGTACGAGGGGCTTATTTGTAAAATGGGACCCCTGGGCCCCATGGGACCCCCAGGCCCCCTCCCATTGGTCCATATCAGCCTTGTGGGGTTGGTCAACATCCAAGGTGGACATCTAGAAGCCTTGACTAGTCAATTGTCCACATGGGGGACAAGGGACCAAAATGGTCAACAATTCCAACCAAACCCACCTACCATGTCCCCCCCTTGGTCAAGGTGCGCCCCCCTCCCCATTTGTTTATTATTTTTGTTGTGTTTTGATCAAACTTCATCCTAGCCATCCATCCCTAACCCCTAGATCCAACGGTGGAGGATGGATTAGATGGGTGACCTATATATGCTTGTATTTTCCTATTTTCATGAATTAATGCCATTTGAATTGAAAAAAAGCTTGAAGCTCCAGCCTAGGCAGCCCCTCCCTCTCCCCTTGCAGCTGTGAAGGTTGCCTCTGGAGGTGTGACTCCTCCCCTATCAGTTCCGGTCATCCTCGCCGCCGCCACGAGCCGCCACCGCACCGCCATCGCCTTCATCGGAGTTCTGCCCGTGCAGTACCACAGCAGCCTCCACGAAATTCAGCCATCCACCACGAGCTCAGATCAACTTAGGAATTTTTCTGGAGGTCCCAGAGGTGTCAAGGATACCCCATAAAATTTGGTTTTTCATTCAGATCCCGTTACACAATTTTTGATTTTCATCCACCCTTCCACTTTGGTTCTGCCAAAATTCTGTCCAGGTTCCCATCCACCATGAGTTTCAAGTCTTAGGTCCTTTTTTTGATTTTCTTTGGTTCGCCCAATTTAACTGGGTGTTCCTCGCCTCAATCCCTTCATCCACCATTTTTTTTAATTTTTTGTTCATCCATTTCATATTTTATAAAAATCGTTCTCAGTCCTAGCTATAGTTCTATTCCCCTGTTCCTAGATCCGACCACCAGTCACTCCCAAAATCATAGTAAATCACCACCACCTCCAAATCAAATTCCAAAAATAGTCCCAATTCCGTGGTTTGATACCCTACAACTTTGAAGAAGAACTCAAGAGCTGAATCGGAGGTTTACTAGGCAGTCAACGGTGGTTCTTAGACAAGTGCCCTGCAGCTCTGAGATTTCGGTTACTGTACAACAGGGATTTGTAAATTCATTAAAGTTCTGATCCGACCAGATCCAGCAGATCTCTCCAGGTCTACATTGAAGAATTTGAAGAGAGCTTTCCAACGATAGCTCATGCGTCCCGATCCGACGTCGGGATTGATTGCAGCGGCCGTTTTCGCCGGAGCGCGCGCCTGAAAACAGCAACTAAAAATCTTTGGGCAGCAGCTTCAAAGCTTGGGAATCGGGACCGATCGACCCCCGATCGGTGTTCCCGGCCGACCGCCGTCCGTGGAGGCGCGCCACCAGGGGTCCCCATCATAGTGGGACCCACTCCTGCAGATCCGGAGGACAGCGCCACCCGTGGGCCTGTGGATGCACTTTTTATTTAATAAAATCTTTGTTTATTTGTTTATTGGCGTTTATTAAGTGCGTGGGCGTGCCAGTCACAAGTGACGATTTATTGTGCGCTCGATCTGACTAATCAGACGATTGTGTGGTTCATGTCGGGACTGAAACCCGCCGCGCCATAAAGGTCACGGCGTCATTTACATCCCCTCGGAGAGAGGAACACCCTTGATTAATCGCCGGGAAAAGGGGCCTCATGGCCGGAAAATTAGTTACGTGAAAAGTCTATTAGGAAACATTAAAATCCCCGTGCGAGGGTGAGAAGAAAGCATCCGAGATCATGTCGGTCGTATGTTGACCATTTAATGTTCGGACGAGTGTCCGGCTTGTGAATCGCGTAATCATCACGAGAAAACCGGAGCATATGTATGCCGGGGTACGGCAAGTTTATTGTTCAAAGGGACAGGAGACATTCGGTTGAATCCCGGTTAGAGTGATCGAAAATCAGCGAGTTTATTGGCCCGGCGCGAGATCGAGTCAGGACCATTTCGGGGGCGCCTCCTGCGGTCGAAGTCGGGCTCGCGTGGGCATCATTAATATTTCCGGTGCCGAAGGACAGCGGGAAAGTGTCCCGGGACTAGATTCCGAAACAAAGATTTGTACAGAGATGGCCGATTATAGGCCTAGGATGTGGGTCAGGCGATGACCATAGTTGGGGCGAACCCGAGGTCCAAATGTGACTCACGAAGGTCTTATTGATATTCCTGAACGTAGGGTTCGGGGAAGACGAGAGCCGTCTCGTTCCATTCGGATTTTGTCGGTCATACACGGACCATTTTATGTTCGGACAAAGGTCCGTATAGAAAACAAGACGGTGACGGGAGCGAATCCGTGTAAATGTCTGCCGTGAGTACGGAAAGTTTAGTGCAAGTGCGGGGCTAGATCCAGATATATATGTCGGTCACTAACGGACCATCCAGTATTCGGACGAGAGTCCGTATTCGAAGCATCGAAGACAACGATAAAGACACACGGATGTCTGCCGTAGGTGCGGCAAGTTTAATGTGGGTGCGGGCTCGGATCCCTATGAAGATGGGTCAAGCTGATGATCTATTGGCCCGAGGTGGTTGCGGACTATGGCCATATCGGGGTTTTCGAGGAAAACGCCCGATACCACAAGGCATCATTGATTTTCTCTTTGCACCCAGTCCGGGGGAGTGAATTGTTAAGTATGGAGCCCGAACTCGCCATCGTGCGCCCTCGCACGCGGATCGACCTCGGATCATACAAGGGGATGCCAAAGGAGAGGAGGGGCGCGCCGGATAAGGCCAAGAAGGGAGGCGCGCCGAATAGGGATCATACAAGGGGAGAAAATGAGCGCGCCGGGTAATGGGGATCCCATAGGGCACGCCGGAATAGGGGTTGAACTGGGGGGCGCGCCGATTTACGTGTGTTGAGAGGGGGGTGCCATGGGTGCGCCGTTTTAAGGGTGGCAAAGGAGAGGCGCGCCGGAATAGCCTTGCAATGGAAGATGGGCACGCCGGTTAAGGTGTATGGAGGAGTGGGAGTGCGCCGTATTAAGGCCATTCGAGGGGAGAGGGGCGCGCCGGTTTTAAGGGCGCCGGATTAGAATCGAAAGGGGTTTCGAGTGTGGGTTAAAACGGCGCGGGGGAATAGTGACCGCGCCGGATTACCCCTCCCGAGGGTTTATTGCTTTTGACTGTGTGTCTTCTTTTCTTTCACCCGTGGGTGGATCTTATGACACGTTTATTCATCCATTTGGTGGATTAGATAGGTAATGAGGTGGGGTTTAAGTGATTTGTTCGAAGGAGTTTATTGTGTAAGATTTTAGGGGTTAATTCACAGAGGGTTCACTGTGTGTTCTCAAAGGGGGTCTTGTTCATTCATTCTTGAGTGTTCTTAATCCCCTGGCGAAAATTGGGCAGCATCTCCCCCGATCAGGACTTGTCGGAGAGACGCGAAAGCCACCACACAGATTACTCCCGGGTAAACTCTCAAAATGCGGAACGGCCTCACGGCGGTCCGTTAGCCCAAGTGTGAGTGTGGAACGCTCGAGGGCCAGCCTACGAGAGCGACCATGACTCACGGGTGATGAGTCTTCGAAACGGGACAAGTGTTTGCCACCGGAGGGGCATGAGTATTCATCCGTCGATGGGTCACTTTGAGGGCCATGCCATGAAGAGACAAGCCTCAAGGACCCTGGATGTTTGGAGAGGGAAGAAGGGAGGTGGAGGGATGTAGAAGAACACCGTAGGTTGTAAAAAGGGCTTTTCTTTTTATTCATTTGCAAAGAGAAATACAGCTGGGAATCTACCCTAAAGCAAGAAAAGGAGAGAATACAATAGAGGGAAAGGAGGGAATACATCGATGGAGGAGGGGGAACGGAGCACAAGCTCCTCCCCCTTCGAGCTCACCTCTCACTCTCACTCTCCTCTCTCTTTCTTTCTTCACCTCTCTGGCGTGGATGGGTGGAGCTTCCTTCTCTTCGGGTGGCCTTCTTCTCTTCTTTTTTTCTTCTCTTCACTGCATACAGCCGAGGGGGTTCGAGCAGCTCTCCTCTTCCTTCCTTTTTTTTTTCCAACCTGTGGAGCAGGTGGAGTATATATGGAACGGACAGTAGGGGAGATAACTCCCGCCACCTCTGCCTTGTTCGCAACAACGTTGTTGTTGTGCTGGGTGATGTGATAAGTGTCCATTTCTTATGACAATTCATTGCATGTACACTATTTTATGTGCATATAATTAGGCAATTATGCATATTTCATAGTTAACCTCAACTCCGCATTTAAATTGGAGCTTTCACGTAAATTGATTAATTCAATTGTCTTATTTAATAATAAATTAAAGTTGAGGGCCATGAGAATTAATTCTCCATTGCATAATCATGAGCATTTGAGATTGATATGCACATTGTGGTAATTTTTATGGACTAAAGTGCAATTATATGTGTGTAGGACACCGAAGGTAATTACAAAAGAAGTCGGGGGCAAAAGGGTCATCACCATTTTGACCAAGTCAAATAAAGAATTCAAATTATTTTGATTGGAGGGAAAGGAAAGTTCAAAATTTCGAATTCAAAGTTTGAAAAGGAGGAATCCAAACTTTAAGTTTGGAAAGGAGGAAAAGGACATCAAAATTTGAATTAAAGGAGAGACATGATGAGCCTTGGGAAATGGGGTGCCTAAAGTCCAAGAAAGGGGGTGCCCACCTACTTTTACTCTTCCCTATGCATCATATTCCATTTGAATCTTAGCCATCCATCTCCTTTTGATATAATCTCCACCCTCTATCTACCAAACTTTCCCTATAAATAGCCCATGGTAAGGAGGAGAAGGAGAGTCTTTTTTTGGGCAATCTTTCACTCTCCCTCTTTCTCTCCCAACCTTAGGCCTCCGGTTTCTCCCATGTAAGTTCGTTTTCTCCTTTTGTGTTCTTCATAAAACTTCTTCATTTTTAAGTCCTCTACATTTTCTTCTTCTTGCTCAACTTCTAATTCCTTCTAGTTTTCAAGCTATTTCGTATTCTTCACTGTGCTGTCCTGTTCATCTGTGAAACAGTTTTTGTTCTCTGTTCTTCCCCTTATTTCTCCCTCTTCTAGTCATTTTCTGCTCTAGCTTTCTTCATGAAAGTTCTTTGTTTTTAAGTTCTCTACAACTTCTTCTTCTTGCTCATCTTCTAATTCCTTTTGGTTTTGAAGATATTTCTAGTTTTACAACTTGATGTCCTGTGTTTTTACTGTTCATCCGAGGTGCTAGCTTCGGTTATGTCTCCATTTTGAAGCTCTTCTTTTCTCTCTGAGTTCTTCATTAAAGTTTTTCCTCTATTCCCCCTCTTCAACTTCTTCTTCTTGGGCATCCCCTAATTCTTCTTGGGTTCAAAGTTATTCACCCTCCAAAGGCAGCTTCAACGACAAAGGCGACTTCCTCCCGGTGTGGATGACATCTTCCACAAGGTGGTTCGTGATCCAAGGTCAAGAGAGGACGGCGCCATCATCACCATTGTGGCTACCATCTTCACATCTCAGGCTCCTCTTGTTGCTATTGCTTTAGTTTCATTTTACTTCATTGTAATCTCGTCACATCTTTATTGTAAGCTCGTCTTGCACTTCATGTAATCGTTTCTTTATGTTAATGAAAGAAGTGTTCATTTGATCTAGAGTTTGTTCATCTTCCCTCTCTTCCTACTTTTTCTACCTCTTCTTCTCAATGTTATGCAATTATTTCCCATGGCATAGACTCATAATCATAGGCATTTTTGTTGGAATCATTCTTTGTTTAATCATTCTCTTCAAGCTACAAAAAATCACAAACATGATCTAAAAGGTTACAAGGTTTTTAACTCTAAAAGTATCTTCTTCCCTGTGGATTCGACCTGTGCTTGTCATAGTACTACGTTCTCCTTTGATCATTTTGTGCGAGTTCGGTTTTAAGATTGTTATACGCGTGTTTTAAACGACGAACTTTCGCGTTATCAATTTTTGGCGCCGTTGCCGGGGAAGAATGATGATTTTTAACTTAATAACTTTGTTTTCCTTGTGTTTATAGTGTACTAATAAAGTTCTCTTTTCTTTTTTTTTTCAAGGTGAAAAAAAAGGGGAGAAAAAGCAACTTGAAAACTCAAAAAAATTAGAGGTAAGTTTGCCTTTCTTTCTTTCATCTTTGTGATTTAGTCATTCATTTCAAAAAAAAAAAAGGAACGAGGGAACGCTTTTCAAGTAAGTATCCAAACTTTTCCTCTTTCATTTCAATTTCATTTCTCTACATTTCATATCTTGTGGTTAGATATGTTCATTAAATAAAAACAAAAAAAAAGGCATCACTTGAACTTCAATAAAAATGTCCATTGCAAGAGTAGAACCCACACTTCCATGTTTTAGGTCATGTATCATTTAGGATAGACTTTGTTTTTCCTTATTATTTAATTACTATTAATTGCATTATTGAAGATTGCGGGAGGCAAGGTGAGTACTCTAATTTTTTCAAAAGCATGCTCATGCATCTCCATGCTTGCATAGAACCCCTTGTTTGAACTTGGTTTGTTGCATATCATTTCTAAAATATTCTAAGGGCAACACCCATAAACAAGATAAGGTGGGGATTTCATCACCCTTCCTTAGCCCACAAACCATAATTCCCTTGCATCTTTGCATCACCTAGACCTTAAATAAAATTCAGTAGACATTGGCCCTAGGTTCACACTGTGGTTCTTGTGTTATTTGGGCTTACCCTCTTGTGAAAACCGGTGCCTAAGGCAAGACGGTCGGACGGCAAACGCCTTAAGCGGGATAGTGGTTTGGCATAATTAGGTCCCTACGAAAGTAGGGGGAACCTCCCACTTCCCCACCCCTTACCTGGCCGGTGGAAACATTGAGGGTGAACTTAAGTTTCACTTTAATCATTTTGTGAAACCCAATTTATAGGTCTAGGTCACATCTAGGTCATTAGGAAATTTGTGTGATAACTTGTTTGTGATTGCATAAAAAAAAATTAAAACAAAAAAAAATCAAATTTTTTTTCTCCTCTTCTCTTTCCTCATCCTATTTTGTGTCAAAAAAAAAATAATAAACAAACAAAAATAAAAAAAAAATCTTTCATTTCTCTCTTCGTCCTAGTTAATGCAAGGTAGAAGATCTCAACATCCAAACCTACTAGGACCCATTCAAGAAATTGAGAGAGTCTTGTATCCAGGGAACGATCTCCAACAAGATCTCATGGCCGAAAATCAAGGACCTCACCACCAAAATCTAATGGCCGAAAATCCCAATCCTCCAAAGCAAATGAAGGATTATTTCTTGCCCAATCAATACCAACCATCCTTCTATGTCCAAGCACCTCAGAACCAGGCGGTTCATTATGAAATCAAGTCTAGTACCATCCAAATGTTACCGTCTTTCTATGGAAATCCTAATGAAGACCCTTACAAACATCTTGATGAGTTCCTTCAGATCTGCTCAACTGTTAAAATCCAAAATTTCTCTGATGATGCTCTTAGGCTAACTCTCTTCCCATTCTCTCTCAAGGATAAAGCCAAATATTGGTTAGGAGCCTTGGGTAGAATCATTGATACATGGGCGAAATGCAAAAAGAATTTTTGAAGAAGTTCTATCCCATAGGGCGAACCAATACCATGAGAAGAGCAATTACTGGATTCACACAAAACCCAGGGGAACATATCCATGAAGCATGGGATAGACTAAAAGATTTATTGAGGAAATGCCCCCACCATGGGTTATCAAGATGGCAAATTGTACAGGCATTCTATGAGGGTTTGGCGGAGAATTATAGACAGATGGTGGATGCATCATGTGGGGGAGCATTCATGAGTAAGAGCGAGGATGAGGCTTATGATTTATTCGAAATGCTTAGTGAAAATTCCATAAGCCATACCTCGCTTTCATCATATGAAAGAATGATTGGGCCTTCTAAGAGGGGTGGACTTTATGAAGTTAAGAGCCAAGGTGAGTGTGAGAACAAGATAGATATTAATGCCATAACCCAAAAGTTAAATAAAATGGATTTGTTGGCGCAAAAGATAGAGAAGGTCGATATGGTTGCCCAAAAGCTAGACCAGTTGTTGTCCATGTCTAGACAGGAACCCTCTTTCCCTTCTGCCCCTCAACCTCAACAAATCTCAACCCCAAGTCAAGAAGAAATATGTGCTTTGTGTTCGAGCCCTAGCCATTCCGTGATTGGGTGTCCCACAGCAGCCCAACTCCCCCCATTTATCCAAGAACAAATCTTTGCTGCTCAAGGTGTCTCCAAGCCCACATATGATCCTTATTCAAACACTTACAATCCGGGCTGGAGAAATCATCCAAATTTTTCTTGGAAGTCTAACCAAGGCCCATCCACCCAATCTCATCCCTCACACCATCCAAATTCGAAACAATCATTTTCCATGCCAAGTCAGTTAAACCAAAATCTCTCTTATCAGCCTCCTTTCCATCAACAATCACCTTCCCATCAAGCTCAGGCCCCATATCCTCAAGCTCAATTTACTCAGGGCCAATTTCAGCAATTTCCTGCACACCGTTCACATCAACCACATTATCAACCACCTCCTACTCAGCCCACTTTTGATGACAAGTTTGAACAACTCCAACAACTCATCCTTACCCAAGCACAATCCATTTCCAAGTTGGAGAACCAGATAGGGCAACTTGCTGCCAATAACATGAGAAGAGAGGTAGGCCAGCTCCCTAGCCAACCGGTGGCCAACCCCCACAATCAACAACCTCCAGGCTTCCCTCTAAGAGCTCCTATTCTTCCTCAACCTAACCAGCCGAACCAACCTCAGCTGCCCCCTCATATAGGTCCTCAGTTCGAGAATGCCAAAGCCATCTCTAGCCTTAGGAGCGGAAAATTCTTAATGACCCTTATCAAGCTAAGGATGTGGGTAGTAGTTCGGGCCAAGATGCCCACGAGGATAGTGATAGTGAAGATGAGGAGTCAACAATTTTGCAAGAAAAGAAGAGGCAAGAGGGGGAGAAAATAAGCTGGACAAAGGGAAAGCAAAGGTTGATGAAGGACCTCGAGAATATGTTCCTAAAGTCCCATTCCCTGATGCATTGAAGCCTAAATCTCAACAGAGAAAACCGGTCCAACAAGATGAACTAGTGGAATTGTTTAAACAAGTGAACATCAATATTCCACTATTGGATGCGATCAAACATGTGCCAGCATATGCAAAATTTTTGAAAGAGCTATGTACACCAAAAAGGGAACCAAAGGCAGTAACACAAAAGGTCCGCTTGTCTGAAGATGTCAGCGCAGTTGTCATGAATCATTTGCCTAAAAAGTTGAAGGACCCTGGAGCTCCACTGATTTCTTGTGACATAGGTGGAATTACATTTGATAGAGCATTGCTGGACCTTGGAGCAAGTGTGAACTTGTTACCCACCTTTATATATGAGCAGTTTGATCTAGGGGAGTTGAAACCCACATCTATAATCCTCCAACTGGCAGATCGATCTGTAAAGACTCCAAGGGGACTATTGGAAGATGTGATTGTGAAGGTGCATGAATGTTATTTCCCGGTGGACTTTCTTATTCTGGATATGGCCTCATCCCAAGAATTAAAGCACACACCTATCATTTTGGGACGTCCTTTTCTTGCTACGGCCAAGGCCAATATAAATTGCACCACGGGGATGATGGATATTTCTTTTGGAGGAGAGAAGGTTTCTCTAAATGTGTTCAAAGCATCTCAATATCCGAACCATGAGGAAGAATGTAGTGTCATTGATGTTTCTAAACTAATTGAAGAAAGTCTGGACGTTTATGAGGAATGTCTAGAAGAGGGTAGCATGCTCCAGGATTCTCCACTTTCTAGTGCACCCTACTCTAGAGTAGAGCCACTCCCTCCACTTCAAGCTGAACCCATTCTTCCATCTTTAGATCAACCACCCAGTCTAGAATTGAAGCCTCTGCCGGATCCTTTGAAGTATGCTTATCTAGGTCCTAACCAAACTCTGCCCGTAATCATTGCTTCCAACCTCACCGCTGCTCAGGAATCCCAACTCCTAGATGTCCTTCAGGAGCACAAGAGGGCGATAGGTTGGTCAGTGGCCGATTTGAAGGGTATCAGTCCGGATGTGTGTATGCATTACATTTACTTGGAGGATAATGCCAAGCCGAGTAGAGAGATGCAGCGTCGGCTGAATCCAAGTATGAAGGAGGTAGTTAAGAAAGAAGTTGTCAAATGGTTGGATGCCGGGATCATATATCCCATTTCTGATAGCAAGTGGGTCAGCCCAACTCAAGTTGTTCCCAAAAAGTCAGGGCTGACAGTTATAACAAATGAGAAAGGAGAAGAAGTTCCCACACGATTACCAACTGGGTGGAGAATATGCATTGATTATAGAAAACTAAATTCAGTCACGAAAAAAGATCATTTTCCACTCCCATTCATTGATCAGATCTTGGAGAAACTGGCTGGGCAGAAGTATTATTGCTTTCTAGATGGCTATTCCGGGTATAACCAAGTTGCAATTTTCCCGGAAGATCAAGAGAAAACAACCTTCACATGCCCCTATGGCACATTTGCTTTCAGAAGAATGCCTTTTGGGCTCTGCAATGCCCCTGCCACATTCCAGCGATGTATGATGTCCATTTTCTCTGAAATGGTGGGGGAATGCTTGGAAGTTTTTATGGATGACTTTTCAGTGTTTGGTGATTCATTTGATGATTGTTTGGGAAATTTGACTCGGGTATTGAAAAAATGCATTGAGTCGAATCTAGTGTTAAGCTGGGAGAAGAGCCATTTCATGGTAAGAGAAGGGATCGTTTTAGGCCATGTAGTTTCAGAGAAGGGAATAAAGGTTGACCAGGCCAAGGTTGATGTGATTTCTAATCTTCCTCCCCCTTCTTCGGTCAAACAGATCCGTTCCTTTCTTGGCCATGCAGGATTCTACCGCAGATTCATTCAAAACTTCTCCAACATTGCTCGACCACTTACACAATTGCTTGCCAAGGACACTCCCTTTCATCTTAATGAGTCATGTCTAGATGTGTTCAATTCTTTGAAAGCGGCTCTCATACAAGCTCCCATTCTCCAATCTCCTGATTGGTCGCTCCCTTTTGAGATCATGTGTGATGCCTCAGACTATGCTGTAGGAGCTGTCCTAGGTCAAAGAATTGAGAAGAAGCCTGTGGTGATATATTATGCGAGCCGCACCCTCGCTGATGCCCAAATGAACTACACCACCATGGAAAAGGAATTGCTAGCTGTTGTGTTTGCCCTTGAAAAGTTTCGATCATATCTGTTAGGGGAGAAAGTCATTGTTTATTCCGATCACTCAGCATTAAAATTTTTGATGTCTAAGAAGGAAGCCAAACCCCGTCTCTTACGATGGATTTTATTACTACAAGAGTTTGATTTGGAAATAAGAGACAAGAAGGGGTTGGAAAATATTGTAGCTGATCACTTGTCCAGGATTGTAATTCCTGAAAGTGCTCCTATGTCTGATTCCTTCCCTGATGAACAAATTCTTTCCATCTCTCACACAACAACCCCTTGGTTCGCTCATATAGTCAATTACCTGGCAGTAGGGCAGATTCCCGAAGGGTGGTCTAGACAGGCAAAGGATCGATTCTTTTCTAAGGTAAGGCACTATTTTTGGGACGACCCAGAGTTATTTCATATGGGTCCAGATCAAATAATAAGAAGATGTGTCCCCGAGGAGGAGCAACAATCTGTTTTAAACTTCTGTCATAATCTCGCTTGTGGGGGACATTTCTCAGGTAAGAAAACTGCTGCTAAGGTCCTGCAAAGTGGGTTCTTCTGGCCCACACTTTTCAAGAATGCCTATGAATTTAGCAAGACCTGTCTAAGGTGTCAAGCTGTGGGGAATAATTCTAAGAGAGACATGATGCCACTCAATCCCATCTTGATTGTTGAAATTTTTGATGTTTGGGGGATTGATTTCATGGGACCATTTCCAGCATCATTTGGAAACGAATACATTCTTGTGGCCGTAGATTATGTGTCTAAATGGATAGAAGCAATAGCCACTCGGACTAATGATCATAAAGTTGTGATGAAATTTGTTCGTAAGAATATCTTCTCTAGATTTGGGTGTCCCAGGGCTATCATCAGTGACGGGGGTTCACATTTTACTCACTCCCAATTCCGAGCTTTACTTAAGAAATATGGGATCACTCACAAAATCGCCACCCCCTACCACCCCCAAACAAGTGGCCAAGTGGAAATATCCAATCGAGAAATCAAAAACATCCTGCAAAAATCTGTTCGGCCCGATAGGAAGGATTGGTCTGAAAGATTGGATGATGCTCTTTGGGCCTATAGGACTGCCTACAAAACTCCCATAGGTATGTCCCCCTATAGGCTGATTTTTGGAAAAGCCTGTCACCTACCAGTCGAGCTAGAACATAGGGCGTACTGGGCAATAAAACAAGTGAATTTGGACTTGGCCCAAGCTGGTTCCCATAGAGCTCTCCAACTCAATGAGTTGGAGGAGCTACGCAATGAAGCCTATGAAAATTCCAAGATCTACAAAGCTAAGACCAAAGCCTTTCATGACAAGCACATTTTGAGAAAATCTTTTCAACCTGACCAAAAAGTTTGGCTTTTTAATTCAAGGCTGCGGTTGTTTCCTGGAAAATTGAAGTCTAGGTGGGATGGTCCATTCATTGTAATCAAAGCTTTTGACCATGGTGCTGTCAAAATTTTAAATCCTCAAAATGGTCACATTTTCACTGTCAATGGTCAAAGATTGAAACCTTATTTGGAAAATGATCAGTTGAAAAAAGAATCCATTGTTCTAAGTGGTCTGGAATAAAATCTTTGTGAGCTCTCATGCGTCTGGCTGAAGACGAAAAACTTAGCGCTTCTGGGAGGCAACCCACAGTTTTTGTTGTTTTGACGTTTTTGTTTGAGTGTGTTTTAGTAGTCAGGTTAAGGCCAAGGAGAGGAAGTCATCACCGCCTATGACATTGATGGAGGTTTCGTCCCGCATATCCGGTTGTCTCTTTCCCTCTCAGAAGTATTTATTGATACATTATTCTTTTGCTTTCAATTCTACATGCCATTGAGGACAATGTCATTCAAGTTGGGGGGAGAGAAATTTTCATGATGCATATAGTACAACCTGATAGGAGTTCTGTCTTGCATAAAGATGTAAACTCCATTTTGAGTTTCATGATTCATACTTAAATTAAAAGTAATTCTGGAATAGAAAAGGCTAGGGAGAAGGATGATGGAAAATTTAGTCAATCTAGCCATGGAAAACTGATATAAGAATCCCTTTAAAGTTCATGTGCACTAAAAAAAAAAATTATTACATTACACACTAATGAAACAAGCAAGACAAGCCCTCTGCTATTTTAGGTATATTGTCTGATATTCTGCACTTCTTAAGAAAAGAGATCTTTATACAAAGCTTTCTGCCAAATTATCTATCAAATAAGTGCAATGGCACTGAAAAAAAAAGAAGAAGAAGAAGAAGAAAGAAAGAAAAATACCATGAAAAATGCCCCTAATCTTAGTAACCGGGCCTACTTCACCTAAGACGTGTTGAGGTTCGCGTAAAATGGAAAAGGGAACCTGGATCTGCGAAACTGGGCCTGCTTCTCCTAAGGCAAGAGTCGAGGTTCACGTTGAGCAGTGAAGGGTAGTGCAGCATCATGTGTGGTATAAAAGATCCCAAAGGGACAAAATAATAAGGCAGACAAAAAGCTAATATACTTAATGCTCTGATCTAAGAGGTGCGGGGTTAAAAGACATTTACTTGGAATAGCGAATGGGGGATGCAATTGTCTAAGCTGTGGATTTGGTAGTTACACATGCACAAGTGCTATTGAGCTTTAATTTGAATTCTTAATCATGTACTATTAAATTCCTACATAAGGCTAGTGTGCATTAATGATTCTAGATTCCTAATCTTTGGTTGATTCTATGAAGGGATAACTGGATATGAGAGCATGAATCTTACAAACTCTTGTTAGTCCTAAAATTCAATTTATTGGCATTGCTAAGGGACTAGCAATGAGTAAGTTGGGGGGTGTGATAAGTGTCCATTTCTTATGACAATTCATTGCATGTACACTATTTTATGTGCATATAATTAGGCAATTATGCATATTTCATAGTTAACCTCAACTCCGCATTTAAATTGGAGCTTTCACGTAAATTGATTAATTCAATTGTCTTATTTAATAATAAATTAAAGTTGAGGGCCATGAGAATTAATTCTCCATTGCATAATCATGAGCATTTGAGATTGATATGCACATTGTGGTAATTTTTATGGACTAAAGTGCAATTATATGTGTGTAGGACACCGAAGGTAATTACAAAAGAAGCCGGGGGCAAAAGGGTCATCACCATTTTGACCAAGTCAAATAAAGAATTCAAATTATTTTGATTGGAGGGAAAGGAAAGTTCAAAATTTTGAATTCAAAGTTTGAAAAGGAGGAATCCAAACTTTAAGTTTGGAAAGGAGGAAAAGGACATCCAAAATTTGAATTAAAGGAGAGACATGATGAGCCTTGGGAAATGGGGTGCCTAAAGTCCAAGAAAGGGGGTGCCCACCTACTTTTACTCTTCCCTATGCATCATATTCCATTTGAATCTTAGCCATCCATCTCCTTTTGATATAATCTCCACCCTCTATCTACCAAACTTTCCCTATAAATAGCCCATGGTAAGGAGGAGAAGGAGAGTCTTTTTTTTGAGCAATCTTTCACTCTCCCTCTTTCTCTCCAACCTTAGGCCTCCGGTTTCTCCCATGTAAGTTCGTTTTCTCTTTTGTGTTCTTCATAAAAGTTCTTCATTTTTAAGTCCTCTACAATTTCTTCTTCTTGCTCAACTTCTAATTCCTTCTGGTTTTCAAGCTATTTCGTATTCTTCACTGTGCTGTCATGTTCCTCTGTGAAACAGTTTTTTTCTCTGTTCTTCCCCTTATTTCTCCCTCTTCTAGTCATTTTCTGCTCTAGCTTTCTTCATGAAAGTTCTTTGTTTTTAAGTTCTCTACAACTTCTTCTTCTTGCTCATCTTCTAATTCCTTTTAGTTTTGAAGATATTTCTAGTTTTACAACTTGCTGTCCTGTGTTTTTACTGTTCATCCGAGGTGCTAGCTTCGGTTATGTCTCCATTTTGAAGCTCTTCTTCTCTTCTTTTCTCTCTGAGTTCTTCATTAAAGTTTTTCCTCTATTCCCCCTCTTCAACTTCTTCTTCTTGGGCATCCCCTAATTCCTCTTGGGTTCAAAGTTATTCACCCTCCAAAGGCAGCTTCAACGACAAAGGCGACTTCCTCCCGGTGTGGATGACATCTTCCACAAGGTGGTTCGTGATCCAAGGTCAAGAGAGGACGGCGCCATCATCACCATTGTGGCTACCATCTTCACATCTCAGGCTCCTCTTGTTGCTATTGCTTTAGTTTCATTTTACTTCATTGTAATCTCGTCACATCTTTATTGTAAGCTCGTCTTACACTTCATGTAATCGTTTCTTTATGTTAATGAAAGAAGTGTTCATTTGATCTAGAGTTTGTTCATCTTCCCTCTCTTCCTACTTTTTCTACCTCTTCTTCTCAATGTTATGCAATTATTTTCCATGGCATAGACTCATAATCATAGGCATTTTTGTTGGAATCATTCTTTGTTTAATCATTCTCTTCAAGCTACAAAAAAATCACAAACATGATCTAAAAGGTTACAAGGTTTTTAACTCTAAAAGTATCTTCTTCTCTGTGGATTCGACCCGTGCTTGTCATAGTACTACGCTCTCCTTTGATCATTTTGTGCGAGTTCGGTTTTAAGATTGTTATACGCGTGTTTTAAACGACGAACTTTCGCGTTATCATGATGCTGATTCGTGGAGTACACTGGCGTTCATCCGAGGACGGGACGTTCGCGGGTTTGCCAGGAGGATCTGCTGCCGCTTCTCCACCATGGATGCTTGTCTTCACCGTCGATGCAGCTACGTTGTCGAACGGAGGTGGAGATAGGGCTCCAGAGCATTGAATGCCCATGGAGACAGGGCTTCAGAGCATTGAATGCCCTCTAGGCAACATGCTGATGCAAAAACAGGGTATCGGCTGGCGGAAGGGATGGGTTGATTGCGCGCCGGGGAAGCACTTCAGAGAATGGGATGAGGGGTTAAAACGGCGCGATGGGGCAGGGGTGCGCCGGATTAAAGCTATTCGAGGGGGCCACGCCGTGTAAGCATTGCAAGGGGGGTGGCCTTTCCTTCAAATGAGCGCGCCGGGTAACTTGTGCATAAGGTGGCGCCGTTTAAGCATCAAAAGGGGGAAGGCCCCTTCGACAGGAGCGCGCTGGACAGCCAAAGAGAAAGGGGCGCGCCGTTTTAAGGCGCGCCATTTTAGGGCTCCTTCGTGCCGTTTTAAGCACTAGACGGATTCTTCTCGGAGTCGCGGCCGTTTATATGAATGTCGGCATTCCCAGAATGTTCCGGTTGCAATGTATGGCCTCCACAATTTTCCATTCGCAGCCTTCGGGACTCAGTCCCAAATTCTGCGTAACTTTCTGTGCATGCCGAGATTGTGCCGGAGCTCCCGACTTCTCTCTGACTCAGCTCTCGGCATGGCCGGTCGGAGCATTGTAGCTAGCTGTATCTTCTGCCTGGGGGGCTTCCTTAGTAGGTAGTGGACCACCAAGCGAGTTCTCGCCCTGATCGGGCGAGGCATGAGGTTTGTTCGGCATTCCCATCTTCGGCTTGCTCTCTAATGTTGAGACGTGCATGCCGTATGATCCTCATCAACATTTTTTGGTGTCCACAGGGCCCCACGGGCCCGCAGAACCCGCCGTTCGAAAGGCACGAAAACGCGGAGTTCGGCACCGCCGGGCGACATCAAGATGCTGCCCGTCAACCCAATTAGCGTGATTCCCGGGCCTTACATGTGACCTTTTACCTCCCTGCGTGGTGTGGGTCAAATTATTATATTTCTGTAAAATTGTGTTGACCGGGAGTCCGTGATTGGCCGGGGTTGTCTTCGCCACGCCGGGTGCATGGAGGTAATGATCCGAACTTCTTGGCGTTACATTGCTTAGCTAGTATACGGTCTTTGCCGCTGCCGAGAGTGTAGGTACTAGCCTGTGTGTTCATGTCACCGCTGTGAGAGTGAGAGTGACCCATCCCGCGACTCGATCCGAGTCCGGAAGTTGAGTCGGACTACCCATGACCTCCGCCGGTTTCTTAACCGCGCACGGTCTGCGCTTTCCCTCGCTTGGGACGACGAGTGAGCTTCTACTTCTGTTAGCGATGTTTTGCGACTAGAAGCTCGTAGTGTCGGGCTTAGTGTCTCCCTGGGGTGTATTGCTGGTCGCGTCTTCATCTAGAGTCTGAGGGTGGCACCTAATAGTGTCGCCTCCCGTGTCCGTCCCGCATCAAAGTGTCCCCAAGCCGGGGTGAATTCTTTTCTTCTTCCCAGACACACCCGGGGGGATGCTTGCTTCTTGTGCTCCCAAGGTGGGGTGTATTGTTGCTTTTGATGCCCCCAAGGTGGGGCGCATTGCTGCCTCTGATGCCCCTATGTCGGGGTATATTCTTTCTTCATGTGCTCCCAGGTCGGGATGTATGCCTCTTCGCTTCGGTGCCCCCGGGTGGAGGCGTACTCTGTCTCTTTACTTCTGCGTCCGCCGGGTGGGGTATGTTTCTTCTTCAAATATCCCTAAGACGGGATGCATTCTTCTCTTTCTTATGCTCCCGAGACGGGATGTATCTTCTTCAAATACCCCTAAGCCGGGGCGTATTCTTCATGGCTTCTATGCCCCCTGGCGGGGTTTGTTTCTTCTTCAAATATCCCTAAGACGGGTTGCATTCTTCTCTTTCTTATGCTCCCGAGACGGGATGTATCTTCTTCAAATACCCTTAAGCCGGGGCGTATTCTTCATGGCTTCTATGCCCCCTGGCGGGGTTTGTTTTGCTTCTCGTACCCCCAGGGGTGGGGTGGAATTCTCTTCAGTTACCCCTGAGTCGGGGTTGAATCTTATGCCTCTTATGCCCCAAGGTGGGGTGCACTTTTCTTCATATGCCCCCTAAACCGGGGTGCAACTCTGCTTCTTCTCATGACCCCAGGCTGAGGTAGTCTCTTCTTCTTATGCTTATGTGCTCCCGCATCGGGGTGTATTCCTTTCTTCATGTGCTCCCCTAAGCCGGGGAATATTGGGTGTTCTGCTTCAGATGCCCCCCGGGGGGAGGGGGTATATATATATGTTACTTCATGGACCCTGAGGACGGGATGTATTCCTTCTTCGAATGCCCCTAGGTCGGGGTTGATTCTTCTCTTCTTATGCTCCCCGGGGCGGGGTTTGTTTCTTCTTCAAATATCCCTAAGACGGGATGTAGTCCTTCGCCTTATGTGCCCCCGAGTCGGGGTGGATTCTCTTCATGTGCCCCCATGGCGGGGCGTATTCTCTCTATGTGCCCCCTGGAGCGGGGTTCGCCTCTTTATTTGTGTACCCCCGGGTCGGGGCGAATTCTTGCTTCTTATTCCCCGTAGCATGGTATGGTCTTGGCTTCTTATGCCCTCATGACGAGGTGGATGCATGCTTTATATGCCCCCGTACCGGGGTATATTTCTTCCTTGAATGCCCCTAAGCCGGGGTGTGGGTTCTGCTTCTTATGCCCCGGAGCGGGGTATGCTTCTCTTCATATTCCCCTAAGTCAGGGTGTATTCTTTTGCTCTTTATACCCCTAGATCGGGGTGAGACTATGTTGCTTCTTATGCCCCCAAGGCGGGGTATGTTTCTCTTCATGTGCCCCACAGTCGGGGTATGTCTTCTGCTTCTATGCCCCTAGACCGGGGTATGTTCTCTTCTTCGAAGGCCCCTGAGCTGGGGGGGGTAGCTCTGTTGTCTGTTGTGCCTCCGGACGGGATAGAATCTCTTCATGTGCCCCCAGGAGTGGGGTGTATCTTCTTTTCCCAGAGTTGTGGATGCACTTTTTTTCGCTTATTATTGTTCTCTTGTTGGTTTATTCGTTTATTGAGTGCGTGGGCGTGCCAGTCACCGAGGTGACAATTTATTCGGGCTCCGAAGAGCCCATAGTGCGCTCGATCTGACTTCGTCAGTCGATTGTGTGGTTCGTGTCGGGACCAAAACCCACCGCGCCATAAAGGTCACGGCGTCATTTACATCCCCCATACGAGGGAACACCCTTGATTAATCGCCGAGATTCAGGGCCTCATGGCCAAGAAATTAATTGCATGAAAGGTCTATTACACAGCATTGAAATCCTCATACGAGGGCGAGAAGAAAACCATTCGCGGTCATGTCGGTCATGTGTTGACCGTTTAATGTTCGGACGAATGTCCGGCTCGATAAAATCGCGGTTGTCGTGGGAAAACTAGAGCGTATGTATGCCAGTATATGGCAATTTATTGTTCAGAAGAACGGAAAACGTTCGGCTAAACCTCGGCTGGAGCGGTCAGAAACCGGTAAATCTGTTGGCCCGGTGCAAGAGCAAGCTGCGACCATACTGCGGTGGGCCCCCCGCGGTCGAAACAAGACTTGTATGAGCGTCATTGATATTTCCGGTGCCAAGGGGGGGGGGGCGACGAGGGAATATCCCTTGAATCAGCTGAAAAGCCCTATGTCCGGAGAAGCGGGCGTTCTAAACGTGTCGGTCATTCAGGAGACCGTTTAATGTTCGGACGGGTGTCCGATATTGGGAATATCGTAATCGTCGCGGAAAGACCGAGAATGTATGTGTGCCTGGACACGGCAAGTTTTATTATTCCGAGACACTGAAAACGTTCGATTGAATCTCGGCTATTTTATCCGGAAACCCGTGAATCTATTGGCCCAGTGCGAGATCGAGTCGGGACCATGCCGGGGGCGCCTCCCGTGATCCAAACGGGGCTCGTGTGGGCAGCGTTAATATTTCTGGTGTCGGAGGGCAACGGGGAAAAGTCCCGGGACTAGGCTTCGGAACTGAAAACGTGTTCGAGAGGAACATGCTGTAGACCGGAGATATGAGCCAGATGATGACCGTGATCGGGACGGGCCCGAGGTCTAAATATGGCCCACGGAGGTCTTATTGATATTCCCATGGGAGAAGTCCAGGGGTGGCGAGAGCCGTCTCGTTCTATTCCGATTCTGTTGGTCACTTGCGGGTCTTCCATGTTCGGGCGAAGGCCCGTATTGAGAGCGTGACGGGGGTGGAAGCGACCTCGTACCAATGTATGCCGAGTTTACGGCAATTTCGATGAAAGAGCGGGAGCAAATCCCGATAGGAACGGGTCAACGTTGGTGAGCTATTGGCCCAGGGCAATGCCGGCTCACAACCATGTCGGGGTAGGAGCCACCGGCTATGAAGGTCGCTTACAGACCCTTTCGTGTTCGGACTTGGGTCCGTAATAAGAACTCGGCGGGAATCGAAGTGAACCCGTTCAAATGTCTGCCGAACGTGCGGCAATTTCAGTAGCGGCTCGAAAGGTGTCCGGCCGGAGAAACGAGTTTGGTTTAATCGGAATGTCAGCCCGAGGCGAAGTCAGGCTATGGCCATTTTGGGATGGTTCCTTAGGCTCAGGCCCAACTCGCAAGGGCGGTATTGTTGTTCCTTCGGCACCGGGTCGCGGGAGAGACGAGGCTGCGAAGCGGATCTCATTGTTTTATTATTATTTAAAAAGCGGTATCGTTATCATTTGTAGATTTATAGATATATTTGGGTGGGTTCTTTATTACCATTTATTCATTTTCCTTGTGATTGATTCGTTTGTTATGGTTAACATTAGGTTTGTTATTATTTTGTTCGTTTTGTTATCATTCATTTACTTGTCATTTTTGTTGAGTCTGTTATTATTATTTATTTATCTTGGTTATCATTTACTTTATCTATTTATCGTTATCATTATTTCTTTTAACCTTACTATTATTATTACTTGTTTCTTTATCATCCTTATTTATTTGTTCTTTTTGGATTTGTTATTTTATTATTATTATTATTATTACTCATATTTTCTAGAGAGAAAATGGGCCATTGGAAGGCTAAGAGAAAGGTGTACCGCTGAAGGGCTGGGAGCTGTGCCGCTGAAGGCCTGTGCCGCTAAAGGGCCTGGGGCTGTGCCGCTGAAGGGCTGGAAGGGATGTGCCGTTGAAGGGCCTGGGGCTGTACCGCTGAAGGGCTGGAAGGGCTGTGCCGCTGAAGGGCCTGGGGCTGTGCCGCTGAAGGGCTGGACGGGTGTACCGCTGGAGGGTTAAAAGGGTGTACCGCTGAAGGCCAGGGGCGTACCGCTGGAGGGCCAAGGGAGCGTGCCGCTGAGGGGCTGAGGGAGGCGTGCCGGGGAAGGCCCGTAGGGGCGTGCCGGTGAGGGGCTGGCTGGAGCGTGCCGGCAAAGGGCCAAGCAGCCGGGCTAGGGGCGTGCCGGCGAAGGGCGTGGTGAGCGTGCCATTGAAGGGCTGAGCAGCCGGGCTAGGGGCGTGCCGGCGAAGGGCGTGGGGAGCCCACTCCTCCTCCGTTCTTATGTCTTTTCTCTTTTCCTTTTCTCTCTCGATTTTATTAAGTTTGCATGGGTTTCTTCTCTCTTTGTCTTGATGATCTTTCATTCTTTCTCTTGCGAGGGTGGATGTTCGAGTTGCTTAGTCGTTATTCGGTCTGGTTCTCTTTGAATTGATTGCATTGTTCTTCGCATTGGTTGAAGCATTTTGCCGTTGTTCTTTTTGTTTGTTTGTAGCTTTCTTTTAGTCCTTTTAATGTGTTGTTGTTCCATTTGCTAGTTGCTATCTTTTATCTTTTTAATATGTCATCGTTTCTAATGAAAATTCGGCAGCATCTCCCCTTGACCCGAGCGTAAGGGAGATACAGGGAACGCGCCCACAAGGAATGGCGGAACCCAGCAACTGGAGGTGGGCGCCCGAGAGCGGCAACACCTTTATAAACCTCGGAAAACTCGGAGGGTACGGCGAGCGGGAGACACTCCTAAGACTGGCTGAGACGGGAATGCACCGGGCAAGAAGGAAGGGTGGTGTGCCGGCGAAAGGCCTAGCTAGGGTGTGCCGGCGAACATGCGGCTGAAGGTGTGCCACTGAGGGCCAAGGAGCGTGCCGCTGAGAGCAGCTGAAGGCGTGCCGCTGAGGGCGGCTGAAGGCATGCCGCTGAGGGCGCACGGGAGTGCGCCGCTGAGGGCAGGCAGGGTGTGCCGGTGAAGGCCCGACAGGGCGTACCGGCGAAGGGTCAAAGGAGGGGCGAGCAGCGTGCCGTTGGGGCACTTCGAGGCGTGCCGCTGGGGCACCAAAACGGGTGCACCCCCCCCTTGGGGGGGGGGGGGTAAACGGCAAGCAAAGGCAGGCGAAGACAAGCGGTTAAGGCCAGAGGCCTCATGGAAAGGGCCAAGATAGAGGGTGAATGGCTAAGACGCACAAACCACGCATGGTAGCAAGACCCCAAAAGAGGGATTCTCATTCATGGAAAGAAAAGGCCACAGAGGGCCAATACATCGTAGGGAAAAGTAAAAAAGGGAACAACAGCAAAAAAAGGAAAGGGAAAAGGGGGAATGAAGATACAAGGGGGAAAGGGGAACGGAGCATGGGCTCCTCCTCCCCTCCCAGACCTCACTCCTCTCTTCTCTCACTCTTCTTCTTCTCTTCTCTCTTCTCCGACGACGGTGGACGGGGCAGCAGGGGGAGCCTCTCCCTCTTCTTCTTCCTCTTCTCTTCTTTTCTTCTTCTCTTCTTCTCTTCTCTTCTTCCTCTGTGTGTCCGTCTGTCTGGATGCCCCTCCTCTGTCGAAAACGGGAGTCTTTTATACTCCCCAGCAGCGGGGGCTTTGGACACGGCCATCGAAGGCGAGAAATGGCTTGTGATGATGGCATTTGACCTTCCCCGTCCTGGGTGTCAGTGGGGTAGCCTACGTGGCCCAATGATCGGCTGACACCTCATACGGCTTCACTGTGCGCCAAGGATGCGTAGAGCATGGGCTTCACGTCGTTTGCCGTTGAAAAAGCCTTCCGTTGTGCCGTTGGCGGGCTGAACAGGCGTGCCGTCGGGGAGCCAAAAGGGCGTACTGCTGGGAGCCCAAATAGGCGTACCGCTGGAGCCCTGAATGGGCGTGCCGCTGGAGCCCTGAAGGGCGTACCGCTGGAGCCCTGAAGGGCCGCGCCGCTAAACCCCCGTGTGGTGTGTGCCACTGGAGGGCTTGCTGGGCGTGCCGCTGAAAACCCTTTGGGGCGTGCCGCTGAACCCCTCGTGGGGGCGTGCCGTTGAAACCCCCCCAAAGGGGGGTGCACCATTGAGGGGCCTTGGGGCCGTGCCGCTGGGACCCCGAGGGGTTGTGCCGCTGAAGGGCTCCCCAAGGCGTGTCGGTGGGGCCTTGCCAGGGTGTGCCGTTGAGGCCTCTTGGGGCTGGGCGTGCCGCTGAAGGGCTCTCCAGGGGGTGTGTGTACCCGGGGCTGTTCTGAGCCCGTTGTGGGCACGAGTCGTGGCCCGTTTGATTCTCTTTGAGGCCCATGAGCTGTGGGGCCTTTTGTGCTTGATTTCTCCGGGGTTTCTTCACTCGGCGCCGTTGCTGACGCGAGGCCGAGCATGATATCCAGGTATGCATTTTTTGGTGTCCACCCAAGGGGGTCCTTCAACGGCACGCCCCTGGGGGACTTCAACGGCACACCCCCTGGGGGCCTTCAACGGCACACCCCCTGGGGGCCTTCAACGGCACGCCCCAGGGGGCCTTCAATGGCACACCCCCTGGGGGGGTCTTCAGCGGCACGCCCACTGGGCTATTCAGCGGCACACCCCGTTTAGGGTTCAGCGGTGCACCCCAAAGGGGTCTTCAGCGATACGCCCTGAAGTCCTTCAGCGGTACATCCTCCAGAGGCTTCAGCGACAAGCCTTTTTGGCTCCCCAGCAGCACGCCCATTTGAAGCCCTCCAGCGGCACGCCCTCAGAGGCTCCAGCGGCACGCTTGCTCAGCCCGCCAGCGGCACAGCGTGAAGCTTTTCAACTGCAAGACGACGTGCAACCCATGCCCTACGCTTCCTTGGCGCGCAGTGAGCCGTCTGAGGTGGCAACCGTCCATTGGGCCACATGAGCTACCCCCTGACGACCCAGGACGGGGCAGGTCAAATGCCATCATCACAAGGCCACTTCCCGCCTTCAACGGTCGGGCTGGAGGGCATCGGCTGTTGGAGGTATAAAAGACCCTCCGCTTCAACAGAGAAAGGGGACACAGAGGGAGAGGCTCAGACGGCAGGAGACATACACAAAGAAGAGGCAGAGGAAGAGAAGAGAAGAGAGGATAGAAGAAGAAGAGCTCCAGGATAGCCTCCTCGGACGGCCACCGGAAGGGAAAAGTAAGAGTAAGGGAGAGGGAGAGAGTTCAATGTAATGGGGGAGAGGGTTAGGGACAGTGGCCAGGGCTTTTGGGCCCCAATGTTTTTTCCCCTTTCGTATTCCATTCCTCCTCCTGTTCTTTGTTTTGGGTTTCTCTTTTCCTTTGTCCACGGCCTCGTCTTGGGCACTTCCTCTGTAATGTGCGTATAGGGCTTTGGCCTTTGGCTCCCCATAAATGAAAGTCACCCTCTTTGGGTTTCTCTATGAGTTTTATTGGCTTGCACTAGTGACGAGGACATCAAGAGCTTATGAGTTGTATTTTGTGTATTGGCTTGGATTGGTGTGTATTATGGGTTGTATTGGCTTGAAGTGTATGTAATTTTTGATTTCTTTCATTTGGGCCATCCTTGTAAGGCTTATATCAAGCCAATGGGCCATTTTTTATGTCAAGTCCAAGGCTAGGTTGCCATTAGTAGAGTCCATTAAGAGTGTTACTTCATATTGGGTCATTAAGGTACTTAAGGCCCAAATTAGGTTCCACTCTCTCATGGGCCATCTAAGTGGGAGTGGCCCAAGACTAGCATGATCTTATGGGAGGCTCTTGGCATATGGAAGGGGGTGCAAGCTTCCTTGTCTTATTAGGCTAGTTAGGTGTGGTTTAGGTGGTGTTTGAATAGATTTAGTCCAAGGTTGAATAAGTATGGTCAAATTAGATTAAACTAATGTATTAAATGTGTGATTCACATTATTTCCCAGCCCTTCAATCCACACCCCTAGATCCAAGGGCTGAGGTTGAGTTTGGTTGGCATCCTATATAAGGTTGTATTTTTCATATTGAAGGAATTAATGATGAAAAAAAAAGGCATTTGCCCCCAAGGAAGCTTGCGCCCCTCCCCTCTCTCTCCCTGGTTCCTCCACCCCCTCTCCCCTTTCTAGAGTGTAATCCCTTCCCCCTTGATCCCCTCCAGAATCTGAAGCAACTCCGGTGATCGCCGCCGCCATCGTCTCGCCGCCGACGCGTCGCCGCCAACGGTTTCGGTGTTCTGTCCACTCAGGATAGATCCTTCTTCTCCGAATTCCTGCTGTCACTCCCTTCATCTTCTGAAGCTCAAATTTTCAGGGTTGGTTCCCCTCTATAACCCTTATCTCCACAAAAAAAATCACGTCCAAATTCATCCTTTTGCTATTTTTTAATTTTCGTCCAAGTCCAAGTTCCAGATCTGTCCTGGTTCTGTTCACTGTTCATCAGCCCTGAGTCTACCCCATTCGAACCAACTTTTGATTTTTGTTGGGTCGCTCAAATTTACTGGGACTTCTGTCCACATCCCTCTACCACCAGGAATTTTCTTAATTTTTGGTTCACTCACCAAGTATTTTCCAAAAACTGTCCAAGTTCCCAAGAACAGTCTTCCCACAGTTTCCCAGATCCGACCCAGGTCTAGTAAACAAATCCCAGAAAATCCATTTCTTATCTAATCAAAAAAACAAAAATATTCCCGGATTCCTCTCTCAGAGATATTCAACTTTGATGAAGAAATCATTGCCAGATTCGGAGGTCTTCTCCCCGGTCAACGTCGATCTTCAGAGAAGAAAGATCATGTCCCTACAGTTCTTATCCGAATTCAGCAAGCTTGTAAATTCAACAATCAGAAATATAGATCTGATTATTTTTCTTGAAGACCTCTACGTCTAAGTATTTTGAGTCCTCTTTCCAATGGTTCTGATTTCATCGCGTTCCGACGACGGGGCTGATCGCAGCAGCAGTTTTCTCCAAGTCGCGCGCCTGCAAACAGAATTTTCAGATTTGTGGCCGAGTTCCCCGCGAGCGTCGTCCGAGGGCCGCCCGGCGTCCGGCGGTCGTTCCAGCAGCTCGCCACCCCAGGGGAACGCTTCCCAAGTGTCTCCACAACAGAGGAGTCATCAGGCCCCACACGACCCTTCCGGTCAACACGTGGGCCCCCACTAGCACGAGTACACGTGAAGCCGAAGCATCTTCCGGAACCGCCCGTCAACCCGAAATTGGTCCTCCCGGGCCCACTTGTGTCGCCCTTTACCTCCCTGCGTGGAGTGGACTTAATTGCATTGATGTAACCATAATGTATTATGTTCCCGGGGGTACGAGTTCCGGCCGGGTCCCATCTTCGCCACGCCGAGAGCGGGGAGGTATCGCCTTCACCCTTACACTTGGAATTAGCTTAATTCTTTATATGCTTTATATGCCGCTGCTAGAGAGCATGTGTAGGGATACCTAGCTCACTTTCAATTTATAATATCACTGCTGCGAGAGAGAGCGAAGCCGTCCCGTGACCCGATCCGGATACGAAAGTGCGAGCCGACCACCCTAGCTCTTGCCGGTTTCTCAACCGTGCACGTCCAACGCTTCCCTCGTTAAGGGGCAGTCACGAGCTTGTCGTGTCCGTCCTTCGTTCCGCATCAATTTGGTATCAGAGCGAGTTGAGTCTAGGGTGTCAAAAAAGAAAAAAAAAGAGTGTCATTTACGTCTAGTCATTAGTCGATTTAAGTCGAGTCTAGGATCATCATATTTTCAAAACAACAAAAGAGTCATTTTTGGGTCGCATACATCCCTTTACTCGGTATATAAAAAGGTGTTGTCCGACCGTTAGGTTACGCCTATCGGGAAGGCCACACACTTGTGCGAGTGACCTTCGGGTCGATTATCTCTGCCGCGTACCGAGTTTTGGTTAAGTCTAGGCGCATCATTTTTCATTAGTGTGTTTTGCTTTAGTTGGTGTCATCTAGTCGGTGTGTTTGCATGCCCACTCGTAGGGGTACTCAGTACTCACCCCCACCCCCACCTATGGCGGATCCCCGAGCCACTAGTCTCGATGCGTCAGCTGTGCTCGAAATGTTCCAAAATCTTATGGGACAAGTGCAAGGATTGCATACACGTCTTGATGGGTTTGACACACAAATGGGTGATTTAAGTACCCGAATGGATAGGATGGAAGGAGTGAGTACCCGAGTGAACGGTCTAGGCACCCGCCTAGAAGAGAGGATGAAAGCCGTAGAGGATAGGGCCGCCGGGTCAAACCAGTCCGTTCAAGGATTGGTCGGGAGAGTTGCCGCACTAGAGAAAGGACCAGCCCAGGCACCCATCCCACCTACCCAAGGTCAACCGGAGCCGGATCACCAACCCGCGACTCCAAGGGTTCAAGGGGTAGCTGTTAGGAGGCGTGAAGCCCTCGAGGTGCATGACTACGGGTCCGATAATGAGCAACGGGGACATGGTCATGATCACCGACCTACTCGGCGTACCCACGACCAAGACATGGATGAACGGGCCATTCGGACCGTTCGGGTCGACCCTCCCACCTTTGACGGGTCCTTAGACCCACAGGTCTATCTTGATTGGGAGGCTGGTATGGACCGATATTTTGAGTGGTTCGAGATGTCGGACCAACAAAAATTCAAATACGCCAGGATGAAACTTTTAGGCCAAGCACAAACCTATTGGAGGAACATGGAGAACCTATTGTTTCATCGTCAAGAACCCCCGATTGATACGTGGACCGAGATGAGGGAGAAGCTTAGGAAGAAGTACCTCCCCACCTCCTACCGCCAGCGTCTTATAGAGAGGTGGCAAAGTCTCATCCAAGGAGACCGGTCCGTCTCGGATTACATCGCCGAATTTGATGCCACGGAGGAGGATTCCCTTACTGTCTCTCGGTTTCGGCGTGGTCTATGCCCACACCTACGGTATGAGCTTCTCCGCCGCAAGGTGGACAAGCTGGAGGATGCTTATCAAGTTGCTCTCGAGATGGAGCAATTGGAGGGAGAGTTCGAGTCTATTCCCCGGTGGAGCCCCGCTCCTCCCCGTAGTGACACACGTGGCTCCTTAGGTTCATACCCGAGGGGACCCATGGCGCGTCCACAGGAGCCCGCCCGTCAGGAGCACTTTGCTCCTAGACCTCGACCTTCCCCACCACGGGATCTACCTCCACCCCAACCACCGGCACCCTTTGCCCGTCCCCCAGCTCCTATAGCCCGTCCTCTGGCACCGGCACCCCCTCCACTCTTGTCCAAGGCACCTACACCTCCCCCATTGTTGCCTACACCCCCTACCCGGCGGGATGATAAGGGTAAGGCCCCTCTTATCGGGGAGAGTAGTCGATCGCGAATACAGTGTTTCCACTGTCACGGGTATGGCCACATTGCTAGTGAGTGTCCTGCTCGCACCACCCTAGCCTTAGGTGTTGGCGGATCCACACCTCCCGAGCTTGAGCATGTCGATTACGAGGCCGATGAGGCACTGGCCGATGAATACTATGCCATGGGGGAAGAGCTGGGCGACCCTTCGGCCGCCCAGGATGCCGCCACCTAGTGGTCTTGATGCTACCACCATAGTCTAGAGTCATGCATGAGTCGGTGTGTTTTCTTTGTGTGGTTTGTTTGTGTGGTGATTTTGAGTCGATTGTTTGCGTAGTTTGCATTCGTGTGTCAGCGCATGGTGAGTCTGCATGTGTCTTGTGCAAGCTCGTTGTCGGTCTCTTACGAGTAAGAGGCGAGTGGACTCACTTGATGAGTATGGGATCGGTTCTACATCTATACCCGGATCAGTCACCTATAGGGACTCAGCGGTGATTCCTAGTGAGTCTTCGAGCTGTTTCCTTCCTTTGGAGAGTGCCCCTTCGGAGTGACCACCTTTAGCCATAGCAGTTCGCATATCGAGTATATATGGAATGAGCAGGTGCCGATCATTTGGAGTGGAGCATACCCGCATTTCTTGGCACGGTGACAGATCCGTCGGAGTACCGGAGCAGCCATACCCCTACTCGACGGGGTCGAGTTCCTCCCACCCAGGGAGAATTGATGAGGACATCAAGAGCCTATGAGTTGTATTTTGTGTATTGGCTTGGATTGGTGTGTATTATGGGTTGTATTGGCTTGAAGTGTATGTAATTTTTGATTTCTTTCATTTGGGCCATCCTTGTAAGGCTTATATCAAGCCAATGGGCCATTTGTTATGTCAAGTCCAAGGCTAGGTTGCCATTAGTAGAGTCCACTAAGAGTGTTACTTCATATTGGGTCATTAAGGTACTTAAGGCCCAAATTAGGTTCCACTCTCTCATGGGCCATCTAAGTGGGAGTGGCCCAAGACTAGCATGATCTTATGGGAGGCTCTTGGCCCATGAATGGCCTTGGCCCATGGAAGGGGGCGCAAGCTTCCTTGTCTTATTAGGCTAGTTAGGTGTGGTTTAGGTGGTGTTTGAATAGATTTAGTCCAAGGTTGAATAAGTATGGTCAAATTAGATTAAACTAATGTATTAAATGTGTGATTCACATTGTATCCCAGCCCTTCAATCCACACCCCTAGATCCAAGGGCTGAGGTTGAGTTTGGTTGGCATCCTATATAAGGTTGTATTTTTCATATTGAAGGAATTAATGATGAAAAAAAAGGCATTTGCCCCCAAGGAAGCTTGCGCCCCTCCCCTCTCTCTCCCTGGTTCCTCCACCCCCTCTCCCCTTTCTACAGTGTAATCCCTTCCCCCTTGATCCCCTCCAGCATCTGAAGCAACTCCGGTGATCGCCGCCGCCATCGTCTCGCCGCCGACGCGTCGTCGCCAACGGTTTCGGTGTTCTGTCCACTCAGGACAGATCCTTCTTATCCGAATTCCTGCTGTCACTCCCTTCATCTTCTGAAGCTCAACTTTTCAGCATTGGTTCCCCTCTAGAACCCTTATCCCCACAAAAAAAATCACGTCCAAATTCATCCTTTTGCTATTTTTTAATTTTCGTCCAAGTCCAAGTTCCAGATCTGTCCTAGTTCTGTTCACTGTTCATCAGCCCTGAGTCTACCCCATTCGAACCATCTTTTGATTTTTTTGGGTAGCCCAAATTTACTGGGAGTTTTGTCCACATCCCTCTACCACCAGGAATTTTCTTAATGGTTGGATCACTCTCCAAGTATTTTCCAAAAACCGTCCAAGTTCCCAAGAACAGTCTGCCCACAGTTTCCCAGATCCGACCCAGGTCTAGTAAACAAATCCCAGAAAATCCATTTCTTATCCAATCAAAAAACCAAAAATAGTCCCGGATTCCTCCCTCCGAGATCTTGAACTTTGCTGAAGAAATCATTTCCAGATTCGGAGGTCTTCTCTCCGGTCAACATCGATCTTCAGAGAAGAAAGATCCTGTCCTTGTAGTTCTGGTCCGAATTCAGCAAGCTTGTAAATTCAACAATCAGAAATACAGATCTGATTATTTTTCTTGAAGACCCCTACGTCGAAGTATTTTGAGTCCTCTTTCCAACGGCTCTAATTTCATCGCGTTCTGACGACGGGGCTGATCGCAGCAGCAGTTTTCTCCAAGTCGCGCGCCTGCAAACAGAATTTTCAGATTTGTGGCCGAGTTCCCCGCGAGCGTCGTCCGAGGGCCGCCCGGCGTCCGGCGGTCGTTCCAGCAGCTCGCCACCCCAGGGGAACGCTTCCCAAGTGTCTCCACAATAGAGGAGTCATCAGGCCCCACACGACCCCTCCGGTCAACACGTGGGCCCCCACTAGCACGAGTACTCGTGAAGCCGAAGCATCTTCCGAAACTGCCCGTCAACCCGAAACTGGTCCTCCCGGGCCCACTTGTGTCACCCTTTACCTCCCTGCGTGGAGTGGGCTTAATTGCATTGCTGTAACCATAATGTATTAAGTTCCCGGGGGTACGAGTTCCGGCCGGGTCCCATCTTCGCCACGCCGAGAGCGTGGAGGTATCGCCTTCACCCTTGCACTTGGCATTAGCTTAATTCTTTATATGCTTTATATGCCGCTGCTAGAGAGCATGTGTAGGGATACCTAGCTCGCTTTCAATTTATAATATCACTACTGCGAGAGAGAGCGAAGCCGTCCCGTGACCCGATCCGGACACGAAAGTGCGAGCCGACCACCCTAGCTCTTGCCGGTTTCTCAACCGTGCACGTCCGACGCTTCCCTCGTTAAGGGGCAGTCACGAGCTTGTCGTGTCCATCATTTGTTCCGCATCAACTAGCCCTCACGGTCTTTTTTTGGGATTGTTCATTTTCCCTCTGCCTCCCCATTTCTCCGGTGTTTTTGGGGTCTTCATACCGATATAATTTCTCCTGTGAGCTTTGGCCTCATGAATCCTTCAAGCCCCTACATGGCCTTCCGTTGTGCTCACTGGCCTAGGGGAGGGGGAAGACCCTTACCCTCTCTCCGAATACCCAGTAACCAAGTGGCCAACCCCCGGCCTTGAATCCCCTCTCTTTTTTGAGCGGCTTCTAAGGTCCCCCAGTTTGCTTACACACTCTTCTTGGCCCCTCCAGCGATGCACCTTTTCGACACTTGGCCGGCACGCCCAATTAGCAATTGGCCGGCACACTTGCAGCCCTTGGCCCTCAGCGGTACACCTAGATTGGCCTTCAGCGGCACGCTACCCCTATGGCCTTCAACGGTACGCTACCCCTATGGCCTTCAGCGGTACGCTACCCTTATGGCCATCAGCGGTACGCTACCCCTATGGCCTTCAGCGCACACCCTTCATTCCCTCAACAGCCCCCTCCTTGGCCTCATCCCCGGGGCCTTTCCTTCACATTTTCCGAGGTCCTATAAAGGTGTTGCCCCCCCCCCCCCCCCGGGGGGGCCCGCCTCCAGTTGTCGGGTTTCGCCACTCCATGTTGGCGCGTTCCCTTTATCTCCCTTACGCCCCGGGTCAAGGGGAGATGCTGCCGAATTTTTGTGAGAAATTAATAAACGATTAAAAGAGGCAAAAGGAGTCAACGAACGAACAGTATAATTAATGAAACCTTCCAACTCATCAAACCACTGCTGGCATCATAACGAGAATTGAACCGAACTAATCAACTATCCGGCAGCCCAAACGTTCGACCCGCAAGAAAAGAGACCGAACCGAACAAAACAGAACAAGGGAAGAGTTCTATATAAAACTACACGAAAATTAAGATAAGAAGAAAAGAAAAGCCTTAAAACAAATGATCCAAAACTGATCGGGCCTCTACAATCACTCCCCATTGGCCTTCAGCGGCACGCCCTTTCTGCCCTCAGCGGTACGCTCCCCTTTAACCTTCAGCGGCACGCCCTCATTGGCCCTTAGCGGCACAGGCCATCCCCATGTCCCTTTCAACCCCCAGTGGCACACCCTTTCTGCCCTCAGCGGCACGCTCCCCGTCAATCTTCAGCGGCACGCCACTCCTTCCCTTCGCCGGTACACCCCAGCCACTGTATAGACTTCACATCCCAACGTATAGACTTATCCAGTGTACAGACTTTAGGCGGCCAACGTATAGACTTCATATCTCAACGTACAGACTTTATGCTGGGCAATGTATAGACTTTGAGCAGCCAGTGTATAGACTTGAGCCAGCCAACGTACAGACTTCATGATAGCCAGTGTATAGACTTGGGCAGTGTATAGACTTCACACTCCAATGTATAGACTTATCCAGTGTATAGACTTGAGCCAGTCAACGTATAGACTTCATGATAGCCAATGTACAGACTTGGGCAGTGTATAGACTTCACACTCCAATGTATAGACTTATCCAGTGTATAGGCTTGAGCCAGCCAACGTACAGACTTCATGATAGCCAATGTACAGACTTTGAGCCATCCAATGTATAGACTTTGAGCAGCCAACATATAGACTTCGAGCCTGGGGGACGTATAGAATTTATATCACCCCCCCTCCTTCACCAACACACTCTCCAGCGGTATGCCCCCTTCTAGCTTTGTTGCCCTCAGCGGTACGCCCCTTTGGCCTCCAGCGGTACGCCCTTTGCAGCCCTCACCGGTACACCCCTTCGCCACCCAGCGGTACACCCAATACCCAGCGGTACACTCCCGTTTCCCCTTCACCGGCACACTACATGCATGCATATATACATCACGATAAGGGCATTAACAATAGCAAATAAATTAATAAAAATTACGCTAATTAAAGGACTCTGAACGTGCAATATTAATCATAATAAAAGAGGTGGGAGGGGTAATAATAAACAAATGATAATAATAAGAATAATCATGAATAAAAGAAGAGAAATCATCTCGGACAAAGGCACGAATAAATAGTAAGCATCAAATCAGAAATCCCAGAAGATATAACTAAGAAGGCCCCTGATAAAAGACGCTAATGCCCACACTGTAGCCCCCATCTCTCCCCGGGATCCAATGCAAAGGAAACAACAACGCTGCCCCTTTCAGGTCGAGCCCGAGTCTCGGGAATTACCCCGATATTGCTAGGCTTTGATCTAACCTCGGGCCGACATCCTAATCGGACCGGATTCGTTTTCTCGTTCCGGATACCTTCCGAATCTTTATTAAAATTACCGCATGTTCGGCAGACATTTGACGGGATCTGCCTCGGTTTTCTCAGTAAAACTCTGCCACGGACCTGTGGCCAAATACGAAAAGGTTCATGTGTGATCGACATGGCCGACAGTTTATGGCCCTAACACAACCCTCAACATGATCTATTCCCAACCTCTTTCGCACAATTAGTATTATTCTTTTCGGCCGCGGGGCCCCTAATTTTGGCAATTAATCAAGAGTGTTCCCTCGTATGGGGGATGTAAATGACGTCGTGACCTTCATGGCGCGACCGGATTCGGTACCGACACGAACCACACAATCGTCTGACGAAGTCAGATCGAGCGCACCATGGGCTCTTCGGAGCCCGAATAAATTGTCACCTCGGTGACTGGCACGTCCACGCACTTAACAAACGAATAAACCAACAAGAGAATAATAAGCGCCGAAAAGTGCGTCAACAACTCTGGCACGCCCGGTGGGACCAATCCACCCTTCATCTCTTTGTCGAAATTACGGGCCCCGCGACCCCCTTCTTGTTACACTAATTGTGCCACTTTCTTAAATGCAGAAAACTAAACAAAGAAGAGAAAGCAACATCATGGAGCCGACAATGGCTATCGTCTGCAGCCCTGAGGTGGTGGAGAATCACGTGCGAGGCGGCTACCTGGCGGTGCCCCTCACCTTCGGGAGCTTCCCTCCCACTGTGGGCTTCCCCAACTTCTTGGGGGTAGCCTTCGCTCAGATCCTCGACGTGGAGACACCCGAGGAGTCCCAGATCAACGCCCCCACTCCGGGGGCCATTGGAGCTACTGCCGGCCGAGCTGTGGCCAAAGGCGACAACAGCGTCCCCACAACGACGCTTAGCTGCAATGTGCACCACGTGCACCAAACTACCGGCCAGTTCCACCAAGGGTCGACATCCCACCGGAGGAGGCTCCGGAGAAGCAATACCAACACCGGATCAGGGCGTCGCGCCTCCAACTCCTGGAAGTCCATGACGGTTGGGGCCCTCCGAGTCCGCCTAGACGGGCAGAGGTCCCAGGTGACACCAAACCGCGTCGTCCCGGCCGTCCCAGTCCATAACTCCTTTGAAGGACTGGCGAAGCTGAAGGAGAAGGCGATGCCCACAGCCCCGGTCGTAGCACCAAAGGGGACGCCGGCTCACAGGCCGGCTAAATTGAAGCAAGTCTGGGTACCTAGGGAGGCCCAGCCCATGGCACCTGTCCAGGCAGGGCCCAGCACTTTCCACCCCAGGAGGGCCCGGTGCGATGACAGGGTCGAGGTGGTGACCCCCACTCTCCGACCGGCACCCGTCATCCCGGTGCCGTCCGAGAATGTTCATCGCCGTCGCCGAGGGTGCCGGCACAATGTCGCCCGCCCGGCTCTCACGGCCTACTCCCCTCCTGCCGCCGTCATCGACGCGCAACCCCAGGCCGCTCTCCCTGACCAGGAGTGGGAAGGGATCGAGCAGGCCATGAGGAACTACCTCCGAGGCCCGGGTAGCACCCCCGCTGGCCACCAGAGACTACTGTGGCCAATGGCCTCCGCCTTCCAGGAAGAAAGGGGGGGACCCGCACCTAGCATGGAGTCAAGAACCCGCTCGGAGGAGCCACGCCAGTCCCCTGTGCGGGAGGAAGTGCCACCCCGACGGTCGGTCTTCGACAGGCTGACATTCCCAGGAGGACCGTCCAGGAGGGCGTCAAGAAGAAATAAGAATAAGAAATGGCAGACATTCACCTGCAATATGGCAGGAGTTCATGGTTGGTACGGGGCCTTACCCACCGACCCGGAAGAATTGGCCAGAATAGCCGCCAGGCCGGGTCCCCTTACCAGAAGAAGGAGAACGGCAGGCAGCGCGACACACACAGGCGCAGAAGGGGCCCTACCTGAGGGGCCCCTCATGGCCTTCACGGCCAACGTGGTCACCACCGGCGACACGAGTGGCGGACCCTCGACATCATCTGAGGATGCCCCGGCTGAAGAGATAGGGGGCATGCCCAGTCTTCCCACAGCTGACCCAGCAATGCTGCTTATGATACAACGATTCCAGCAGGAAATCGAATCACTTAAAAAGCAGCTGAGTGAGCGAAACACACCACCCCCAATGTCCTGGCAGACCGAGGTTATACCTGAGGTACCTAGGGACAGGGGGCAGTCTTCAGAGGCAGCTCTTCCAGCAACCCTCGATCCTCTCGGGGGCACGCCCCCGCGGCAAGCACATTGCGCAGCAGTGACCCCGCCACAGGCTCCGCTTTCACAAGGGTCCCCCATGGCCCCCTCGAGCGACCGTGGTAGCCACTCCGAGCGCGCAGCCCGCTCATTTCTACCCGAGTCCAGTCGACCCGGCGGCAGTCAGCCGGTTGATGCTCGAGCAGATGATAGAGATGAAGCTGGCCGAGAGGGGCGATGGGGATCAGACGCCTTTCGACGTCTATCGGGTACCCTACCCGGCTCACCATGCTGCCAGGAAATTGCCGGCTGGCGTCACCAAGCCGCCGAAATTTGAAAAATTCAACGGGCAAGGATCTCCCAGAGAGCACATTGCCTACTATGTGAATGTCATGGGAGACCTGGCTGCTGATGAGGCCTACCTCCTGAAGTTCTTCGGCTCAACACTTACCGGACTTGCCTTTGAATGGTACTCCGGCTTGTCACCCGGGTCGGTGGCCGATTGGCCCGATATGCAGAAGAAGTTCAAGGAAAGATTCTACGTTGCCGAGAGAGAAGTTACCATGACTGAACTCTACACCACAAGGTAGAAGAATGATGAGTCGGCTCTCGACTACATTAAAAGATGGAGGAACCTTAGTATGAGGTGCAAACGCTCCCCGCATCAGGATGACGCAGTGCAGATCTGCAAGCAAAACTTGAAGAAAGAAATCCTAGAGAGGATGATCGGCACTGAGGTCAAGACATTTGACCGCCTGAACAATGTGGTAGCGGAGATCGAGGCATTCTTGGCCCGATACTCCTCCACCCCAGCCATGTCAAGCCAGAGGGCCAGGCAGGTGGAGAAGAAGTCGGCTTCCCCGGAGGTGCATGCACTGGACTTCCAGGCTTTTGAAAAGCAGAAGGAGAAAGCCAAGGGAGCGGCCAACCCTCCGCCACCTAGAACCACAGAGCGGCGGGAAGGCCCCTCGCTAAGGGAAAAGATGAGAAACAAGTTATATTCCTTCTCCTGGGACGAGTCCAAGCTCCTGTTTGAATGGGCAACCAGCTACAATAAAAGCACACTGCCAGAGCCGAAAAGGCCTGGCGACTTGAAGAAGAAGGATGACCCGCGCTTCTGCATGTACCACCGGGTGCTCGGGCATACTATTGAAGACTGCTACGTCTTCAAGGACGTTATTGAGTCCTTAATCAAGGACGGGGAGCTGGACATGGGGGAACATAAAGTAGACCCCCCGCAGCCACACGATCTGCCCAGCATAGCCTCCTCCGTCAGCATGCTCTCACTATACCAGGAGCTACCTGAAGAGTGGGCGGAGGCCTGTGCCCGCGCCACTTATGAGACTTTTATTATGGCCCTAGCTCAAGACCAAGAAGGCTGGCAAACTGTGCCTGAAAAGAACAGAAAGGCGCGTGCCCCTCGGCCTACCCCAGCAATTCACCCGAGGAAGGCGACGCCCCAGCCTGCACCGCCCCCGGCAAGCCCAGTGCGCCTTGACACAGCCCCTCGGCTGGTCATGAGACGGCCCACCCATAATAAAAAGAGTTCCGTCCCGCTGCGGATGCACAAGAAGACCAGCCCGGCGGTGGAGAAACTCCAGGCTATTATTGACGGGCTTGAAGATTATGAACAGCCCAAAATCCAGCCCATGGAGCTAAAAGAATATGTCCCCTGGGAGGAGTTCGAATCACTCGAGCTGGCTCCAAGAACAAAAGCTGAAATAGAAAAAGAGCCTCCCCTATGGGGTGAGCTTCCCCAAGAGCGGCCATTGGCCACGGTAGGGAAGAAGAAGAAGAAGAGAAGACCCAGGGGCAAGAAGAAGAAAGAGGTCATCCTCGCCTGCAACACCCTCTCGGCGTTGTTCGACACCGCTCTCTCCCTAGAAGAAAAAGAAGAAGACCCACCCCATGAGCCAGCAGAGGTGAGTCAAGCTGAAGCATCCACCTCCCAGCAAGCCACCAGGTCAGGGAGGAAGTGGGGGCACCCTCCTCAGGGCAGCCTCAACATCATGCTCAGAGGGGAACAACAATACCAGGTTCCCGAGCCCGAGGTCCTAGGCACCGAGATCCCTCCCCCATCAGGTCTCTACCCCGGAGGCACCAAGAGTCAATGCGCCCCGTCATTCGCCGAGTTCCTGTCAGCTCGAGCGGGAAAGCGGGCGCACCCCCAGGGGCCCTCTGCGACCAGTAAAGCGAGCATTCCCCAAGCTCTACCAGCCGCAACTCCTGCCCAGCCAAAGCAAGAATTCAACGGCACCCCAAATCTAGCCGAATTCATGCGAGCAGTGGAGGAGGCCCAACAGACCTCGCCTGCTCAACGGGCTACAACAGATCCCACAAACCAGGCGTCCCCTGACCTGACACCCCAGCCTCAGGAGGGGAGCAGGCGCGACAAGCCCGAAGAAATGAAGTTGCTCAAGGTGCGGGCTGCCGAGCGGATAGTCAGACACCTCAAGAAGATCCCGACCCGGTTTACGGTATGGGAGATGCTGTCCTTGAACGAAGAGACACGGCAAGCCATCATCGCCGCACTCCAGACGCCAGCAGACCTTGAAGCCTTTTTGGCAGAAATATCACCTGAAGTAGCAGTGGCTTTCACAGAAGATGACATGCTCCTACCGACTTGCAGCCATAACAGGCCCCTCTACATGAAAGGGCAGCTGAACGGCCAGCCTATCAACAGGGTCTTGATCGGCCCAGGGGCAGCAGTGAATATACTCCCGTACCGGGTGTACCAGAAGCACTACTTTGACGTACACCTGGTCGAAGTTAAAAATGTCAAGATTGCTGGCTTTAACCAGAAATGTGAGGTTCCCATGGGGGTCGCAGAGTTTAACTTGACCTTTGACAACTTCACCTCCAAAGTCCAGTTCCACGTCATCAACTCCAACACTTCCTACAAGGCGTTGCTCGGCCGGCCTTGGCTACACCAGAATAGGGTGGTGCCCTCCACCTTCCATCAATGCATCAAGTACCCCTGCGAGGGAAAGGAAGTCAGAATCTTCGCCGACCTCCACCCGTTCGAGGTGTTCGAGTGTCACTTGTCAGATGCTAATCTGTACTTGGAAAAGGCAAAGCAAGCTCCTCAAGCTGCCCGGGACAAGGGAAAGAAGAAAGTAGAGTTAGGTGGTTGGTTCCCTCCGCCACCCCCGGGTTATGTGGCTTCCCCACATGTACCGTTTATTGCACAAGAAGAAGGGGTATTCAAGGCGGCTCCTCTCGCCATCTACCCTACACCAGGGGCGCCTTGCCTCGAAGACCTGCTGGAAGATGTCAGGGTCCCGCCAGGGATCGTCAAGCCGATAGTGGAAATTGAATGCCAAGCAGACGAACAACTGAGAACCTTCGAGGTGCCTAACCCTGAGGGGCCGCCCACTATTTTCTATGTGGCCGGGGAGAAGCCAGTCAGGGAAGACGATGATTGCCGGTTCCCTGACGAGTTGCATGACCTGCACGTCCCCATTACGGGACTTCCCCACATGACTGACCAGGCAGCCAGAATGTTCAGAAAGCAGAAGATTCCTCCCTACCAGCCCTTTAACCAGAAGGAAATGTTTGAAAAAATGTGGAACCCACCAAACCTGGATCGACGGTTGCTGAAAATCACCAAACACCCCGGCCTGGGCTTTTCACTAGAAGACTACTACGAGACTGATGTCATATCGGTCTCGACATGGCCCGGCGACGGCCCCGCAGAAGCTGCAGATTCGCGGGAAACCCACCAAGACACATGTCCTGGGGCCCCGGCAGAGGAGGCACAAGACGAAGAAGTATTCCTGTGGACGCCTCCTAGCCGCCGCTGCATGCAGAAGACCCCCTCCTTCTCCGAAGGGCTGATCTCGAAAGGGCACACAAGCTCATAAATGTCGGCTTCGTGGCGGAAAATCAATACACCACATGGCTGGCCAATATTGTACCAGTGAAAAAGAAGAATGGACAGATCAGGATTTGCGTGGACTTCCGCGACCTGAACAAAGCCTGCCCGAAAGATGACTTCCCGGTGCCTATCACCGAAGTGATGATTGATGCAACCACTGGACACGAGGCCCTGTCCTTCACGGATGGGTCGTCCGGCTATAACCATATCTGGATAGCCGACCACGACCGGGTCCATACAGCTTTCCGGTCACCCAAAGGGATATTTCACTACAAGAGGATGCCCTTCGGCCTCAAGAATGCCGGTGCCACATATCAACGGGTAATGACCAAGATCTTCGACGAGCTGCTGTACGGCAAGGTCGAGTGCTACATTGATGATCTGGTCGTCAAGACGAAGAAAAGAAACGAGCACCTGAGTGACCTCAGGGTCATCTTCCAAAGGCTCCGGCAGTACGGACTGAAGATGAATCCCATGAAGTGCGCCTTTGGCGTGTCCAGTGGGAAATTCCTTGGCTTTATTGTCCGGCACAGAGGGATCGAGATCGACCCCCTGAAGATAAAGGCCATCCAGGAGCGGCCCCCTCCGAAGAGTCTGGGAGAGTTGAGGTCCCTGCAGGGGCGTTTAGCTTACATCCGCAGGTTCATCTCCAACTTGTCAGGGCGCTGCCAGCCCTTCCACAGACTGATGATGAAGAATGCACCCTTCAGCCGGGGCCACGAATGCCAGCACGCGTTCGACCAGCTAAAGGAGTACCTGAAGACCCCGCCTATCTTGGGGGCACCTGTCAGAGGCAGACCGCTGATTCTGTACATAGCGGCCACCGAATATTCACTGGGGGCAATGCTCGCCCAGAACAATGATGAGGGAAAAGAGCAGGCTCTTTACTATCTCAATCGAAGGTTGGTGGGTGCAGAGGCTAAGTACACCCCGATTGAGAAGATCTGCCTTGCCTTGGTCTTCGCAGTCAAAAAGATGAGGCACTACATGTTGTCCCATGAAGTAAGTCTGATATCCAGAGCTGACCCCATCAAGCACATTCTCCTCCAGCCAGTCCCAAAGGGGCGCCTTGGCAAGTGGGCCGTGCTGCTCATGGAATTTGACATCACCTACGTGCCACAGAAGGCCGTTAAGGGGCAAGCCGTCGCGGATTTCTTCACAGCACACCTTGTGCCCGAAGACTCCCCGTTGGCCACAGAGCTACCCGAAGATGAAACACTAGAGCTAGACCAAGTACAACAAGCCATCTGGCAGTTATACTTCGACGGGGCCTTGAGAACAGAAGCAACCCCGTCTGGGCATGCCAAGGTGCGGGCCGGAGCTGGCATCGTCCTCAAATCGCCAGACGGAGAAGTGATGCACACCTCCTACTGCATTAGCAAACCCTGCACCAATAATGAAGCATAATATGAAGCTCGGATCATCGGCCTCCAGGTCGCCCTTCAAATGGAGATCAAAATGCTCCAAGTGTTCGGCGATTCGCTGCTGGTCGTCAAGCAAGTCCAGGGACAGTTTGATGTCCGAAAACCTGAGCTACTCCCTTATCACACTAAGGCGAAGCGGCTCATGGAGCGGTTCTACCTCCTTGAGATAGGCCATGTCGCCAGAGGGGAGAACGCACAAGCCGACGCATTGGCAAAATTGGCGAGCTCACTGGCAGTGCCCCCGGATGGATCTCTCCATATCCAAGTAATAAACCAGCGCCAGATGCCCAGCATGATAGAAGAGGAGCCAAAGCAAGAAGAACTAGAAGTCACTGCAGCAGAAGCCATCGGCCTACCTGACTGGAGAGCCTCCCTGATGCAGTGGTTCAAACACCAGCAATTACCTGACCGAAGAGAAGAAAGGATCAAGCTAGTCAGAACCAAAGACTCCTATGAGCTCCGAAACGGAATATTGTTCTGAATTGTGGCGGATGCCAAACAGAAGCTACTCCTCCGATGCTTGTCCATTGAAGAAGCTTGGCGGGTTATGAAGGAGGTCCATGCCGGCACAGCTGGCGCACACTAGGCGGGTCCGAAGATGAAGATTGAAATCAAGAAACTTGGCTACTATTGGCCTGCAATGTTCAACGACTGCTGCGAGTACGCTAAGTCATGTCAGAGATGCCAGGAGCATGCCACTATACCCGGGAGGCCTCCCGTGCAATTGCACCCAACCGCGCTGTGGACACCAAAAAATGCATACCTGGATACCCTGCTCGGCCTTGCGTCAGTAACGGCGCCGAGTGAAGAAACCCCGAAGAAATCAAACACAAAAGGCCCCACAGCTCGTGGGCCTCAAAAGAATCAAACGGGCCACGGCTCGTGCCCACAATGGGCTCAGAATAGCCCCGGGTACACACGCCCCAAGGGGCCTTCAACGGCACGCCCCAAAGGGCCTTCAACGGCACGCCCCAAAAGGGCCTTCAACGGCACGCCCCAAAGGGCCTTCAACGGCACGCCCCTAGGGGCCTTCAACGGCACGCCCCTGGGGGCCTTCAATGGCACGCCCCAAAAGGGCCTTCAACGGCACGCCCCAAAGGGCCTTCAACGGCACGCCCCCAAAGGGTCTTCAGCGGCACGCCCACTGGGGCTGTTCGGCGGTGCACCCCGAAGGGGTTTTCAGCGATACGCCCTGAAGTCCTTCAGCGGCACAGCCTCCAGAGGCTTCAGCGGCAATCCTTTTTGGCTCCCCAGCGGTACGCCCATTTGAAGCCCTCCAGTGGCACGCCCTCAGAGGCTCCAGTGGCACGCCTGTTCAGCCCGTCAACGGCACAGCGGTGAAGCTTTTCAACGGCAAGACGACGTGCAGCCCATGCCCTACGCTTCCTTGGCGCGCAGTGAGCCATCTGAGGTGGCAACCGTCCATTGGGCCACGTGAGCTACCCCCCCTGACAACCCAGGACGTGGCAGGTCAAAGGCCATCATCACGAGGCCACCTTCCCACCTTCAACGGCGGTACTCGGAAGGCTTCCCGCTGCTGGGCGTATAAAAGACCCCGGCTTCGACAAACAGAGGAAGAGGAGGTTCAAAAAAAAACACAGAGAAGAGAGGGCAAGGAGAGAAAAAAAAGGAGGGGGAGAGATAGACCAGCATACAGGGGGAGGAGGTTGCACACAGAAGAGAAGAGGAGAAGAGAGAGGAGAAGAAGAGGCCCTCCTCGCCGGGAGCTTCCTCCGACGACCACCGCCACCGGGAAGAAGCGAGAGTAAGAGAGAGAGGGTTCGATGTAATGGGGGGAAAGAGTTAGGGGGGTCTGGCCTCCTCTGCATTCTGTTCCTTTACCCCCCTCCCTATTCTATCTTTCTTTTGGTTTCCCCTGTCCACAGCCTTGTGGTGGGCATTTTCTGTTTTGCAATGTACATGTAAGGCCTCGGCGCTTTTGCTTCCCGTGAATAAAAGCACCCTCTCCGGGTTTCTCCATGATTTTTGTTGGTGATTTGTGCTAGACTTCACGGCCTTTGATGGGCTGTTCGTTTTCCCTCCGTCTCCACATTTCTTCAGCGTTTTTCTTGGGGTTTCCCTGTGAGTATGATCTCTTGCCCATGGCCCTTGGCCTCATAGGCTTTCCACCCCCTTCCTTGAAGCTTCCTCCTCTTCCTTTCTTTGAACAACCTGTGAGCCCCCCCCCCTTTTTTGCCCATATACTCAGCAGATTTAATCCCCCAGCGAGGCACCTTCCCGGCCCTTCACCGGCACACCCGCGCTGCCGCTCAGCGGCACACCCATTTGGTCCCTCAGGGGCACACTCCCGCACTGTATCACCCCTGGCCGGCACACTCCTTGGCCGGCACACTCCCCAGCTGCCTTCAGCGGTACGCTCCTCTTATGGCCTTCGGTGGCATGCCCTTCAGTCCTTCAGCAGCCCACTCCTTGGCTTTGCCCCCGAGCCCTTCCCTTCGCGTTTTTCGAGACTCTATAAAGGTGTTGCTCCTCCAGGGGCCCACCTCCAGTTGTCGGGTTCCGCCACCCCATGTGGGCGCGTTCCCTGTATCTCCCTTACGCCCCGGGTCAAGGGGAGATGCTGCCGAATTTTTGTGAGAAAATAACAAAACGTTAAAAGAGGCAAGAGGAAGCGACAAACGAATAAGAACAATCAGCGATAAAACCTTTCAACCAATCAAGCCACTGCCGGCGCCATGACGAGAACCAAACAAATCAACTACCCGGTAGCCCGGGTGCCTAACCCGTAAGAAAGGGGGGGCTGAACCGAACGAAACAAAATAAGGGAAGAAGTTTATATAAAACTGCATAAAAATTAAGACAAGAAGAAAAGAAAAGCCTTAAAATAAGAAATCGAGGATTGGCTGGACCCCCACCATCCCACCCCACTGGCCTTCGGCGGCACGCCCTCATTGGCCTTCAGCGGTACGCTCCCCTTTAGCCCTCAGCGGCACGCCCTTTCTGCCCTCAGCGGTACGCTCCCCGTCAACCTTCAGCGGTACGCCATTCCTTCCCTCCGCCGGTACACCCCTAGCCAGCCAGCGTACAGACTTCGTGATATCCAGTGTATAGACTTTGGGCAGTGTATAGACTTCACACTCCAATGTACAGACTTAGCCAGTGTATAGACTTGGGCAACGTATAGACTTCATACCCCAATGTATAGACTTATCCAGTGTATAGACTTTGGGCAGTGTATAGACTTCACACTCCAATGTATAGACTTAGCCAGTATACAGACTTGAGCAGTGTATAGACTTCACACTCCAATGTATAGACTTAGCCAGTGTACAGACTTGAGCAGTGTATAGACTTCACACTTCAACATATAGACTTGTCCAGCGTGTAGACTTGAGCCAGCCAACGTACAGACTTAGCCAGTGTATAGACTTGAGCAGTGTATAGACTTTACATCCCGATGTATAGACTTTGAGCCATTCAATGTATAGACTTTGAGTAGCCAACGTATAGACTTCGAGCCCGGGGAACTTACAGACTTTATACCACCCCCTTCCTTCACCGACACACTCTCCAGCGGCACGCCTTTTTCAGCCCCCAGTGGTACGCCCCTTTGGCCTTCAGCGGTACGCCCTTTTCAGCCCTCAGCGGCACACCCCAAGCCTCCAGCGGTACACCTTGTTTCCTTCGCCGGCACACTACACGCATGCATATATATAACCTGACAAGGGCATTAACAATAGCAAATAAATCAATAAAAATTACGCTAATTAAAGGACTCCGAATGCACAATATTAATCACGATAAAAGAGGTGGGAGGGGTAATAATAAACAAATAATAATAATAAGAATAATCATGAATAAAAGAAGAGAAATCATTCCGGACAAAAAGCACGAGTAAGCACTAAGCATCAAATCAGAAATCCCAGAAGATATAACTAAGAAAACCCCAGACAAAAGACGCTAAGGCTCACATTGCAGCCCCCTACCTCTCCCCGTGACCCGGGGCAAAAGGAACAACAACGCCACCCTTTCAGGTCAAGCCCGAGTCTTGGGAATTACCCCGACATGGCCAGGCTTTGATCTAACCTCAGGCCGACATCCTAATCGGACCGGATTTGTTTTCTCGTTCCGGATACCTTCCGAATCCTCATTAAAATTACCGCATGCTCGGCAGACATTTGAAGGGATCTATCTCGGTTTTCTCATTGTAACTCTGCCACGGGCCTGTGTCCGAATACGAAAAGGTCTACGAGTGGGCGACATGGCCGATAGTTTATGGCCTTAATACAACCTTCAGTGTGATCTATCCCTATCTCTCTCGCATAATTAGTATTACTCTTTTCGGCCGCGGGGCCTCTAATTTCGGCAATTAATCAAGGGTATTCCCTCGTTTGGGGGATGTAAATGAAGTCGTGGCCTTTACGGCGCGACGGGATTCGGTCCCGACACGAACCACACAATCGTCTGATGAAGTCAGATCGAGCGCACCATGGGCTCTTCGGAGCCCGAATAAATTGTCACGTTGTGACTGGCACGCCCACGCACTCAATAAAACCAACGGAAAAACTAGGATGATGGTTGAACAAAAAAGTGCGTCCACAACTCTGGCACGCCCGGTGGGACCGCTCCACCCTTCATCTCTTTGCCGAAATTACGGGCCCCGCGGCCCCCTTCTTGTTACACTAATTGTGCCACTTTTTTAAATGCAAAAAACTAAACAAAGAAGAGAAAGCAACATCATGGAGCCGACAATGGCTGTCATCTGCAGCCCTGAGGTGGTGGAGAATCACGTGCGAGGCGGCTACCTGGCGGTACCCCTCACCTTCGGGAGTTTCCCTCCCACTGTGCGCTTTTCCAACTTCTTGGGGGTAGCCTTCGCTCAGATCCTCGACGTGGAGACACCCGAGGAGTCCCAGATCAATGCCCCCACTCCGGGGGCCATTGGAGCTACTGCCGGCCGAGCTGTGGCCGAAGGCGACAACAGCGTCCCCACAACGACGCTTAGCTGCAATGTGCACCACGTGCACCAAACTACCGGCCCGTTCCACCAAGGGTCGACATCTCACCGGAGGAGGCTCCGGAGAAGCAACACCAACACCGGATCAGGGCGTCGCGCCTCCAACTCCAAGAAGTCCATGACGGTTGGGGCCCTCCGAGTCCGCCTAGACGGGCAGAGGTCCCAGGTGGCATCGGATCGTGTCGTCCCGGCCGTCCCAGTCCGTAACTCCTTTGAAGGACTGGCGAAGCTAAAGGAGAAGGCGATGCCCACAGCCCCGGTCGTAGCACCAAAGGGGACGCCGGCTCACAGGCCGGCTAAATTGAAGCAAGCCTGGGTACCTAGGGAGGCCCAGCCCACTGCACCCGCCCAGGCAGGGCCCAACACTTTCCGCCCCAGGAGGGACCGGCGTGATGACAGGGTCGAGGTAGTGACCCCCACTATCCGATCGGCACCCGTCATGCCAGTGTCGTCCGAGAATGTTCACGGCCGTCGCCGATGGCGCCGGCACAATGCCGCCCGCCCGGCACTCACGGCCTACTCCCCTCCTGCCGCTGTCGTCGACACGCAACCCCAGGCCGCTCTCCCTGACCAGGAGTGGGAAGGGATCGAGCAGGCCATGAGGAACTACCTCCGAGGCCCGAGTAGCACCCCCGTCGGCCGCCAGAGACTACTGGGGGCAATGGCCTCCGCCTTCCAGGAAGAAAGGGGGGGACCTGCACCTAGCATGGAGTCAAGGACCCGCCCGGAGGAGCCTCGCCAGTCCCCTGCATGGGAGGAAGCGCCGCCCCGACGGTCGGTCTTCGACAGGCTGACATTCCCAGGAGGACCGTCCAGGAGGGCGTCAATAAGAAATAAGAATAAGAAATGGCAGACATTCACCTGCAATATGGCAGGAGTTCATGGTCGGTACGGGGCCTTACCCACCGACTCGGAAGAACTGGCCAGAATAGCCGCCAGGCCGGGACCCCTTACCAGAAGAAGGAGAGCGGCAGGTGGCGCGACACTCACAGGCGCCGAAGGGGCCCTACTTGAGGAGCCCCTCACGGCCCTCACGGCCAATGTGGTCACCACCGGCGACACGAGTGGCGGACCCTCGACATCATCCGAGGACGCCCCGGCCGAAGAGACAGGGGGCATGCCCAGTCTTCCCACAGCTGACCCAGCAATGCTACTTATGATACAACGATTCCAGCAGGAAATCGAATTACTTAAAAAGCAGCTGAATGAGCGAAACACACCACCCCCGATGTCTTGGCAGACCGAGGTTATACCCGAGATGCCCAGGGACAAGGGGCAGTCTTCACAGGCAGCTCTTCCAGCGACCCTCGACCCTCTCGGGGGCGCACCCCCGTATCAAGCACATTGCGCGGTAGTGACTCCGCCACAGGCTGCGCCTTCACAAGGGTCCCCTATGGCCCCCCGGGCGACCGTGGTAGCCACTCCGAGCGCGCAACCCGCTCATTTCTATCCGAGCCCAGTCGACCCGGTGGCAGTCAGCCGATTGATGCACGAGCAGATGATAGAGATGAAGCTGGCCGAGAGGGGCGATGTGGATCAGACGCCTTTCGACGTCTACCGGGTACCCTACCCGGCTCATTATGCTGCCAGGAAGTTGCCGGCAGGCGTCACCAAGCCGCCGAAATTTGAAAAGTTCAACGGGCAAGGATCTCCCAGAGAGCACATTGCTTACTATGTGAACATCATGGGGGACCTGGCTGCTGATGAGGCCTACCTCCTGAAGTTCTTCGGCTCAACACTTACCGGACTTGCCTTTGAATGGTACTCCGGCTTGTCACCCGGGTCGGTGGCCGATTGGCCCGACATGCAGAAAAAGTTCAAGGAAAGGTTCTACGTTGCTGAGAGAGAAGTTACCATGGCTGAACTCTACGCCACAAGGCAGAGGAATGATGATTCGGCCCTCGACTACATTAAAAGGTGGAGGAACCTTAGTATGAGGTGCAAACGCCCCCCGCATCAGGAGGACGCAGTGCAGATCTGCAAGCAAAACTTGAAGAAAGAAATCCTAGAGAGGATGATCGGCACTGAGGTCAAGACATTCGACCGCCTGAACAATGTGGTAGCGGAGATCGAGGCATTCTTGGCCCGATACTCCTCCACCCCAGCCATGTCAAGCCAGAGGGCCAGGCAGGCGGAGAAGAAGCCGGCTCCCCCGGAGGTGCATGCACTAGACTTCCAGGCTTTTGAAAAGCAGAAGGAGAAAGCCAAGGGAGCGGCCAACCCGCCGCCGCCCAGAACCACAGAGCGGCGAGAAGGCCCCTCTCTAAGGGAAAAGATGAGAAACAAGTTATATTCCTTCTCCCGGGACAAGTCCAAGCTCCTGTTTGAATGGGCAACTAGCTACAATAAAATCACGCTGCCAGAGCCGAAAAGGCCCGGCGACTTGAAGAAGAAGGATGACCCGCGCTTCTGCATGTACCATCGGGTGCTCGGGCATACCATTGAAGACTGTTACGTCTTCAAGGACGTTGTTGAGTCCTTAATCAGAGACGGGGAGCTAGACATGGGGGAGCATAAAGTAGACCCCCCACAGTCACACGAGCTGCCCAGCATAGCCTCCTCCGTCAATATGATCTCACTATATCAGGAGTTGCCAGAAGAATGGGCGGAAACCTGTGCCCGTGCCACTTATGAGACCTTCATCATGGCCCCAGCTCAAGACCAAGAAGGGTGGCAGACTATACCCAAAAAAACTAGAAAGGCGTGCGCCTCTCGACCTACCCCAGGAATTCACCCGAGGGTAGCAACGCCCCTGCCTGCACCGCCCCCGGCAAACCCGGTTTGCCACGACACGGCCCCTCGGCTGGTCATGAGGCGGCCCACTCACAACAAGAAGAGCTCTGTCCCGCTGCGGATGTACAAGAAGACTAGCCCGGCAGTTGAAAGACTCCAGGCTATTATTGATGGGCTCGAAGATTATGAACAGTCCGAGATCCAGCCTGTGGAGCTGAAGGAATATGTCCCCTGGAAGGAGTTCGAATCACTCGAGCTGGCTCCGGGAGCAGAAGCTGATGCAGATAAAGAGCCTCCCCTGTGGGGTAAACCTCCTCAAGAGCAGCCATCCGCCGCAGCAGGCAAGAAGAAGAAGAAGAGAAGACCCAGGGGCAAGAAGAAGAAGGAGGTCGTCTTCGCCAGCAACACCCTCTCGGTGTTGTTCGACACCGCTCTCTCCCTGGAAGAGAAAGAAGAAGAGCCACCCCATGAGACAGCAGAGGTGAGTCAAGCTGAAGCATCCACCTCCAAGCATGCCACCAGGTCAGGAAGGATGTGGGGGCGCCCTCCTAAGGGCAGCCTCAACATCATGCTCAGGGGGGAACAACCATACCAGGTTCCCGAGCCCGAGGTCCGAGGCGCTGAGGTCCCTCCCCCATCAGGTCTCTATCCCGGAGGCACCAAGAATAAAGGCACCCCGTCATTCGCCGAGTTCCTGTCAGCTCGAGCGGGAAGGCGGGCGCACCCCCAGGGGTCCGCTGTGACCAGTAAAGCAGGCATTCCTCAAGCTCTACCAGCTGCAACTCTGGCCCAGCCAGAAGGAGAATTCAACGGCATCCCAAACCTCGCCGAATTCATGCGAGAAACAGAGGAAGCCCAGCAGGCCCCGCCGGCTCAACAGGCCGCAGTAGAGCCCACAAAACAGGCATCCCCTGACCTGACACCCCAACCTCAGAATGAGGGCATGCGCATCAAGCCCGAAGAGATGAAATTGCTCAAGGTGCGGGCGGCCAAGCGGATAGTCAGACACCTCAAGAAGATCCCGACCCGGTTCACTGTGTGGGAGATGCTGTCCTTGAATGAAGAAACACGACAAGCCATCATCGTCGCACTCCAGACGCCAACACACCTTGAAGCCTGTTTGGCAGAAATATCACCTGAAGTAGAAGTGGCTTTCACAGAAGATGACATGCTCCTGCCAACTTGCAGCCACAACAGACCCCTCTACATGAAAGGGCAGTTGAAAGGCCAGCCCATCAACATGGTCCTGATCGACCCAGGGGCAGCAGTGAATATACTCCCGTACCGGGTGAACCAGAAGCACTACTTTGACGTACACCTGGTCGAAGTTAAAAATGTCAAGATTGCTGGCTTTAACCAGAAATGCGAGGTTCCCATGGGGGTCGCAGAGTTCAACTTGACCTTTGACGACTTCACCTCCAAAGTCCAGTTCCACGTCATCAACTCCAATACTTCCTACAAGGCGTTGCTCGGCCGGCCTTGGTTACACCAGAATAGGGTGGTGCCCTCCACCTTGCATCAATGCATCAAGTACCCCTGCGAGGGAAAGGAAGTCATAATCTTCGCCAACCTCCACCCGTTCGAGGTGTTTGAGTGTCACTTGTCAGATGCTAATCTGTACTTGGAAAAGGCGAAGCAAGCTCCTCAAGTCATCCAAGACAAGGGAAAGAAGAAAATAGAATCAGGAGGCTGGTTTCCCCCGCCACCCCCGGGTTATGTGGCTCCTCCACATGTACCGTTTATTGCACAAGAAGAAGGGGTATTCAAGGCGGCTCCTCTCGCCATCTACCCTACACCAGGGGCGCCTTGCCTCGAAGACCTGCTAGAAGACGTCAGGGTCCCGCCAGGGATCGTCAAGCCTGTAATAGAGATAGAATGCCAAGCAGCCGAGCAGCTGAGGACCTTCGAGGTACCTAACCCCGAAGGGCCGCCCACTATCTTTTATGTTGCTGGGGAGAAGCCAGTCATGCAAGACGATGATTGCCGATTCCCCATTGCGGGACTTCCCCACATGACTGACCAAGCAGCCAGAATGGTCAGAAAGCAGAAGATTCCTCCCTACCAACCCTCTAGCCGGAAGGAAATGTTTGAAAGGATGTGGAACCCACCAAACCTGGATCGACGATTGCTGAAGATCACCAATCACCCCGGTTTGGGATTTTCACTAGAAGATTACTACGAGACTGATGTCATATCGGTCTCAACATGGCCCGGTGACGACCCCGCAGAGGTTGCAGATTCGCGGGAAACCTACCGAGACACATGTCCTGGGGCCCCGGCCGAAGAGGCACAAGACGAAGAAGTATTCCTGTGGAAGCCTCCCAGCCGCCGCTGCATGGAGAAGACCCCCTCCTTCTCCGAAGTGTCGACCTCGAGAGGGCACGTCAGCGAGGCGCCTCGACCCCGGCCGGCCGGCGAAGCAAGGAGCAGCAGCATGGGCCATGCTCCGAATTCCCCTCGATACGACCCCGTCATGTACGCCCTGTACCACAGGCAGCAACGGGAGATCGAGATGCTAAAAAGGCGGCTGGCTGAGTTGACCTCGCTAGTCGCCGACCTGATCCAGGGCTCCCTCCCCCCATTGGTGGCCGGATGCCTCGGCCCCGAGGCACCAGTCCCAACACCCCGGCCTTGTCAAGGCGGAAAATGAGAGACATGGCAAGCTCGCTGACCGAGCGGCCAACCAGGCAAGGTCTGACAGTCCAAGAGAAGCTGCAGAAGCCTTATTCCTTTCCGAGAGAGAAGACCCGGGGCATCTTCGACTGGGCTTGCCACTACGGCAAGGTCTCCCTCCCACTGTCCAAGAGGCCGCAAGACATCCGAAGAAGCGGGGACCCACTATTTTGCCCTTACCACCAAATGCTGGGTCACGCCATCGAAGACTGCTATGTCTTCAAAGACATTGCTCAAAACCTCATTGACAGGGACGAGCTCAGGATGGGGGACTACGTGGTAGCCCCACCACGCCCCCATGTGGAGGACAACCCCAGGGCAGGAGCCTACAAAAGATGTGTTCATCCACTACCAGGCCCCCGAAGATGCGGCGGCCCCAGCCTCCGTCGGAGCTGTCTACGATGAGTACACCGAAGATCCCGAGGTGGCCCTGTGCCTTTCTGCGCCAGCAGACCCCGTGGACCCGGCTACAGTCCAGGGGGAGTGCGCGGTGAATACAGCTGCTACGCCCAGTCATGAAGAGCAAGAAGAAGAGGATGGCATCCTCGAGCCCGAGGATAATGAAGACCAGGATTTCGTTGACTTGTCATCAGCCCCGCCAGAGATTGAAAAAGGCGGCCAGGCCACAGTCGACGAGTTGATTGAGATCAACCTTGGCACAGAAGAGGACCCCAGACCGACCTTCCTAAGCGCTCTCATGCCCCTGCGGGAGAGGGAGGACTATACAAAGCTGCTGCGAGAATTCCGGGATTGCTTCACCTGGAACTATAAAGAAATGCCCGGGCTCAGCCCCGAGGTGACTCAACACATCCTGTCCATTGATCCCAAGGTGGAGCCAATGAAGCAGTCGCTCCGGCGCATGAGGCCGGAATTAACCAGCCAGATCTGCAAGGAGGTCGACAAACTCATAGATGTCGGCTTCGTGGCGGAAAACCAATACACCACATGGTTGGCCAACATTGTACCAGTGAAGAAGAAGAATGGACAGATCAGGATTTGCGTGGATTTTCGTGACCTGAATAAAGCCTGCCCAAAGGATGACTTCCCGGTGCCCATCACCGAAGTAATGATTGATGCAACTACTGGCCACGAGGCCTTGTCCTTTATGGATGGGTCGTCCGGCTATAATCAAATCTGGATAGCCGACCATGACCGGATTCACACCGCCTTCAGGTCACCTAAAGAGGTATTTCACTACAAGAGGATGCCCTTCGACCTCAAGAATGCTGGTGCCACATATCAGCGGGCGATGACCAAGATCTTCGACGAGCTGCTATACAGCAAGGTCGAATGCTACATCGACGACCTGGTCGTCAAGACTAAAAAGAGGCATGAGCATCTGAATGACCTCAGGGTCGTCTTCCAAAGGCTCCGTCTGTACGGGCTGAGAATGAATCCTATGAAGTGCGCCTTTGGCGTGTCCAGTGGAAATTTCCTCGGCTTCATTGTCCGACACAGAGGGATCGAGATCGACCCCTTCAAGATAAAAGCTATCCAGGAGCTGCCCCCTCCGAAGAATCTGGGAGAGCTGAGATCCCTACAGGGGCGTCTAGCTTACATCCGCAGGTTCATTTCCAACTTGTCGGGGCGTTGCCAACCATTCCACAGACTAATGATGAAGAATGCACCTTTCAGCTGGGGTCATGAATGCCAGCACACGTTTGACCAGTTAAAGGAGTATCTGAAGATCCCGCCTGTCCTGGGGGCACCTGTCAAAGGTAGACCGCTTATTCTCTACATAGCAGCTACTGAATATTCACTGGGGGCAATGCTCGCCCAGAACAACGATGAAGGAAAAGACCATGCTCTCTATTACCTTAGCCGGAGACTGGTAGGGGCGGAGGCCAAGTACACCCCGATTGAGAAGATCTGCCTTGCCTTGATCTTCGCGGTCAAGAAGATGAGGCACTACATGCTGTCCCATGAAGTAAGTCTGATATCCAGAGCTGACCCCTTCAAGCACATTCTCCTCCAGCCAGTCCCAAAGGGGCGCCTTGGCAAGTGGGTTGTGCTGCTCATGGAATTCGACATCACCTACGTGCCACAGAAGGCCGTTAAGGGGCAAGCCGTCGCGGATTTCTTCGCAGCACACCCTGTGCCCGAAGACTCCCCGTTGGCCACAGAGCTGCCCGAGGATGAAACACTGGAGGTAGACCAGGTACAACAGGCCATCTGGCAGCTTTACTTTGATGGAGCCTCGAGGACAGAAGCGACCCCGTCCGGGCGCACCAAGGTGCAGGCCGGAGCGGGCATCGTCCTCAAATCTCCAGATGGAGAGGTGCTACACACTTCTTGTTGCATCAGCAAGCCCTATACAAATAATGAGGCGGAGTATGAAGCTATGATTATCGGCCTCCAGGTGGCCCTCCGCATGGAGATCAAAATGCTCCAGGTATTCGGCGACTCGCTGCTAGTCGTCAAGCAGGTACAGGGGTAGTTTGATGTCCGGAAACCCGAGCTGCTCCCTTACCACGCTAAGGCAAAGGGGCTCATGGAGCGGTTCTACATTCTCGAAATAGGCCATGTCGCCCGAGGGGAGAACGCCCAGGCCGACGCCTTGGCAAAATTGGCAAGCTCACTAGCAGTGCCTCCAGATGGATCCCTCAGCATCCAAGTAATCAACCAACGCCAGATGCCCAGCATGATAGAAGAGGAATCAGAAGAAGAAGACCTAGAGGTCACTACAGTGGAAGTCGTCAGCCTGTCCGACTGGAGAGACCCCTTGATGCAGTGGTTCAGACACCAGCGGTTGCCTGACCGAAGAGAAGAAAAGATCAAGCTAATCAGAACCAAGGACTCTTATGAGCTCCGAAGCGGAATATTATTCCGAATTGTGGCAGATGCCAGACGGAAGCTGCTCCTTCGATGTTTGTCCACTGAAGAAGCTTGGAGGGTCATGAAGGAGGTCCATGCCGGGACGGCGGGTGCACACCAGGCGGGACCGAAAATGAACATTGAAATCAAGAAACTTGGCTACTATTGGCCTGCAATGTTCGACGACTGCTGCAAATATGCTAAGTCATGTCAGAAATGTCAGGAGCATGCCGTCATACCCAGAAGGCCTCCCGTGCAATTGCACCCAACAGCGCCCAGCTGGCCATTTGCCCAATGGGGAACAGACGTTGTGGGTCCCTTACCCGCGTCTTCCACAAGATGCAAGTACATTTTGGTGGCAACCGACTACTTCTCTCATTGGGCAGAGGCTGTAGCCTTGCGGGAGGTCACTGGAGAGATCATAGTCAGGTTTATCCGCCGCAATATTATATTCCGGTTTGGCGTGCCCAACCGGATTGTATCGGATAACGGCAGCCACTTCCGCAATCAGAAGGCCTACCGGCTGGCAGAGAAATACAAGATTGATTCGAGGACATCGACTCCTTACAATCCGCAGGCTAATGGGCTGGCCGAAGCTTTTAACAAGACACTCTGCACCCTCCTGGCCAAGACTGTCAGCTCTAACAAGAAGGACTGGGAAGAGAGGATGTACGAGGCGCTATGGGCATACCGAACTGTATACAAGACTCCAACGGGTTGCTCGCCCTTTTCTCTCGTATACGGTTCGGAGGCAATCGTCCCCGTCGAACTGGAGATACCTTCCCTCCGGGTCGCCATTCAGCACGGGCTTGTCCTTGAAGGGCAGACCAATGCCGAGCGAAGACTCGACGAACTCTCCAGCCTGGAAGGAAAGCGGCTTCAAGCCCAACAGAATATTCAGGTCTACCAGGCCCGGATTGCACGCACCTTTGACAAGCTTGTCAAGGAGCGCGAATTCAAGAAAGCTGACCTTGTTATGGTCAAGAGAAGAGACCTCATGGCTGCCAACCCTAAGGGCAAGTTAAATGAGAACTGGCTCGGACCTTACGTAGTCCAAAAAGTCTACGAAGGTGGTGCCTATGTAATTGTCAACCATCGCGGGGAAGTTCAGTTCCTGCCTCTTAATGGAAGGCACTTGAGGTTGTACCACGCTCCGGCGCCCCCATTCAATTAATAATATTACCCTCTGCCCAGTTTCGGGCGAGTTTTCTCGATTAATGTCCCGAATAAATTAACCACTATCCACGTTTTCAACAAAAAGGGCAAAAGAAGAAAAAAGAATAGAGAGGAAAGAAAAGGGAAAAAAGAAGAAGAGAGATGAAAAGGAAAAGAGAAGAAAAAAAAGAGCAAGAGAGGAGAAAATAAGAAAAAAAAAGAGGAAAGAAAGGAGAAGGAAAAGAAGAGAAAAGAAGAGAGAAAGAAAGAAAAGAAAAAAAAAGAGGGAAGAAGAAGAGAAAATAAAAGAGAGAAAAGAGGAGAAAAGAGAAGGAAAAAAAAGGAGACGGAGAAAAGAATAAGGGCAGAATAAAAGCAGAGGAGGAAAGAGGCGAAGCCCCCATTTCCAGTCACCACCCCGTATCAGCGGAGGTACTAAAAGTCATTGACTAAACAAACTCTTCTCTCAGTCCTCCCTGGGCGGTGAGTACCCATTTGGCTTGGACCTCCCGTCCAGGTCATTGACTAAACAAACTCTTCTCTCCGTCCTCCCTGGGCGGCGAGTACCCCTTTGGCTTGGACCTCCAGTTCAAGTCATTGACTAAATAAACTTTTCTCTCCGTCCTCCCCAGGCGGTGAGTACCCCTTTGGCTTGGACCTCCCGTCCAGGTCATTGACTAAACAAACTCTTCTCTCTGTCCTCCCCGGGCGGTGAGTACCCCTTTAGCTTGGACCCCTAGTCCAGGTCATTGACTAAACAAACCCTTCTCTCCGTCCTCCCCAGGCGGTGAGTACCCCTTTGGCTTAGACCTCCCATCCAGGTCATTGACTAGACCAACTCTTCTCTCCGTGCCCTCTGGACGGCCAGCAAACGGTCTCCGACCGAGGTCCCCCCTGAGGCCGGCACGAGCTTTCAACCTCGCGGTGAGACTAGGAAGGTGCCCGCCCGGTACGGTGGAGTGGTCCCCTCGTCCTCCCCCTGGGAAGGCGAGCACTCTCCTGTGCCCTGACGTGGATTCCTGCCCTGCTCTCCCGAAGCGAATCTTCACGGAAACCTGCACCCCGCCGATGTGTCTCGGCACAGAAACAGGGGAGGGAGTAGGAAGAAGAAATCACTGTACATAAAAGAAAAGAAGGAGAAGAAAGGTCTCTCTGGGACAAACGCACACACAAGAACGCGCGAAGCCATAAACGTTTTTCTATATTCAAAAAAAGGGGGGGGGGTCGGATTACAGGCACTTCGGGGCATACCCCTGTGTTACAAAAAGGAAGGAAAATAAAGAGAGCCACGCCTAGTCAAGGCCCCTAAAGATGTCTTCAAGCGGCAGAATCCCTACGCAAGGGAAGTTCGTCCGGTCGCGGAGCCGCCCCCTCCGCTCCTCCAGCTGAGTAAGCTCCGCCTCCATGGACTCCACCTCGGCTTGAGCGGCACCGAAGGCTTCTCTCTCTCTCTCGGCCACTTCCTCGTTCACGGCGAGATCAAGCCTAGCTGCAGCGAGGTAGCCCTCTAATTTTATAATTCGGCTCTTCAAAGACGGGACCTTGCCCTCGCTCCCCTCCCAAGCCTCTCTATGGCGCTCCCTGTCGCCTCGCCGTGTTTCCAAGGCTTGCAGATACTCGTCCGCCTGGGCATCCAACGTGGCACGTTCGTCAGGAGCCTGGGTCTCGATGAAGTCACGGCACTTGATGTATTTCAATAATAGCAAGACCCGCCGCGACCATTCCCCCAGCGGGCAGCCGAGCACTTGCAGCGCCCCGGTCAGCTGCGTCACTATGGTGTGCACCTCCCGATACGACAAAGAGGGATCGGTGAGGAGCATCACCCGTAGGGTGGTCAGCATATGGCGGACCGGTGCTTCCGACGAGATGTGGCCGACCGAAGGCGGGGCTGGGGGAGTAAATTCCACTGTGCTGTCCACCTCCGCCCACAAGCTGGCATCCACCGTGACGGAAGAAGATGCAAGGGCAAGAGTCAAGTCACCTGGCTGGCATGGCTCGACAGAGGGTTCTTGGCCAACCATCGCTAAGGAAGTGGCCGAGACCAGCGCTGAAGCATCCGGAGTCTCTATCATCCACTGCTCCCCTCTCTCCTCTTCCCCGGCTCCATCTGCTTCGGCCACTGGCTCGACAGGCGAGGGTACAGCTGTCTCTACCCTGGCCGAAGGAGGAGCCTCGAGCAGAGCTGGACCCGAGGATGCCATCCATGAACTTCTCTCTCGCATCTGGGGTCCCTCCAGGTGTGCGCGAATCCCCGTAAATATTCGCCTCAGGAGCGGGTCCTCCATTTGGGCCGGAAGCTTCGGGAAAGGTGGAAGTGGAATAATCAGTCGGGGTAGACGCCCCGCTTCCTCCAGTGTAGCAAGGCTCGCGGCCCCTAAGTCGGAGACGCGAGCCGGCCCCTCCACCGCGATCGGGGCAATGCTTGGTCTCCGTTTGGCTACGGCCTTTCGGACATGACCGGACGTCTTCTCCGGCCCCGGCGTCGCCTGACCATATGATGGGAAATCAGTCACTCGCCACCAAGAATAGATCATGCGAGGGCAGGGGGGCGAAAAGGGGTCGTGGAACCCACACGCTTACCTCAGCCACCGATGTGCCACTTTCAGGCACGATCTCCCCCTCCTCCAGAGGCTCTCCTGCCAAGGGCCCCACCGACACATCCTCCTGAAGGGCCTCGGACAGAAGGGCCAGCCTGCCCATGCCAACAGCAACCTCCGTCGGGCGGTCAACTGGCGCAGTTGGAGCAGCCTCTTTCGCGGCCTCTGGCTTGACTGATTCCTGCAAAGAACCAACAAAAAAAACGGCGTCAGTAGGCGACCACCAAGGCAGCCCTACACCAATAAAAAAAACACACACGCCTACGGTAGCAGCCTCCATCAAGCTGAGCGCATTAGCAAATGAAAAGCCTCAAAGGCCGGTCCGGGCGGCCCGATGCCTCAAGACGCTACCTCGGCGGGAGCCGCCTCGTCGGAAGAATAGTCGTAGTCTACCTCTTCCCCGGATGGAGATCCGACTGCCGTTGGCTCGGCTGGCACCAGCAAAGGGGCCTCCACCTCGAGCTCGATAACCGGCGCCTCCTCTCGCGGACTGGGTGAGGCTGGCAGCCCTGACTTCTGCCTCTTCCGCACATACAGCTGCGTCACCGGGGGGTGCATTCGGAGGCCGAATAGCCCGGCAACTGCTCCAGCTGCATCTGTCACACAAACGAAAAGACGGGTCACGTCAAACCCTGTCTGCTCCCAAAGAAGGAAAGCATTGAAAAGGGGCGACAAAGACAAATACCCTCTTCGACCCCGACAGACAAAGCCTTCTCCGGAGCCGCAGCCTTGCCCTCACCCGGAATCGGCACGGGCGCCGTTCCCTCCACGCCACCCCCAGAGAAGAAACACATCGTCTCCGCGCGCGGACGCGGGGCCAGGTCAGGCGGGAAACCCACCACGGACGACGTAGGTGACCGCCGAGCCTCACCAGTATCACGACTCGGCCCGGTCCGAGCAGCCTCGAATGCCTCGAAAGATGAGATAGTGGCCGCCGGTGATGCTACTGTCGTACCCAGGGCTTCCTTGGCCCGCCTTCGCTTGGCCGCCTGTTCCCCGGCCACCTTGGTAGCATCCAGCGCCTTCTTTATAGGCGACTTTGCTCGAAGCCTTTCCTTGGCCTATAGTGAGGGAGCAGGAGCCGCCGCCGAGGCCACCTTTACTACGACCGTGGCCGCACCCATGACAGGCGCCGACCTAGGAGCCGACCCCTCCACATCAGGAGCGGGCGCGGACACGGGCTCCTCCACAAGGGCTGAGACAAAAAATAATACATTCAAGCGTCAGGGCCCTGCTTAAAAAAAATGAAAGAAAAAAAGAAGACTTAAAAAAGGCGCGCCGACGGTCGAAGGCACTGACCGGCGGGCAGGCTGGGCTCGGGCCGAGCAACTTCAAATTCCTCGAAAGTTGGGACCCGTAGTGCTGGAGGAATGGCGGTCGAGGCTTTGGCCGCCTCCGTCTTTCGTCGCTTCGTATCCCGCTGTTTGGCCGCCTTCGCGGGATCCATTGCTTTCTTCATGGGAGATTTCGCCCGGGGCCTCTTCGCGGCCTTGGGCAAAGGAGCCGTGGTCGGGGCCAGCGGCGCTACTTCAAAATACGCAGGCTTCTTCACCAGCCGGAGGAGATTCCGGTACGTGGCCATCTGCGTGCTGTCGGGATGGTCTGCAAAGAAAAGAGGGAAAAGAACGAGCATGCATTTACGAGTAGTACTCGGCTCACCGCGAAGGCCGCATGCTAAAAGACACAACCGAAGAGCAAGAAGGGACTCAATACCATGATGGCCAGTGTACAGCTGCAGCGTGATCGGCCAGTAGCTCATGGATGTCTCCTTGTCCCGACGCGCCGCCTCCCGGACTAGCCAGCAGACGTCTTCAATCGTTTGGCACCGGTGCGTGAGGTTGGCCAGATCCACGTGCTTCTTTGAGGAGAGGTGACAGAAAAGATTAAAGTGGTCCACGCCCCACCCGTCAGCATAATAATAAGGGATGTGCAGGCGCTTGCCCAGGATGGAGGCCGTCACATCTTCAATCTTCATCCCATTTACCCGGAGAAGGACATATAGCCACGTGGTATCCTTATAGTTCTCGGGCTTCCTCTCCTCCCGCCTCATGAACATGCGATACAGGTAGGCCAAGTCCCTCTCTGGGTGCCAGCTCTTGGTAGGAGTCCCCTCTTCCTCTATGGGGAATGGGTAGTTGATGAGCTCCAGACGGTCGCTGCCCACCCGGCACAAGTCCCGCAGCGTCTTCTCGTAGTCGTCCTTAGCCACCGGGGGTAGCTCCACCTTCGCCATCGGCCTCATGTCCCGGGCTTGCCGACGAGCTGCCATGTACGCTGCCACCTCCTTCTCCTGCCTGTTCTTGAGCAGAAGAAGATGATCTGGCTCAATATCAAGTACTGGCACTGGCTGCCGGCTAAGGAACCTCCTTTCGACGCCATCCCAACAATCAGTTTTGTGCAATCGATAGAAAGCCGTCCGGGCATTCCACCACTTTATATAATCTTGGGTCACTCGGGGAACACGACCCGGGGCCGGTACTCTGAAGGAGGCGGAGTCCGCTCGGTGGAAGAAGTCCCACCAGCTCCTGGCGTGCTCAGGAACTGAGCTCCCCCGGACGTTCCGCGAAGGCAAGCCGAACTGTGCGTGATAAGCAGGGATATGCTGGTCATACCCGAAATTGCGACCGAACCGGAAGGGGTAGTACGGCTCCAGCAACACGTTCTCCCCTTTCCTGAACACCAGCACGCTCGAGCGAATCGACAGCGCCCAGTCCCTCAGCTCCGGCTCCAGCAGTGGGCAGATCACATTCTCCTGGCTGACAGGGTGGGCGTACTTCTCTACCTGGTCGTCTTTGCACTCCCTCTTGTTGTTCACCAGAGGGCTCGAGTGCCCCGCCAGAGTCCAGAAATGAATAGACCCGACCGCATCCCGGGGGACCGTTGTTAACCGGCCCCGGATATCATACATCCGCATGGAGGCAGAGCCCGGCTCGGCACTGGCAAATTCCAACATCCTCGGTATCAGCCCCCAATCCTGGAGAACTCGCGGGGCAAACTCCGGGAACAGCGAACAGACCCACGCATTGAAGAAGTGCAGTGGGCACAAATACCGGGCCTGCCGCGGAAACTGGTGTGTGCTGATATCCCCCAATGCCTTGTAAATTAAACAGAGGGTTGTCGGGCACAGAGAAAGCTTGATCTCCCATGCCATCTGGCACGCCGGGTAGATGGCATCCGGCCGGATAACTGTCTCGTCGCCGTACGGCATGGCAAATGAGCATAGCTAGTACGTGAGATATGTGGCGCAGTGGGTCTGGGGATCTAAGCCCATCGGGTTAGGCCCGCTCCGACGCCCTTTGGACGGGATCTTCACGCTGAGCTTCAGCTTTGCGCGTTTCTTGGGAGCCACGGCAGTACCGACACAGGGGAACTCCTCGTACCGCTTCGGCCCGTCGAAGAAATACTCTAGCCACAGGGGCATGCGCACCCTCTTCCTGTCCCCGCGGGCAGGCTATTTCCCCTTGTGCGATGCCTGGTATAGTTCCCGGTACGCCTTCATCAGATACCAGTATGAGTACCCAAGAGAATAGCAGCCATCCCCGTTAGTCTCGTCCTTGATCAGGTCGGGGAGGCATACTTCCTCATAAGGCTCCCCGTCGATGGGCAAGCTGGTTGATGCGGGACGGACACGGGAGACGACATTATACAGTGCCACCCTCGGACTCTAGATGAAGACGCGACCAGCAATACACACCAGGGAGACACTAAGCCCGACACTACGAGCTCCTAGTGGCAAAACGTCGCTAATAGAAGTACAAGCTCACTCGGCGTCCCATGCGAGGGAAAGCGTGGATCGTGCGCGGTTAAGGAACCGGCAGAGTTCAAGGTAGTCAGACTCACTTCCGGACTCGGATCGAGTCGCGGGATGGGTCACTCTCACGCTCACAGCGGTGACATGGACACACGGGCTAGGAACCTACACTCTCGACAGCGGACTAAGATCGTATACTAGCTAAGCAATGTAACGCCAAGAAGTTAAGACCTTTACCTCCACGCACCCGGCGTGGCGAAGACAACCCCGGCCGAACTACGGACTCCCGGTTAACAATGATTACAGTAATACACTAGGTCGACCCACTCCACGCAGGGAGGTAAAAGGTCACATGTGGGGTCCGGGAATCACGCAACTCGGGTTGACGGGCAGCATCTTGATGTCGCCCGGCGGTGCCGAACTCCGCGTTTTCGTGCCTTTCGAACGGCGGGTTCTGCGGGCCCGTGGGGCCCACGGGTGGCGCTGGCCTCCGGATCTGCAGGAGTGGGTCCCACTGTGATGGGGACCCCTGGTGGCGCGCCTCCACGGACGGCGGTCGGCCGGAGACACGGATTGGTGGCCGGTCGGGTCCGATTTTCAAGTTGTGGAATGGCTGCCCACGGATTTCAGTTCTGTTTTCCCGGCGCGCGCTCCGGCGAAAACAGCCTCTGCGGTCGGCCCCATCGCCGGAATGCGACGAGACCAGCGCCGTTGGAAAGAGGACTCAAAATCCTCCAACCAAGGGCCAGTGGAATATTCTGCACCTCTGCGGACCTGGACCTTAACTAATTTTCAATTCTCTGTTACACAGTTCTAGAACTCTCAGATCAGCACCTTAGTTCCCTGTAAACGTCCGTTGACCGCCTACTTACAGTGGGATTCAGACATCAAGCTCTTCTTCAAAGTTGTAGATATTTAAACCATAAAGTTGGAAAAATTTTTAAAATTGGATTCTGAGGTGGGGGTGATTTGATAGGGTTTTTAGAGTGCCTGGTAGTCGGATCTAGGAACTGGCAGAAAATACTGTAGCTGTGGAAGAACTCGATTTTTTTAAAATATAAGATGGACTCAAAAAAATTCAAGAAAATTTGGAGATGGAGGGGATAGTGGAAAGAATGCCCAGTAAAATTGGGCGAACCAACAAAAATCAAAAAAGGGACCTAAGACTTACAACTCAGGGCGGGTTGAAATGGAAACAGACAGGAGACAGATCTGGAAACTGGGATTGGACGAAAATAACAAAATACCAAATGAGATCTTTATGAACAACCAAAATTCTGAGGACGTTCTGGACACCTCTGGAACATTCAGTAAAATTCCCAGCTCGATCTGAGGCTGTGGTTGATGGCTGAATTTCGTGGAAGCTGCTGTGATACTGCACAGGCAGAACTCCGATGAAGACGGTGGCGGTGCGGTGGCGGCTCGTGGCGGCGGCGAGGATGACCGGAATTGATAGGGGAGGAGTCACACCTCCAGAGGCAACCTTCACATCTGCAAGGGGGGAGAGAGGGGCGGCCTAGGCCTTTGCTCAAGCAATTTTCCAAGTTCAAGTGGCATTAATTCATCAAAATTGAAAATTACAAGCATATATAGGTCATATGTCTAATCAACCCTCAACCGTTGGATCTAGGGGTGTGAGATGGAGGGATGGGATAGCATGTGACCATCCACACAAATTAAAATAAAAAAATACAAGGATGGGGGCGCCCTATTGACTTTGGTGGCAAGGGGGGGACAAGTTGGTAGCCACCTTGGACTTTGAAGTCCACTTGTCTCCCATGTGCCTTTTACTATTCAAACTTCTAGATGTCTCCATTTGACATGTTGACTGACCCCACATGGGGCCCATGGGCTGAGGTGGATCAATGGGAGGGGCTTGGGGGTCCCGTGGGGCCCAAGGTTCCCATTTTACAAATAAACCCCTCGTACACTCATAATTGCAAACCGTATAAAATGAAATAAACACAAACTATACACACATAAAGGCTAACTAAATATGATAAATGGGGAGGCTCAAGGCGGAGTCTCCAGACTGTCTCCGAGCCAGATGGATGCTGAGGTGGCTCGAGTCGTACTCCGTGTGCGGTACCGGTGGCTCGGTGTGTCGTGCCGATCAACTGCTCGGGTGTCCGCACCAATTCTCCCCGGGTGGGAGAAACTCGACCCTGTCGAGTAAGGGTCTGCATCACTCCTGTATCGCTCCAAAAGGTTCGGATCGATCCGCTGCAACTCGCCATGTGTGATCCAAGTGTCCTCAGTAGCGGGCCGTCCTCTCCATCGCACTAGGTAGCGCGGGTAAGATCCACTCCTGGTAACTGTCACCTGCTCATCCAGTATATGATCTATATGCTCACGCTGCCGTAACAACGGGGCTGGAGGTGGAAGTGGACACTCAGGTGTGGGATCACTCTCAAGGGGAGGAGATGGCTCAAAAGGCTCACTAGGGATCACCGCTGGGTCCCTATATGCAACTAGATCCGAAACATTAAAAGTAGAGCTTATACCATATTCCTCGGGCAAGTCCACAACGTACGCATTGGATCCAACGCGTTTCAACACTCTGAATGGACCGGCTCCGCGAGCTTGCAACTTCTTAACGGTTCCAGAGGAAAACCGTTCAGGTCTTACCCTGATCATGACGTATTCGCCCTCGTGGAACTCTTGGTGGTGTCGGTGGGCATCGGCTAACTCCTTGTACCGTGCATTGCTGGCCTCAATGTGACGACGGATGTCGTCATGCAAACTCCTAATATGCCTAGCAAACGACTCGGCCGACTCCGACACTCTAGCATGGATAGGCATGGCGACAAGGTCAACGGATTTCCTAGGCCTACGACCTGTGACAATTTCAAATGGACTCATGCCGGTAGACCTATTCACCGAATCATTATATGCAAACTCAGCCATGGGTAGGATGAGATCCCAATCCCCGATGCGATCCCTAACAAGACACCTCAAAAGATCACCCAGACTCCTATTGACCACTTCGGTCTGACCATCTGTCTGGGGATGATATGCAGTGGAGAATTTAAGATGTGTACCCATCATATGCCATAGTGTCTTCCAAAAATAGGAAGTGAACCTAACATCACGGTCAGACACTATAGTGCGAGGCAACCCGAACTTGCACACCACATGAGTAAGGAAAAGGCGGGCTACCCTAGAAGCATCCGAAGTCTTTGAGCAAGGGATAAAGAGGGCCATCTTCGAGAAACGGTCAACAACAACATAGACCGAGTCATGCTTCCTAGAGGTACGTGGCAATCCCAAAACAAAATCCATACTAACATCCTGCCACGGGGCATCAGGCACGGGAAGAGGCGTATAAAGGCCTGAGCTTTGCTTCTTCATCTTGGCCGTAGCACATGTACGGCACTGAGCCACGATGTTAGCAACATCGCGCTTTAAGCTCGGCCAATAAAATCGATGCTCCACTACCTCAATAGTCTTGTTCCGACCAAAGTGGCCGGTTAGACCGCCCGCATGTAGTTCCCACACTAAGAAATCTCGAACCGAAGTTCGGGGAACACATAGCCTGCTACCTCGAAAGTGGTAACTCTCCTGAAGCATATACTCATCAAGGTCTCTCGAGGGTCCGGCCTGAATGGTGGTAAAAATCTGACCGAAGTCAGGACAATCGGCATAGGCCTCCTTCATCTTCTCTAACTCTATGACCTCGGCACTCATGGTGGTAAGCAAACATGCTCGCCGACTCAAAGCATCAGCCACCTTGTTCTCCACTCCAGCCTTATGTTTAAGCACAAAGGTGAACTGCTGGAGATACTCGACCCAACGACTATGACGCGAGTTAAGCTTCTTTTGCGAATGGAGGTACCTCAATGCCTCGTGGTCGGAGTATAGGACAAACTCCCGATGTAAAAGATAGTGCCTCCAATGCCTAAGAGCCTGAACAACTGCGTAGAATTCTTTATCATACGTGGAATATCGCAGTTTCCCGTCATTCAGCTTCTCGCTGAAATATGCGATCGGGTGGGACTCCTGACTCAAAACTCCTCCAATCCCAACACCCGACGCATCACAACAGACCTCAAACACCTTCGAGAAATCAGGCAGTCGAAGGATAGGTGTCTGGGTCATACGCTCCTTGATGCCCCTGAAGGCAGCAGATGCGGCCTTCGTCCAAACAAATGTGCCCTTACGGATGCAATCCGTGATCGGGGCGGTGACGGAGCTAAATCCGCGGATGAAGCGACGGTAGAACGTCGCAAGGCCATGAAAGCTGCGGACATCATGAACCGTACGGGGTTCCGGCCACTCAACAATGGCCCGGACCTTCTCCGGATCGGCGGAGACCCCAGTACTAGACACAATGAAACCCAAGAAGGTAAGCTGAGATGTCATGAAAGCACACTTCTGTGGGTTCGCAAATAACTGCTCTCGCCGAAGAAGTAGATAGACCTTCCGAAGGTGGTCTAAGTGGTCCCCTGTGGTGCGGCTATAGATAAGGATATCATCGAAATACACCACTACAAAGACTCCAATGAAAGGTCGAAGGACCTGAGTCATGAGCCTCATGAAAGTGCTCGGGGCATTGGTCAACCCAAAAAACATGACCAACCACTCATATAGACCGTCCTTGGTCTTAAATGCGGTCTTCCACTCATCACCTGGCCTAATCCTCACCTGATGGTAGCCACTCTTAAGATCGATCTTCGAAAAGATAGTGGCGCCTGCCATCATGTCCAGCATGTCATCAAGGCGGGGAATAGGGAACCTGTACTTCACAGTGATTTTGTTGATGGCACGACTATCAATGCACATTCTCCACGTGCCATCCTTCTTCGGGGCGAGTAATGCGGGTACAGCACATGGACTCATGCTGTCCCGGACAGATCCTCTCTGCACAAGCTCATCGACCTGCCGTTTAAGCTCGGCATGCTCCGTGGGACTCATGCGATAATGAGGAAGATTGGGCAAAGAAGAGCCCGGAATATGGTCGATGGCATGCTGAATATCCCGCATAGGTGGGAGTCCCTCGGGAAGCTCATCGGGAAAGACATCAGCATACTCCTACAGAATGGGAACAACATCGGGTGGGAGCTCACCCTCGGAGTCCCGCTCCACCTCTCGGACCGTAATGGCAAACACTGGACAGCCCTGACTAAGCTCCTGCTCCATCTCTCGGGAGCTAATCATCATCAATCTCCTCGTCGAGGGCTCTCCGGGGCCAGAGGTAACGGTCATAGTCCGAGCTAGAGATGGGGTACTAGGCCCGGGTACGGAAGGCTTCGGAGTACTAGGGCCAGTGGGACCCCTGACTGATGGGCTCCTGGGCCGAACGGGTTGGAGGGTGACCCGCTGGCCATTATGGTCGAAGGTACAGGTGTTCGACCGACCATGGAGTGTGGCATCTCGGTCGAATAACCACGGCCTACCAAGAATGATACTTCCCACTTCCATGGGGAGAACATCACACCAGATCTCGTCACGGTAGGAGTGGAGCTGCAGCGGGACCAAGCACCGCAGCCTGACCGAAATGGAAGTGGTATCCACCCATGATACCTGATAGGGACAAGGATGGTCTACGGGTGTGAGACCAAGACGAGTGACAGCGTTCGTGGAGATTGCATTGATACAACTCCCGCTATCGATGACCACCTTGCAAATTTGCTTTCCCAACCTACAGAATACATGAAGGATAGTGGTCCGACGCCAGTCATCGCTGACTTGTGGCTGGGTGAGGATACATCTGACGACCCCCACATGGGTATCGTCTAACTGCTGGGCATCCTGGGCCTCACCTCCCATCTCATAGTACTCGTCAGCTAGCTCTTCATCTGCCTCATAGCTGACTAACTCTAGGCCCGCAGGGGTGGTATCCTCGGCCTGTGTGTCCCCAATGTGAAGAGTTGGGCAGGTGGGACACTGGTTGGCGAAATGGCCAAACCCATTGCAGCGATAACACTGCTGCCGTGATCCACTAGGCTCCCCAATCATAGGTCCTTTACCTTTATCCTCCCGACGGATAGGAGGCGTAGGCAACAAAGGACGTGCGGGTGGTGCGGGTGCCGGTGGACGGGCTATGGGTGGGGCCATAAGATGCTGGGGACGAGGAAGGTCCCTCGGGGGTGGAGGGTGAGGCCTAGGAGCAAAGGGCTCGTGGCGAGCGGGCTCCTGAGGTCGAGCCATGGGGGCCCTCGGATATGTGCCAGATGAGCCACGAGACTGGACACTACGAAGGGAAAAGGAGCCCAACCGATGGGGTGACTCAAACTCGGCCTCGAACTGCTCTAATTCGAGAGCAATCTGATATGCCTGCTCCAGGGTGGTGGCATTGCGGCGAAAGAGTTCATATTGATAATTGGGCCGCAAACCTCTCCGAAAGCGGGATATCGTCATGGTGCTCTCTTCCGTGACCCCGCACCGCAAATAATACTCATCGAACTCGGCGGTGTACTCGGTCACGGATCAGTTCCCTTGGGAGATGCTTTGCCACTTGTCTATGAGACGTTGGCGATATGAGGCGGGAAGGTACTTCTCCCTCAATTTGAGTTTCATATCATCCCAGGTACCGATTTGGGGTTGACGTCGCTGGTTGAGCAGGCTCTCCACATTGATCCAATAAGTTTGGGCCTGCCCTTGCATCTTCATCTTCGCATATCAGACTCTCCGGTGGTCCGTCATCTCAAACCACTCGAAATACCGGTCCATGCCGGCCTCCCAATCTAAATACACCCTAGGGTCCAAGGACCCGCTAAAAGTGGGAGGGTCCGCACGCACACCCCTCAGAATGCGGTCGTCATCCTCGTCATCACGATTCCGTCGTTGATGATGACGACCATTACCCCCTTGATCATTATCAGATGCATAGTCATCCACCACATGCACCTGTTGAACCCCAACATTCTCCACCTGAGCCCTGGGCACAGCGGGTTGCTGCATCAGCTCCTGTTGGCCGTTCGTCGGCGCGGGTTGCGCCGCTACTGGGCCCCTCTCTAAGACGGCAATCCTCCCAACAAGGCCTTGAATGGACTGCTCCGAATCCCCGGCCCGATCCTCGAGGGCCTTCATCCGCCCTTCTAGACGCGTCCCTATGCCATCCACACGCATACTAAGACCATCCATACGCGTATCTAAACGATCCATGATGGCCCGGAACATCAAGGCCGTGGAAGACTCATCGGAACTACGGGCTCGGGAGTCCGTCATAGGTGGTGGTGGCGAGTATTGGGTGCCTCGACGGGTGGGCATGCAAAGACGTACGGACTAGGAGACAACGACCGACTAATGCAAACACACTAAATGATGCACTTAGACCTAATTGCAATTGGAAAACACTCTTTTTTTGGTATTTTGAAAGAATGCAATTTAAAACACTTTTTTTTTGTTTTGAAATGAATGAGACTCGACTACACCCTAGACACGGCCAAGACTCGGTACGCGGCGGAGGTAATCGACCCGAAGGTCACTCGCGCAAGTGTGCGGTCTTCCCGATAGGCGTAACCTAAAGATCGGACAACACCTTTTGATATACCGAGTGAAGGTGTGTGTGGGGTAACCTTAGACTATGCAAGACCTATGCAATGACTACCCTAGACTCAACTGCTCTGATACCAAACTGATGCGGGACGGACACGGGAGACGACACTATACAGTGCCACCCTCGGACTCTAGATGAAGATGCGACCAGCAATACACACCAGGGAGACACTAAGCCCGACACTACGAGCTCCTAGTGGCAAAACGTCGCTAACAGAAGTACAAGCTCACTCGGCGTCCCATGCGAGGGAAAGCGTGGATCGTGCGCGGTTAAGGAACCGGCAGAGTTCAAGGTAGTCAGACTCACTTCCGGACTCAGATCGAGTCGCGGGACGGGTCACTCTCACGCTCACAGCGGTGACATGGACACACGGGCTAGGAGCCTACACTCTCGGCAGCGGACTAAGATCGTATACTAGCTAAGCAATGTAACGCCAAGAAGTTAAGTCCTTTACCTCCACGCACCCGGTGTGGCGAAGACAACCCCGGCCGAACTACGGACTCCCGGTTAACAATGATTACAGTAATACACTAGGTCGACCCACTCCACGCAGGGAGGTAAAAGGTCACATGTGGGGTCTGGGAATCACGCAACTCGGGTTGACGGCAGCATCTTGATGTCGCCCGGCGGTGCCGAACTCCGCGTTTTCGTGCCTTTCGAACGGCGGGTTCTGCGGGCCCGTGGGGCCCACGGGTGGAGCTGGCCTCCGGATCTGCAGGAGTGGGTCCCACTGTGATGGGGACCCCTGGTGGCGCGCCTCCACGGACGGCGGTCGGCCGGAGACACCGATTGGTGGCCGGTCGGGTCCGATTTTCAAGTTGTGGAATGGCTGCCCACGGATTTCAGTTCTGTTTTCCCGACGCGCGCTCCGGCGAAAACAGCCTCTGCGGTCGGCCCCATCGTCGGAATGCGACGAGACCAGCGCCGTTGGAAAGAGGACTCAAAATCCTCCAACCAAGGGCCAGTGGAATCTTCTGAACCTCTGCGGACCTGGACCTTAACTAATTTTCAATTCTCTGTTACACAGTTCCAGAAACTCTCAGATCAGCACCTTAGTTCCCTGTAAACGGCCATTGACCGCCTACTTACAGTGGATTCAGACATCAAGCTCTTCCTTAAAGTTGTAGATATTTAAACCATGAAGCTGGAACAATTTTTGAAATTGGATTCTGAGGTGGTGGTGATTTGATAGGGTTTTTAGAGTGCCTGGTAGTCGGATCTGGGAACTGGCAGAAAATACTGTAGCTGGGGAAGAACTCAGATTTTTTAAAATATAAGATGGACTCACAAAAATTCAAGAAAATTTGGAGATGGAGGGGATAGTGGAAAGAATGCCAGTAAAATTGGGCGAACCAATAAAAATCAAAAGGGGACCTAATACTTAAAACGCAGGGCGGGTGGAAATGGAAACAGACAGGAGACAGATCTGGAAACTGGGATTGGACGAAAATAAAAAAATAACAAATGAGATCTTTATGACCAACCAAAATTCTGAGGACGTTCTGGACACCTCTGGAACATCCAGTAATATTCCCAGCTCGATCTGAGGCTGTGGTTGATGGCTGAATTTGTGGAAGCTGCTGTGGTACTGCGCAGGCAGAACTCGATGAAGACGATGGCGGTGCGGTGGCGGCTCGTGGCGGCGGCGAGGATGATTGGAATTGATAGGGGAAGAGTCACACCTCCAGAGGCAACCTTCACAGCTGCAAGGGGGGGAGAGAGGGGCGGCCTAGGCCTTTGCTCAAGCAATTTTCCAAGTTAAAGTGGCATTAATTCATCAAAATTGAAAATTACAAGCATATATTGGTCATATGTCTAATCAACCCTCAACCGTTGGATCTAGGGGTATGAGATGGAGGGCTGGGATAGCATGTGACCATCCACACAAATTAAAATAAAAAAATACAAGGATGGGGGCGCCCTATTGACTTTGGTGGCAAGGGGGGGACAAGTGGTAGCCACCTTGGACTTTGAAGTCCACTTGTCTCCCATGTGCCTTTTACCATTCAAACTTCTAGATGTCTCCATTTGACATGTTGACTGACCCCACATGGGGCCCATGGGCTGAGGTGGATCAATGGGAGGGGCTTGGGGGTCCCGTGGGGCCCAAGGTTCCCATTTTACAAATAAACCCCTCGTACACTCATAATTGCAAACCGTATAAAATGAAATAAACACAAACTATACACACATAAAGGCTAACTAAATATGATAAATGGGGAGGCTCAAGGCGGAGTCTCCAGACTGTCTCCGAGGCCAGATGGATGCTGAGGTGGCTCGAGTCGTACTCGTGTGCGGTACCGGTGGCTCGGTGTGTCGTGCCGATCAACTGCTCGGGTGTCCGCACCACTGGTGCGGACACCAGAGCACGCGAGAGGCACGAGCCGGCGAGTCATCAGTACCGTACACGGAGCACCACTCGAGCTACAACAGCATCTCTTTGGCTAGGCGATAGCCTGAGTCCCCACTTTGATTTTTAGTCACATTTAGCATTTACTTGCATTGTTTTAGCAATTGTTTGCTTTGCCATTGGGTTGTAATGAGTGTTTTATGTGGGTTTTTCATATTGGGTTCAATGTAAGGCTCTTAATAAGCCAAATGGGTGCCAAATGGGTGAGTCCTTTAGGGTCCATTTAGGGTTAATTGCCATATTGGGTAATAAGGCCTCATTAGGCTTCATATTGGGTTCTTAAGCCACTTAAGGGCCCAATTAAGCCTCCCCTCCACATGGGCCTCCTAGATTGGAGTAATATGGACTTGTGGAAGGCCTTATGAGACTTGAAGCAATTTGGCCCAAGAAGGGCCCAAGCTTGGGGCGCCCCCTCTTTTGGCCTTATTAGGCTAGGCTAGTTTTTTTTCTTTTCTTTCCTCTCCTTCTTTGACCACATGGGATAAAATTATGAATTGGTTTCTTTTAAATATTTCTTTTTGTGGTTGGTCACATCCAATCCAAGCCATCCATCCCCCCATACCTAGATCTAAGGGTGGATATTGATTTGGCATGTAACCTATAAAGAGTTGTATTTTTTCATTTTAGTAGAATTAATGCCATTTGAATCAAACTTAATGTTGGAGAAAGGCCTAGGCCGCCCCCTTCCTCTCTCCCTCTCCCCCTTGCAGCTGTGAAGGCTGCCTCTTGGTGGTGTGACTCCACCCTATCAGTTCCGGTCGCCGCCGCCGCCGCCACGAGCCGCCATCGCCACCGCCGGAGTTCTGTCGTGCAGTACCACAGCAGCTTCCGTGAAATTTCAGTCTCAACCCAGGCCTCAGATTGAGCTGAGAATTATACTGGATGTTCTAGAGGTGTCCAGCACGTCCTCAGAATTTTGGTTGGTCATAAAGATCGCATTTCGTATTTTTTTATTTTCGTCCAATCTCAGTTTCCAGATCTGTCTACTGTCTGTTTCCATTTCCATTCGTCCTGCGTTTTAAGTCTTAGGTCCACTTTTGATTTTTGTTGGTTCGCCCAATTTTATTGGGCGTTTTGTCTACTATCCCCTCCATCTCCAAATTTTCTTGAATCTTTTTGATTCCATCTTATATTTTACAAAAATCGAGTTCTTCCCCAGCTATAGTACTTTCTGCCAGTTCCCAGATCCGACCACCAGACACTCTAAAAACCCTATCAAATCAACCCCACCTCGGAATCCAATTCCAAAAATTGTCCCAGCTTCGTGGTTTAAATATCCAAAACTTTGAAGAAGAGCTCCAAGTCTGAATCCCACTGTGAGTAGGCGGTCAACAGCCGTTTACAGGGAACTAATGTGCTGATCTGAGTTTTCTGAAACTGTGGAGCAGAGATTTTAAAAATAGTTAAGGCCCAGGTGCGCATAGGTTCAGAGGAATCCACTGGCCCTAGGTTGGAGAATTTTAGTCCTCTTTCCAATGGCACTGGTTTCGTCACGTTCCAACTACAGGGCTGATCGCAGTGGCTATTTTTGCCGGAGCGCGCGTCTGAAAAACATCAACCAAAATCCGTGGGCAGCCATTCCACCACTTGAAGATCGGACCCGACCGGCCACCGATTGGTGTTTCCGGCCGACCGCCGTCCGTGGAGGCGCGCCACCAGGGGTCTCCATCATAGTGGGACCCACCTCCACAGATTCGGAGGACAGCGCCATCTGTGGGCCCCACGGGCCCGCAGAACCCGCCGCTTCGGAAAGCATGAAAATGCGGAGTTCGGCGCGTCGAGTCGACATCAAGATGCTGCCTGTCAACCTGATTTGCGTGATCCCCGGGGCCCACATGTGACCTTTTACCTCCCTGCGTGGAGTGGGTCGAATCCTTTTGTACCGCTGTGAATTATGTTAACCGGGGGTCCGTAAGTCAGCCGGGGTGTCTTCGCCACGCCGGGTGCGTGGAGGTAAAGGTCTTAACTTCCTGGCGTTACATTGCTTAGCTAGTATACGGTCTTAGGCCACTGCCGAGAGTGTAGGTTCCTAGCCCGTGTGTCCATGTCACCGCTGTGAGAGTGAGAGTGACCTGTCCCGCGACTCGATCCGAGTCCGGAAGTGAGTCTGACTACCTTGAACTCTGCCGGTTCCTTAACCGCGCACGATCCACGCTTTCCCTCGCATGGGACGCCGAGTGAGCTTGTACTTCTGTTAGCAATGTTTTGCCACTAGGAGCTCGTAGTGTCAGGCTTAGTGTCTCCCTGGTGTGTATTGCTGGTTGCGTCTTCATCTAGAGTCCGAGGGTGGCACTGTATAGTGTCGTCTCCCGTGTCCGTCCCGCATCAGTTTGGTATCAGAGCAGTCGAGTCTAGGGTAGTCATTGCATAGGTCTTGCATAGTCTAAGGTTACCCCACACACACACCTTCACTCGGTATATCCAAAGGTGTTGTCTGACCGTTAGGTTACACCTATCGGGAAGACCGCACACTTGCGCGAGTGACCTTCGGGTCGATTACCTCCGCCGCGTACCGAGTCTTGGCCGTGTCTAGGGTGTAGTCGAGTCTCATTCTTTTCAAAACAAAAAAAAGTGTTTTAAATTGCATTCTTTCAAATTACCAAAAAAAGAGTGTTTTTCAAATTGCAATTAGGTCTAAGTGCATCATTTAGTGTGTTTGCATTAGTCGGTCGGTGTCTCCTAGTCCGTACGTCTTTGCATGCCCACCCGTCGAGGCACCCAATACTCGCCACCACCACCTATGGCGGACTCCCGAGCCCGTAGTTCTGATGAGTCTTCCTCGGCCGAGATGTTCCGAGCCATCATGGATCGATTAGATACGCGTATGATGGTCTTAGTACGCGTGTGGATGGCATAGGGACGCGTCTAGAAGGGCGGATGAAGGCCCTCGAGGATCGGGCCGGGGATTTGAAGCAGTCCATTCAAGGCCTTGTTGGGAGGATTGCTGTCTTAGAGAGGGGCCCAGTAGCGGCGCAACCCGTGCCGACGAACGGCCAACAGGAGCCGATGCAGCAACAACCCACTGTGCCAAGGGCTCAGTTGGAGAATGTTGGGGTTCAACAGGTGCATGTGGTGGATGACTATGCATCTGATAATGATCAAGGGGGTAATGGTCGTCATCATCAACGACGGAATCGTGATGATGAGGATGACGACCGCATTCTGAGGGGTGTGCGTGCGGACCCTCCCACTTTTAGCGGGTCCTTGGACCCTAGA